>ML660214.1:3629084-3864084 GCA_007570785.1 Antilocapra americana
TCTGAAAAAGAAGCAACAACTTGCCTTGACATCTTACTGGATGATATGTTAGGAGTGTGAAAAACTCATTTTCCATCACCAAAAAGTGTCTGGAGTATGCAGAGAAACCATCACCACTATTGTTTTCATTGTTTCCATATATATGTAATTTACGTAGGTACCAGAGTACAAATTAATGAACTTTGCCCTATTCAAATGCCAGTTCATACAAGAGTTAGAAGAAGTGCAAAGTATAAATTGATTATCCATGTTTCTAATCTCTCTTGATCCAACATCTGCTTCTCTTTCTTTCTTCCTCCATACTCCCTTCTTATCCTTCATACTGAGTTTATATCAGTTAACCATTTAATATCTTCATCCTATTCAGTGTGAGTAAAACACACTATCAAATAGTCCATTTCTCCCCAGATGGGGAACTTTCTCCTAAAAGGTCAAAAATTTCTCCTAAAAGGTCAAAAATTGAACAAATATGTCTCAATTTTCTTTTTGCAGAACTGTTTCTGTTCCATGTTGTTTCTAATTAATAACATTTGGCAGTTTTTATTTTATAATCTGGTCATTTAATGTTTTCCGGCACTTCCTTTATCCCAACAAGAGGCAGACTTCAAGCAAAACAAGGCAAATGGCTTAAAACATTTCTTAAACTTAGCATTTGTAACATTTAAGCTAATCAATAGTTATTTTAGCAGACGTACTGAATCACAATAGAAAAAGTGATGTGAGAAAGGTGCTCTTCAAATGATCATTTTCTTTTTTCTTTTTATTCCTAAGGCATCTCTCCTATTGGCCAAGTTACTGTGGCATGATTAATGGTACAGGTAAGAGCATATGAAAATGAAAAAGAAAGTGTTAGTCACTTAGTCCAGTCCAACTCTTTGCAACCCCATGGACTGCATCCTCTGTCCAAAGAATTCTCCAGGCAAGAATACTGGAATGGGTAACCATTCCCTTCTATAGGGGATATCCCTGACCCAGGGACTGAATCCAGGTCTCCTACATCGCAGGCAGATTCTTTACCGTATGAGCCACCAGGGAAACCCAAAAGAGCATATGGTTTGTGGTAATAATCACAGTGAAACCAACTGCTTTCTCCCAAAAATCCACTTCCATATCTACAATGTTCTGGGAGTTGAGGGTATGAGTTTACATATCTCTGTATCCCTACAATGTAATTCAGAGTCTCTATTTTTGTGTAGGCTTAGTAAATGTATGTGTAATGTGATGAAATTTCTCAAAATTAGCCATCAAGGATGAGCCTTTACTGCATTCCAGGGAAATGTTTGCTTTGTACACATGTAATGAACTCCTTCCTGACCACAGAAGTAAAATGTTAGAGACGTTTAGAGTAGTGATTATACCTTTTGTAAATGCTGTATAGATAATCATTTAAAATTGAAAGAATTTAAATATCAACATAATTACAAAAGCTAAGTTATGCCTCCAAAGACATCAAGCTGAAGTAGAATGAGTGAACTTTCAAGCAGAGTTCTATTTTGAATAAGATGGTCAGAAAGAGAGAGAAAAGAACAAAGAACAGTAACAAAAATAAGGTTATCTGTACCCTAACCATGAGAAACGTATGCAAAAATGAACATTCTGAATTAGAGTTAGGAAAAAGTACTATGTACTTAGATTTAGAGTATGGTTAGATTCAGTGTATTATTCTCCTTGAAGTAAAGCAAATATATATGCCTACTAGTTGAAGAAGTACAATTATAAAAACCTATATGAATCAAATATGAAGTGAGCTTTCAGCTGCTAAGAAGCAGATAGTGAAAGTGAAAGTCACTCAGTCATGCCTGAATTTTTGTGACCCCATGGTCTATACAGTCCATGGAATTCTCCAGGCCAGAATACTGGAATGGGTAGCTGTTCCCTTCTCCAGGGGATCTTCCCAACCCAGGGATTGAACCCAGGTCTCCTGTATTGCAGGCACATTGTTTGCCAGCTGAGTAACTAGGGAAGCCCAAGACTACTAGAGCGGGTAGCCTATCCCTTCTCTGGGGGATCTTCCCAACCCAAGAATCGAACCGGGGTCTCCCACATTGCAGGTGGATTCTTTACCAACTGCACTATTAGGGAAGCCCTGAAGAACAGTATAATGCTTATAAAGTTGGTTAGGCAATACTTTATAGGAAAGTAATATAATGAAGATGAAAAATGTTAAATACAGTTAGATAAAAGGTAGAGAATAAAAAGCAAACATGGGAAATATTTACTTTTCCAAAGGTACTGATGAGTTTTGCATGTTTACTTAATTTTCTAGTATACTTAATTTTTAACACTTATAGAAAAAAACAGCAAAACCATTGTTACCTTTGCTTTGTAGTGTGCTTTGAGTCATGAAGTATATGAAGAAATTCCTTTCTAAGTAGTTCTTTCTGCCAATAAATTGTCAAGTGTACCAGTACCACTAAATCTAGTAATTTCATAAGCATAAACGTCATACTGTACCCTCAAGCACAGACAGAAATATACTGTTGTTTAGTCACTACGTTCTATCTGACTCTCTTGCGACTCCATGGACTGTAGCCCACCAGGTTCCTCTCTCCATGGGATTTCCCAGGGTAGAATACTGAAGTGGGTTGCCATTTCATTCTCCAGGGGATCTTCCTGACTCAGGGATCAAACCCGTGTCTCCTGGATTGCAGGAGGATTCTTTACTACTGAGCCACCTGGGAAGTTAAAATATACAGTGCTTCTCCTAAACAGTAAAGGGGTCTTTATGGGTTTAAGAAAAAAACATTAAACATTTTTTGTCCAAAACTAAGAAACAAAGGCTTGTTTTAAAAAAGGAGGTAGAGGATTTATTAATGATAATAACAAACACATGAGAATCAGACACAAAGTTAAAAGTACGAAGAAAATAGCAGTAAAACAAACTAGGAGCAAAGGTTGATTGGACAGGCCAGGGGCTTTGATGAAACCCTGTGAAAGAGGTTCTTGGTTACGGCACTGGGAAAAGAGACTAATGAAATGAAAAGGCTCCAAAGAGTTTTAATCATGATTTTGAAGTACTTCCTCTACCTTCTTCAACAAACTTAAAGAGACATAAACTGATAATATTGATTTACATTTGAATGTATTAAAGAAAGAGAGCCTGGCTAACATTAGTATCTTAAGATCATGACGCACTGTAATTGCTGGTCTCTATGACATAATCTTCAATGATATTTCATAAGATTTTTTTTTAAATAGTTTCAGTGCATTCTTTTCTTTTATGACTAAGGTGTTGGGAAGGCAGTCATAGACAATGCCCATTCAGGAGCAAGCTTGGGAATTCAAGCTAATTTTCAATATTCCATCCTCTCAATATCATGATCTAATTCACTGTGATCATCTGTTGTATTTCACTTATCAGAAGAGTGTAAGTGTAATGCAATAAGATCACAAGGTTAGGGCAGTTACCAGAAAAAGAGCACATATTCATAATTGAAGGATAGGTTTTACTGTTTTGAAAACAAACCCATTCAGTGGTGGCTCATTTTGGTGATATTCATTTGTGGATAGAATTATCTAGCTATTTCTTCTTATATCCACTGTATGCCATGGATTATAACTATAGTGTTCACTTGCTAAGTTGTGTCCGACTCTTTGCAATCCTATGAACTGTAACCTGCCAGGCTCCTCTGTCCATGGGATTTCCCAGGCAAGAATACTGGAGTGGGTTACCATTTCCTTCTCCACAGGGTCTTCCTGACCTAGGGATCAGACCCACATATCTTGGTTGGCAGACAGATTCTTTACCTCTGAGCCACCTGGGAAGTCCTCATAACCATAGTAGAGATTTAATAAACTCAACAAATGTCCTTTTTAGTTTCATGTGTACTTTCCCCAACCATATTCAGGAAATTCTATTTAGTGAGAGAATTCAATAAACGACTTAAAAATATTAAAATACTGTTAGGGCAGATGAATGAATCACTATTTAAAGTAAGAACATTTACCAAACAGGAGTTCCCAAATGAACCTCAAGGTAAGAAAAGTGTTACTCTACATATATGGTGGGGATTTCAAAAAATAAACACAATCACAGTTTTAACGATATGTGGTTTTGCCATTTTACACATTTTAAACTTTATTTTTAAGGAGTAAGAAAAGTTAATATGAATGGATACCAGTGAATGTGCATAGTATATAGACTTGTTGAATATGGTAGCTACTAGCCATATTCACACTTAAGCAGCCAGTACAAATGGAAATAGGCTGTAAGTAAATATTAGATCTGGATTTTGTTAATTATTATGTTGATACAAGTTAAAATTACATTTTGGATATGGTGGGTGAGATAAAATATACCTGATACTTGTTTTACTTTTAAAATGTGGCTACTGGAGAATATCAATCTTATATGTACAGTTTGCATTATATTTCTCTTAACCAAGCTGAAATCAAGATTTCTAGATTTTTCTAGGACACATACTCCACCTAATCCCTTGCCATTGGCTTGATTTCTAAATAGACGGAGCCACATTTCCACCTTTCATTGAGAAGAATCGGGTACTACAGTTCTTTGCCTCTGACATTTGCAGGTAAGACAAAGTCACTGATATAGTTCTGTAAGTCAGAATTCTTTCACCAAGTGACAAAACACAGACCCAGAAGTTCATACTTAATAATCATAGTATTTGAGAAAAATAAAATATATTCTCTAGGAAGTTTTTCTTAATGTAGTAAAAATAGATATAATATAGAATTCAAAATATGTTATTAAGTTTTTTTTAAAAAATTGAAAGTTGTAGAAGAATATTTTGCATAATGCAAATCATTTTCTTCTTTTTCATTTCTAAGCAAGACATTCTCTTTCTTTTGCTAAACTAGTAAAATGGTAGGCCATGGCCCCACCATAGCAGCCTCATTCTCAGTGTGTTCACAGCATCCTCACAGACATCAAGGAATAGATTGTTCTTACAGAAAATCAATAAGGCAACAGAGATACTAAATGACACAACAGAACAATGAGACTTAATTGATATTTTTAGAACATTACATCCTAAGATAACCAGACAACTATGTATTCTTTTCAAGTGCACATGGAACATTCTAAAGGGTAGACCACATACTAAGACATATAATAAGCCCAAACACATGTAAGAGGTTAGAAATTACTTTAAGCATCTTTTATGACCACAATGGCATGAAACTAGAAATCAACCACAAAAAGAGAAATGAGAAAATATGATTACATGGAGACTCAATAACATGCTACTAAAAAAAACAAAATACTCTGATGAAATCAAAGAGGAAATTAAAAATACCTTGAGACAAATGACAATGAAAATATAACCAAAATCTATGAGATGCAGCAACTGCAGTCATAAGAGGGATTAGTAATACAGGTCTTCCTCAAAAATAAGAAAAATCTGAAACAAACTAACTTATCTAGAACACACCCACACAATATACACAAAAATAAATGCAAAATGGCCTAAAAACCTAAATATAAGAAACAACACCATAAAACTCATAGAAGAGGACCTAGGCAAAATATTCTCTGACATAAATAGTAGCAATGTTTTCTTAGGTTAGTGTCCCAGGGCAATAGAAGTAAAAGCAAAAATAAACAGATAGGACCTAATAAAACTCACAAGCTTTTGCATAGCAAAGGAAACCATAAACAAAACCTAAAAAGAACTTACAGACTGGGAAAAATTATTATTCACAAACAATCAAACTCAAAAGGGCTTTAGTCTCTAAGAGATACAAACAGCTGACACAGCTCAATATCAAAACAACAACAATGACCCAATCAAAAAATGGGCCAAAGACCCAAATAGACATTTCTCCAAAGAAAACATACAGATGACTAATAGGCATGTGAAAAAAATGTTCAACATTGCTAATTATCAGAGAAATGCAAATCAAAACTCAGTGAGGTCTCACTTCACACCAGTCAGAATGACCATCATCAAAGCATCTACAAATAATAAATTCGAGAGAGGATGTGGAGGAAAAGGAACCCTTCTATACTGATGATAAGAATGTAAACTGGTGCAGCAATTATGGAAAACAGAATGGAGGTTCCTTAAAAAAATAAAAATAGAGTTGCCAGCAATCTTACTCCTGAACATATACCCAGAAAAGGCTAATTAGAAAAGGTATATGCATCCCAATTTCTTAGCAGCACTATTTATAACAGGCGAGATATGCAAGCAAATGCCCATTAACAGATGAATGGATAAAGAAGACCTGGGGCATATATACAATGGACCATTACTCATCATAAAAAGAATGAAACAATGCCATTTACAGCAACATGGATGAACCTACTGATTACCATATTAAGTGAAGTAAGTCAGAGAAAGACAAATATCCTATGATCTCACTTATATGTGGAATCTTAAAAAACGTACAAATAAACTCATTTACAAAGCAGAAACAGTTTCACAGATATAGAAAATCAACTGATAGTTGCCAAAGGTAAGAGGGGTAAACTAGGAGTCTGGAGTTAACATGACATACGACTCTATACAGAATGAACAACAAGGTCCCAGTGTAAACCACAGGGAACTATACTCAATATCTTGTAATAACCTATCATGGGAAAGACTCTGAAAAAGAAGGTGAAACTCTTTTGCAACCTCATGGACTGTAGCCCTCTGTCCAAGGAATTCTTCAGGCAAGAACACTGGCGTGGATTGCCATTTGCTCCTCCGGGGGATCTTCCTGACCCAGGGATCAAACCCAGGTCTCCTGCACTGCAGGCAGATTTTTTACCATCTGAGCCACAAGGGAAACCCAGTCACATAAATATTTAATCCATAGAAGAAAGTCGCTCTGAAAATACCTTCAATATAACTACTCCATAGTAATTTTGAAACAAAAATTATTCTCAGAAGAGTTTGAAAACAAGGTAGATATAGTTCATACTCAGGTATTGAGCCCTGGTGTGTCTTCAAATCGGCCTCCCTGGTGGCTCAGATAGTAAAGAATCGGCCTGCAGTGCAGGAGACTTGGGTCCAATCCCTGCGTCGGGAAGATGCCCTGGAGAAAGGAATGGCTACCCACTACAGTACTCTTGCCTGAAAGAATTCCATGGACAGAGGATCACAAGAACTCTTTTTTTCTAGGGAATGAAGCAAGAATTCTAACAAGATTATATCCAGTTTTTCTAATGTAAAGTAATAATATAAATTTTAAAAAAAGGAAAAAAAAAGAATCTCCAGAATGAAGTTGAGGTTCACCAAATGAAGCTCTTTCTTATCTGTGTTTAGGTCATTTTACGCTGTGTTTGGAGCTGAAATTAATCTAAAAGGAATCCCTGTGTATAGGTTTCTTCTTCCATCCAGGGTTTTTGCATCTCCACTTCAAAATCCAGACAACCATTGTTTCTGCACAGAAAAAATTATCTCCAAGGATTGTACCTTATATGGTGTGCTAGATATTAGCAAATGCAAAGAAGGTATGCAAAAGTTCTCATGTCACAATTCATAGCCTAATCTGCAATATTCTTTAAAATAAACTTCACTCAGGATTCCTTTTCTACAAGAAATCTAAAGTGAGAAGAAAGCAGTAAGGGCAGAAAGTAAGAGTAATAGTAGGATTTTTCTTTTTTTTTTTTTTCATTTTTGTCCCACTTTTAAGGCCCTAGTTGTTTCCATGTTGCAAAACTTTGCTTAGATAAAACCACACTGATACTTCCCTGGGCTACTTTGGAAAATGTCTCTTTAGGTCCTATGCTCATTTTTTAATTGTGTTATTTTTTCAGTTGTGTGAATTTCTTGTATATTTTGATGTTAATCACTTACGGGATATGTGTTTTGCAAATATTTTCTCACATTCCATAGGCAGCCTTTCATTTTTGATGGTTTCCTTTTCTGTGTAGAATCTCTGCTCTTTTTAGATACAGAGCAAAATGAAAATAATTCCCAGAATACTCTGAGCATCCCAACTTATCTAGCTGACATTTTTCTAACTTATTTTACCCTAGGAAATGGTAAATAAAAGGAAGCATATTTCAAGATGTCTCTCAAACAAAAGTTAATTCAATCAATACATTGGGAGTCTCTCTCACTTTGCTCACCTTCTTCAAGTTGGAGTAGGTGAGAATAAAGAAAGAAAAGCAGAGTAGGTGATAATAAAGAAAGAAAAGCTTTTTAAATAAATTCTTGGTCAAAGACATTACTGACTGAAACATGAAGGTATATGGTTGTATTGATAACTTTGTGTCCAGTAGCTAAGCTTTATATATTGAAAATAAACACTTAAGAGATGAACAACAAGTTTATGTTTTATTTTTGATCAAAAGTGATCAGATGTGATACTTTTCCCTCACCCTCATCCCTCAATTTTTATTCAAAGCAACTCTATGTTTTTCTTTTTTTTTTAAGTTAAAAAGCTTTATTTTCAAGGAAATCTTTTCTGCGTGCTATGTGAAATGAGGAAAACAATTATCTCAAATGTTTCTTAAACACTGTTTTCAGGAAAACCTGTGTACATTTCACATCCTCATTTTCTACATGCAAGTCCTGAAATTGCAGAACTTATTGAAGGCTTAAGTCCAAATGAAGAGGAACATAGCACATACTTCGATGTTGAACCTGTAAGCAAATATATTATTGATCTGATTGGTTTAGTACTTTTTACTGAAAGAAAAATTAAATTATCTTCTTTCAATCACATTTATTGGTCATTATTTATTACATCAAAATCTAGATAAATTAATTTTTAGTGAATTATAGTTGATTTACAATGCCATATAATTTTAGGTATGTAGCAAAATAATTTAGTCATATTTTTATATATATGTGTGTATATAATTATATATATATATATTTCAGATTCTTTTCCCTTATTAAAAAATACTGAATATAATTCCCTGTGGTATATAGTAGACTCCTTATTGGTTATCTATTCTATATAGAGTGATGTGTGTATATTTACTTACTTTTACTTCAAGGAAAATAATGTTGGGTGTCTTCTTATTGTTGCTTATGAAATGCCAAAGTAATTCTATTTTAGTTTTTCAACATATAAAGTTTTATAAGCATTTTTAATTGTTCATAATTCATGAATAGAAATGATGGATATGATTCTAATTGAATTAAAACAATTTAGTATAAATTACAATTTTATGCTTATTTTATACTTCACTGTGAATATTGCTTATATGAAGGAACACTGTAGATTACAAGGAACTAAAAGATTTTATGGGTATATGTGTATTTACAGCAAGATATGTTATACTTAGCATCAAGAAAAATCTATTAAGTTTCCTGTACTCAAAAAGTTTCAACTTTTCATGTATTTCAAATATTCTCCTTTTCAAAAGTTAAATGGCATGCCAAAATTTTAGTAGCCACATTTCATTTTAAATAATACTAGGAGTAATAGTGTAATTATACTGATGATACATGGGTTCTGACTGGATATATTTTTGACCATATATAGTTTAGGATTTAAACTGACTATATGAGTTCTAGATTTCACTACTGTTGTTAATTTCCCAAAACCAATTCAGATAAAATCACAAATCTAACTAAAATTTTTATAGTAGTTTGGGCAAAGAAATTGTATGTATGTGTGCATATATACACGTGTGTATACACTCATGCATATACACATAACATGTAATTATGAAGTTTTATGTACATATTTAATATGTCCAATTAATAAATAAATTTCACAAGTTTTAAGTATTACAGTTTCATCTGAGTTTCTATAACAATAAAAATAAGTTTTGGATATTATAAATGAATTATTTAAAAGAAGTTGGTCATTATTTTAGTTTCTCTCTTTTTAGATAACTGGATTCACTTTACAATTTGCACAACGGCTGCAGATCAATATACTAGTTAAGCCAGCAAAAAATATTGTGTGAGTCTCTTAAAAAGGTTCATTAAACTTTTAGTATTTTCTTGTCAGAAAGTGAGTATATGTATGAAATTAAGTGGAAATAGTGTAAAATTGAAACTTCTCTTTGGCTTAATATCATGAAATAATTATTACATGCTTATACCTTTTCTCTTTAATTTAGAATTATATCTAGTACATATTGAAATGGTATTTATACATATTCTGGAATTAGTATTTGGTGACACTGCTCATTTTGCTAGCTGTCCAAATATTTCCATAACAATTGTTTTTAAAATTCAAGTTTACTGGGTATAAATTGTCAAAAGGGAAAATATATACTTACAAAAAGTCAATCTAGTTAGAAATCTGTATTAGAAAGATTTATAAGAATGAAAGATGTCTGAGAAACAGACATATTAAAATTTAAATGATTCACTGCGGGAAACAAAAAATCAAGAAACAATAATTTGTAATTTTTTAGAATATAATTTTTATAACTACACTAGCAGTTACTAACATTTGTATTAAATATTTGTATTATATTAATATATATTTTCATAATTATTTTCAATGTTTATTACAGAGCATTAAAGAGTCTGAAGCACAACTACTTGGTGCCTATTCTTTGGCTTAATGAGGTTAGTATTTTTATCTATTAGTCACCAAACACGATAAACTTCCTACACGGAAAAAGCTTTCAATGTTTGAAAATAGAATATGTATAGAATTTGAAGTTGTATATGTTTCTATTACTTATATGACTGAGTTTATATATTATTAACTATATAAATATTTTCAAGGAACCAAGCTACACAGAAATATCGAGGTTTACATTAGTTTCCAGTGCTTTTATTTCTGGAAGATGAAATACTTCCTATAATTTTACATTATTTTCATAATACAACTAGAAAACATTTTTCTTGCCATACCGCTATGCTAGGAAAGAGTCATGCATATATGTAACTCCAAGAACTCATTGCGAATATTGTAGTGCTAATAAAGCAAGTCAAGCTTACAATGACCAAGTAAGAGTAGGTGTCAGCAGTCTATCCAAGTAGCTGACAAGATATTTTTAGTACAAATCACAGAGTCCATTAACCACAGAGTTAGGAAAAGCACTGCAGAAATCTTTAGAGGAAAGAAACTGTTGACCTTTGCCATTTCCCTCTGTCACTAGAAAACATCTTTTGGAAAAGTTGAAGGTATTTCCATGAGACTGTTGTATAGATCAATAAAGTCAGTGTATATAAAATGTTCAAGGGAGGAAAATTGTATTTCTCTTTCTAAATATTTGACCTTGACATTTATTGTTTTCTTTGATGTGCAAAAAGGACTTTCATTGGCTTGTCTTATAAAGATAACCAACACAGTGTTTGAAAAAGGACTGATAGAAAAGTGGAGAGTTTTGACTAACTTGTTAATCTAATGAAATGAAATAATGCTAATAGTTATCTTGTTTGCAGACTGCCACTATTGGTGATGAGAAGGCAGAAATGTTCAGAAATCAAGTGACTGGAAAAATAAACCTCCTTGGCCTGGTAGAAATGATCTTAATGAGTGTTGGTGCAGTGGTGTTTATTGCTTTTACAATATCATACTGTGCATGTAGATTGAAGAATACAAAATAAGTAAGTAAAATATATAACTATATATATATGGCTTTAATAACATTCATTTATATATTACTTGCTATTTCATCAAAAAGGGGTTACAAGTTAGGCTGTAAATATCCCTGCACATGTCTGGCCAACTATCATTTCTGATACATTCTTGAAGTTTTGATGCTTAATGAAAATTAAAACAATGAATCTGGGAGGAATGGGCTAAGATAGGAACTGTCACACAAAGAAGACTGCACAAAAGCTATATATGTACTTTTTCTTATTTCTAGCTAGTTAATTACATTAAAATTATAGATAATTAATAGATCATTAAGGAAATTCATGTAAAATTGAAAATGGCAGATATTTGGGGAGACTGGAATTCACAAGGGAAAAGAAAATTAAAAAAGCTAAAAAAAAATAAAAAAATTTTAAAAAAAGCTAAAAATTAATGAGAAATGAAAACTCAATAAATGATAGAGATAAAATAAGATAAAATATGCCACTTTAACATGAAGATAGCAAATTAATATAAACAGGATTGTTGCATATATACATGCTATCCAAAACCACAATGTGCACCACAAATGTGTAATGTGGAAGCCCTAATGAACGATCACAATACGTGAGCTTAAATTGAATATAACGGTACAAGAAAACAGAAGACAATGTTCAATACAGTAAAATTACGTTACTCAGAGTTTACAGGAAAAATCAGATAAATACAGACAGATATGAATTTTGGCAAAAACTGTAGAGGTGTTTTAAGCCTCTGTGTTTTAGATGCTACCACACACGCCCTCTTGTACATACATAGACGAGTGAATACCTGAATGTATCTTCCCTAAGCCTTTCTTTAATAATCATACATGGCATAGGTATGACCCAAAGTTTCTATCTGCCTTCGAAGAACATCAAAATATATATACAATCAAAGTAAAAGCAATATACTTGCTATGAAAAAACCATAACTTTAACAAGTCTTCTTGCTATACTTCCAATCCAACTGTGGATTTTCAGTTGTCCTATGTAGAAATTCTGGACCTGCTACTGATAATTACTGAGCTTTTAGTATGTGCAAAAATCATGGTAACTATTTTACACGAACTATCATAGCTACTCCCTAATAATATTTTATGAATTTCCAATAAGCAAGGATTCATTATCATTCATTGTAAATTATGGAGTCATTTCAGAAAGTCATAAATTTAAACAGAGCAAAACTGTCCGTTTTCAAAGTGTGATATCAGTCAAAGTGAATGTCAAGAAAAATGAAGTGGAAAATTTGGACCAGTATTCTTTTTTTAGATTATGAGATTTTGAGTTTGAGCCTAGGAAGGCACCTCAATCTTCCTTTCTGATTTCTGTCACTACTTACTAAAAAGAAAACAGAACAATTCTGCCTACAACCCACTTGATAAGAATGTATTCAAAATGCTAAACTAATACACTCACATCGTAACACATAAAGGATATGCTGCATCACCTTTAAGACCCGTCATCAGTCTAACAACAACTGAGTTATAATTAAACAAAGTAATCCAGACAATTTATAAATAACAAAAAGATCATCCACTGAAAAGTCAAAATATAATAAAAGCTTGTTCAAGTGCTTTTCAAAATGAAGTGCAATAGGGGTAAATTTTTTTTCTATATTGTCCTCTATTGAAATTACATGAACAATTTTATCAGTGCTTAATGAGCCCTGAACATCATTTATCATGGTTCTGTACCTGGCTGTATGAAGGTGAAAGACTGAAAACTTCCTAGAGTCCCTTTCTCAACATGTATCAATATACTGGTTTGCCTTATCATCTGATTGTTACAAGGAAAAATTACTGCTGTTTACACAATGACATATCTTTCTTTTTTCTTTACAGATAGAGAAGAAAATTTTTCTGTGTATATTAATTCATTTACTAGATTTAGAAGAATCACAGATAATAAATTTTCTTAAACAAGTCTCAGTTTTGAATATCAAAATAATTATGCCTTTTGGAAGATTTATAGATAATTGAAAAATTAGATGGATGTACAAGAGGGAATAAAGCAAAGATGGTAGGGTGAAGGTGTGGTTTTACTCAATGGATCACAAAGAGAATAAGCCAGCAGTCATTTCTAAAGTAGTAGTACATACACAACTAAACGGAGGATGGTCTGAAGGGACAGCAAGGCGTGGAAATGCTCATATAGAATAGATGTAATGAGTGACCTTCCTTATCTGATTGTGTGTAGCTCTTGAGAGCTGGGAAGGAACCTTCCATGTTCCCTGGAATGGGAAAATAATTGCTTTATCCATGAAGTGCATCACAGAATTTTTCTCTCCAGCTTGAGAAATTGGGTTAATTACCAGAAAATATGACGCCTTTAATATACAGAATTTAAATATTACCTGTTTCATTTTTACATGGCTTTCTAGTAAGTACTTACCTTTCTTTTCCTTTCCAGGAAGTAAATGAGTCTTTATGCACCAGTTACATCAGGACCATTATTAATATTGACCTACAAAATGAAGATTTAATATGCTTTACTTTTGCAAAATATACCTTATAGTTGCAGAACTGGTGTCACTTTTTTTTGCACTGAGCAGTAGCACATTTCTAAAGGATTATTAAAATGTCATTAAAATCCATACTTTGAACGACAATATAAGCACCTTTTAAAATTCAACATGTTCACAATGGAATGGATTTCAGTTTCTACAGATGTGTCTTGGGTACAATCCAGTATTTTTATTTCTCCACGGGATCTTCCCAACCCAGGTCTCCTGCATTGCAGGTGGATTCTTTACCAGCTGAGCCACCAGGGAAACCCAGCTCTTCTGGAAATCTGAGCAAATTTTCACCTTTCTACTCAGTTGCACACAATTTATGCTTGGAAACTTCAGAATGCTGTGCTAGTACTAAGAGATGTAAATGATAATGCAGATATTATTGTGTGGAAGATCATCAAGTATAGAATGTGCAGTCATAGTTATTTGTTGTAGTATTTCTTGCTTTCATAGTCACCTCAGAAAGACTGGTTTCAAACATTAAAAGATGCTGTTCCTCAAAACCCTGTGCTTTGTCCAATTTCTGTTGTGTCACAAAACATTTACTTTAGTTTTCTATCTGAATTTTTATTTCTTTATGGATATCTATTTCCTTCTGAAATATTATTTCTAAATTCAACCTTGACAAGATTTTTCCTTAGCTAATTTTTGAGCCAGTTGGGGAAAAAGGAAATAAAAAGATACTTGGTCATGCTTTAGAGTTGCAGGACTTAAAAATCTAGATTATGAAGGATCTTTCTTTTTCATTAGAAGACATGTTGGTAGGAAACCCTGCTTTCCTCAGCAGGGTTTCACTACTGGTTGAGACCACAAGTCCTCCTAAAAAGGCTCCCCATAGCAAGGAAGATAGACCACATTCTCCTCTGTGTTTTACACACAGGTTTATAGCATAAGCTGTTGGTAACTGGTTTGCTTGGATAATAAAATCCAGAATAATTTAGTTTCCTCATGTTAACTGCCAGGCTAAATCCTGAAAACATCACACTGAGATACCACCAATTCAGAAGGGTATTTTGAAAATCTGAAGATACTCAAAACATATTGATGTAATTTCCTTGCATTTAATTGGGAGGGAAAAAGTAACCTCCCAATGTATGGAAATGTATGATCCAAGACATTCTCTTCAGATACTTAAAAGTCTACTCTCTTTTCATTAGGATATCTGTGGACATCCTAGTCTAAGAGAAATACAAGGAAACATTACTTCTTAAACTAAGTAGGACTGGATGCTGTAAAGTAGAAACTCTTCAAAAGAAGCAGATGAAAATTAAATATCTACCTCATGGCAGAAATGTATAACCAATCAATGATTCGCTTTTAAATTTTCATACAGAAATGCATCCCGTTGTATGTAGGTATCAGGAAAACGATTTTGACTTATATGTCTATAGGTAAATACATGCATATTCTAACTCTGTCATTCCTCACCATGTTTTCTCTAAATTCTATATATTATTTATAAAAGGAACAATAACTTCTTCTCAAACATTAGTAAAATACATTAAAAATATCCAGGAGAAAATATACTTCCTTTAATACGTGAGACATAGATTTTTCACATGAAAAGTGGATTTGGATGTGTGTCTGTTTCTGTGTGCATGTGCATGTGAGGAGTTGGGAGTGGAATTTTTGAAAATGTATCATGCATGTGACTTGTCTGACCAAGGCAAAGTATAACTATACACATGGATGAATCTTCATTCTTTATTCCGTAGAAAATCTATATTATTTGGTAAAGTGGCACATTTTCATTCTAAAGTATGCTTAATCTCTATTAACCTATAGTTGTTCAAAACCAAAGTGAAAATGAATAGCATGTGCAAAGGAGTTAACCTAAGTTAGGAATCTACAGCCCCTTAAAATGGGTGTTTGCTGAAAACAATGTGAAGAAAGAGAACAATCTATACAGCTTTCAGTTTTCAGGAAAAGAAGTATAATTTCAGGGGGGAAAAAGTAGTAATAAGGAAAACTGGTTATCCATGAAAATGTGTTCTTGTGAAAACGCTGGATGTTTGCATTTGGATTTTTACACATGCAATAATCTGTCTATCTTAACTCATTATCAACGTCTGAACTACACACTGACCATATTCAGAGCTGGAGTTGGTTGCAGGTGTGTTCCAACTGTCAGTTCAACATTTCTGGCTGAAGTTTGATGTATTAGATACACGTGGCTGCTTTCTCTTTGACTGCCTTTTCAGGCCCATCTACAACTCTAAATAACCACTCCACTTAAATAATCACTTTCCATTGCATATTTCTGCATATACAAATGGAATTACCTATGATTGCTTCTCTGAATTATTTGCAGCAAGCTTTCTAATGAACTAGTAAGGAGTTAGTGTTGAATACTGGTATCAAATACATACAGGCATACTCTGCTTTTTCCTTTCTTGTCTCAAAGGCAGCTGCATCTTTAAATATTTGTGAAAATAAAAACTCTCTTTATTAGAAAAATTTGCCTTCCATTTATAATTTTAAATGTGCTTTACTTCAATACTGTTTTATATGCTACTATACTTGTATACTTGCTGTTCTGTCTATATATCGGTTTTGAAATATTAACTATTTTCTTTTCCCAACTGTCCTCAGATGCTAGTAAGCTAATGTGCACATATTTCAGAAATGCTCCATTCTACACTTTCATGAAGAGAACTGTGACATAGTTAGGGCAGACATAAATGTTTAAAGTCTTGTTTCTTTAACTGTGAGAAATCTGAGCCTGGTGCCTTAGCACCACCTGTAAGCTTGCTAAAAATGCAGAATCTCAGATGCCAACTCAGACCTACTAAATCAGAACCAGTAGTTTCAAAGGATCCCGAAGAGATTTATATATATATAAGAAATTGGAAAAGTCCTGTTTTAAGAAAGATTGAAATTGAATTACCTGTGTAACAGCTTTATTTGACCTGTTCCTGGTAATAGTTTAATTTATCACTAGACTGACTAAAGAGATAAAGGAACAAAACTACAGAAGCATAATGAGATGAGGGGAAATCCAGTAGACTTTAAAATTTGCTATAAATATTTCACTAAGTTTTTCCCATTGCCTGTTGAGCTTGTAAATACTATTTTCAGATGGTTCGGTTCAGTTCAGTCACTCAGTCAGGAACTCTGTGACCCCATGTACTGCAACACGATATGACTCCCTGTCCATCACCAACTCCCAGAGTTTACACCAACTAATGTCCATTGAGTCGGTGATGACATACAAACATCTCATCCTCTGTCATCCCCTTTTCCTCCCACCTTCAGTCTTTCTTCCTGCCTTCAGTCTTCTCAACATCAGGGTCTTTTCAAACGAATCAGTTCTTTGTGTCAGGTGGCCAAAGTACTGGAGTTTCAGCTTCAACATCAATCCTTCCAATGAAAATTTAGGGCTGATTTCCTTTAGGATGGACTGGATCTCCTTGCTGTCCAAAGGACTCTCAAGAGTCTTCTCCAACATCATAGTTCAAAAGCATCAATTCTTCTGTGCTCAGCTTTTTTTATAGTCCAACTCTCACATCCATACATGACTACTGGAAAAACCATAGCTTTGAGTAGATGGACCTTTGTTGGCAAAGTAATGTCTCTGCTTTTAATATGCTGTCTAGCTTGGTTATAACTTTCCTTCCAAGGAGTAAGCATCTTTTAATTTCATGGCTGCATTCACCATCTGCAGTGATTTTTGAACCCCAAAAAATAAAATCAGCCACTGTTTCCACTACTTCCTCATCTATTTGCCATGAAGTGATGGGACCAAATACCATGATCTTAGTTTTCTGAATGTTGAGCTTTAAGCCAATTTTTTCACTCTCTTCTTTCACTTTCATCAAGAGGCCTTCTTTCATCAAGAGTTCTTCTTTGCTTTCTGCCATAAGGGTGGTTTCATCTGCGTATCTGAGGTTACTTGTATTTCTCCCAGCAATCTTGATTCCAGCTTGGCTTCATCCAGCCCAGCATTTCTCATGATGTATTCTGCATATAAGTTAAATAAGCAGGGTAACAATATACAGTCTTGACATACTTCTTTTCCTATTTGGAACCAGTCTGTTGTTCCATGTCCAGTTCTGTTACTTCTTGACCTGCATACAGAATTCTCAAGAGGCAGGTCAAACGATCTGGTATTCCCATCTCTTGAAGAATTTTCCACAGTTTATTGTGATCCACACAGTCAAAAGCTTTGGCATAGTCAATAAAGCAGATATAGATGGGTTTTTTTTTTTTTTTTTTGGAACTCTCTTGCTTTTTGCTTTTTCAATGATCCAGGAAATGTTGGAAATTTGATCTCTGGTTCCTCTGCCTTTTCTAAAACCAGCTTGAACATCTGGAAGTTCACAGTTCACGTATTGCTAAAGACTGGCCTGGAGAATTTTGAGCTATACTCTACTATCGTGTGAGATGAGTGCAATTGTGTGGTAGTTTGAGCATTCTTTGAGGATATTCAGATGGTAACAGGCATCTATAGGTTCTATATGGCAGAATACAGGGTGTGTGCATGTTAGTTGCTTTGTTGAGTTTGACTCTTCGCAACCCCATAGACTGCAGCCCACCAGGCCCCTCCATCCATGGGATTCTCCAGGAAGAACACTAGAGTGGGCTGCCATTTCCTTCTCCAAAAGGAACTATACAAAGAAAGAAAGTGAAGTAGCTCAGTCGTGTCCAACTCTTCACGACCCCAAGGACTGTAGCCTACCAGGCTCCTCCATCCATGGAATTTTCCAGGCTAGAGTACTGGAGCGGGTCGCCATTTCCTTCTCCAGAGTGGAGGGTGAGGTAGCAGTACTTTTGTACTCTCAAATTTTCTGAAATGTGTTATTTGCTCTGCTTTACAATATACATGACAAATATTCATGTTTACTGTATGTAAAGTTGGAAATAGGTCACAGTAGGGAAGAGATACTGAACTCTGGATAGACTCACCAGAGTTTATCTGAGATGGAAATTACCATTGGCATAAACGTACTCTTCAGGATCCTGGAGTTTTATATAGTACATAACTATAAGGAATATATTAACAGTTACAGAGCTTTAGCCCCACCATAAATGTCAGGACTTACACAGACCTGGAAAATAGACTCTTGGAGGGCTCAAACAGAACCTTGTATACACCAGGACCCAGGAGAAAGGAGAGTGACTCCACAAGAGACTGACCTAGACTTGCCCGTGAGTGTCCTGGAGCCTCCTGCGGAGGTGTGAGTTGGCAGTAGCCTGCTGCAGGGTTGAGGGCACCGAGTGCAGCAGTGCCTGCAAGGGACCTTGAGAAGGAGGCCCCCATTGTCTTCATTACCCCCACCACAGTTTGGCCCCAGGTAAGTAACAGGGAGGGAACACAGCCCCACCCATCAACAGAAAACTGGATTAACGATTTACTGAGCATAACCCTGCCCATCACAACAAGACCCTGTTTCCCACTCAGTCAAGTCTCTCCTATTAGGAAGCTTCCATAAGCCTTCTTCTCCATTGGAGGGCAGACAGAATGAAAACTACAATCACAGGAAACTAACCAATCTAATCACATGGACCACAACCTTGTCTAATTCAATGAAACTATGAGCCATGCTGTGTAGGGCCACCCAAGACGGATAGGTCATAGTGGAGAGTTCTGACAAAAACGTGTTCCACTGGAGAAGGGAATGGCAAACCACTTAGTATTCTTATCTTGAGAACACATGAACACTAGGAAAAGGCAAAAAGATAGAACTCCCCAGGTCGGTAGGTGCCCAATATGCTACTAGAGAAGAGTAGACAAACAACTCCAGAAAGAATGAAGAGAAGGAGCCAAAGCAAAACAACAGCCAGTTGTGGATATGACTGGTGATGAAAGTAAAGTCCGATGCTGTAAAGAGAAATATTGCATAGGAACCTGGAATGTTAGGTCCATGAATCAAGGCAAATTGGAAGTGATCAAACAGGAGATGGAAAGAGTGAACATCAACATTTTAGGAATCAGTGAACCAAATGGACTGGAATGGGTGAATTTAACTCAGATGACTATGGTATCTACTACTGTGGGCAAGAATCCTTTAGAAGAAATGGACTAACCATCATAGTCAACAAAAGAGCCCAAAATGCAGTACTTGGATGCAATCTCAGAAACAACAGAATGATCTCTGTTCATTTCCAAGGCAAACCATTCAATGTCCCAGTAATCCAAGTCTATGCCCTGACCAGTAATGCTGAAGAAGCTGAAGTTGAACAGTTCTACGAAGACCTACAAGACCTTCTAGAACTAACACACAAACACACTAAAACACACACACACACACACACACACACACACAAAGATGTCCTTTTGACTACAGGGGACTGGAATGCAAAAGTAGGAAGTCAAAAAATACCTGGAGTAATAGGCAAATTTGGCCTTGGAGTACAGAATAAAGCAGGGCAAAGGCTATTAAAGTTTTGCCAAGAGAACACACTGGTCATAGCAAACATCCTCTTCAAACAACACAAGAGAAGACTCTACAACATGGACATCACCAGATGGTCAGCACTGAAATCAGACTGATTACATTCTTTGCAGCCAAAGATGGAAAAGTTCTATACAGTCAGCAAAAACAAGACTGGGAGCTGACTGTGGCTCAGATCATGAACTCCTCATTGCCAAATTCAGACTTAAACTGAAGAAAGCAGGGAAAACCACTAGACCATTCAGGTATGACCTAAATCAAATCCCTTATGATTATACAGTGGAAGTGAGAAATAGATTCAAGGGATTAGATCGGACAGACAGACTGCCTGAAGAACTATGGATGGAAGTTTGTGACATTGTACAGGAGGCAGGGATAAAAACCATCCCTAAGAAAAAGAAATGTAAAAAGGCAAAATGGCTGTCTGAGGAGGCCTTACAAACGGCATTTAAAGGAAGAGAAGTGAAAGGCAAAGGAGAAAAGGAAAGATATACTCATTTGAATGCAGTGTTCCAAAGAAGAGCAAGGAGAGATAAGAAAGTCTTCCTCAGTGATCAATGCCAAATAATAGAGGAAAAAATAGAATGAGAAAGACTAGAGATCTCTTCAATAAAATTAGTGATACCAAGGGAATATTTCATACAAAGATGGGCACAATAAAGGACAGAAATTGTATGGACCTAACAGAAGCAAAAGATATTAAGAAGTGGCAACAACACACACAAGAACTGTACAAAAAAGATCTTCATGACTCAGATAATCATGACGTTGTGATCACTCACACTCACCTAGAGCCAGACATACTGGAATGTGAAGTCAAGTGGGCCTTAGGAAGCATCACTACAAACAAAGCTAATGGAGGTGATGGAATTCCAGTTGAGCTATTTCATATCTTAAAAGATGATGCTGTGAAAGTGCTGCACTAAGTATGGCACAAATTTGGAAAGCTCAGCAGTGGCCATAGGACTGAAAAGGTCAGTTTTCATTCCAATCCCAAAGAAAGGCAATGCCAAAGAATGTTCAAACTACTGCACAATTGTACTCGTCTCACACGCTAGCAAACTAATCCTCAAAATTCTCCAAGCCAGGTCAATAGTATGTGAACCATGAACTTCCAGACATTCAAGCTGGTTTCAGAAAAGACAGAGGAACCAGAGATCAAAATGCCACATCTGACATCTGTTGGATAATTGAAAAAGCAAGACAGTTGTAGAAAAACATCTGCTTTATTGACTACACCAAAGTCTTTGACTGTGTGGATCACAACAAACCATGGAAATTTCTTCAAGAGATAGGAATAACAGACCACCTGACCTGCCTCTTGAGAAATCTGTATGCAAGTAAGGAAGAAATAGTTAAAACTGGGTATGGAACAGCAGACTGATTCCAAATAGGGAAAGCAGTGCCTTACGTCAAGGCTGTATATTGTCACCCTGCTTATCTAACTTATATGCAAGGTATCATAAGGCTTGCTGGGCTGGATCAGGCACCATCTATAATTAGGTTTGCCGGGAGAAATATAAATGACCTCAGATATGCAAATGACACCACCCTTAGGCAGAAAATGAAGAAGAACAGACAAGCCCCTCTTGATGAAAGTCAAAGAAGAGAGTGAAAAAGTTGGCTTAAAACTCAACGTTCAGAAAACTAAGATCATGGCATCTGGTCCCATCACTTCATGGCAAAAGGATGAGGAAACAGCGGAAACAGTGACAGACTTTATTTTCGAAGGGGCTCCAAAATCACTGCAGATAGTGATTGCAGCCATAAAATTAAAAGACGCTTACTCCTTGGAAGGAAAGTTAAGACCAACCTAGACAGCATATTAAAAAGCAGAGACATTACTTTGCCAACAGAGGTCCATCAAGTTAAAGCTATGGTTTTTCCAGTGGTCATGTATGGATGTGAGAGCTGGACTATAAAGAAAGCTGAGCGCCAAAGAATTGATACCTTTGAACTGCGGTGTTGAGAAGAATCTTGAGAGTCCCTTGGACAGCAAGGAGATCCAACCAGGAAACCAGTCCTGAATATTCATTGAAAGGACTGATGTTGAAGCTGAAACTCCAATACTTTGGCTATCTGATTCGAAGAACTGACTCATTTGAAAAGACCCTGATGCTAGGAAAGATTGAAGGCGGGAAGAGAAGGGGCTGGCAGAGGATGAGATGGTTGGATGGCATCACAGACTCAATGGACATGAGTTTGCGCAAACTCCAGGAATTGGCGATGGACAGGGAGGCATGTCGTGCTGGAGTCCATGGGGTCACAAAGAGTCAGACACGACTGAGTGACTGAACTGAACTGAACAGAACTTTACTCTGGGCAAAAACAATAGGCTGGATTGCCTGTATGGAAGACGTCTAGACAGGGTGAAGCACCAGGGGCAGGAGAGGAGAATACAAAGAAAGGGCTTATTTCTAGAGAAGAATGAGCATCTGTACAGTAACAGAAGCATAAATAAGGCCAGTGGAGAGGAGAGAACTGAGCTTGGACCTAGCTACACTCAAAGAGCCGTGGTTACAGCTACTGTTACTGCTACATTCAGTCTACACAGCGAGGACTGCGGATGCTATGGAAACACAGGCCTACACGAATGACTGGAAATAAGCCGTCAGTAAAACCTCCACTTCCAAAGTATTAAAGAGGAGAATTTAATCGCTGGAGACTTCATAAAAACCTCTGTGGAAGGTTCATAGGAACCTTCATAGTTATCTCCTTTTACGAAGACTTCTTCTTCTTAAAATGCAAATTTGGATTGTGATAAATTATTAAATATTTTCACTTTCTGATAGAGACCAGGGAGCAGGATTCTAAAATTTTTCTTTCTGAAACTTCTTTGAAATATTAACATCTGTTATGTTGTATATTTTTCCACTGATACCTGAATAATCCTTTTAAATTGAAGGTCCCATAAGATTGTGAAACCTATCCCTATTAGCAGTTAACTTCCCATTCCCTTCCCACCCTAGCCCTGCCACCAGCACATGAGCAGCATGTTTAGAGAGGTACAAGCAGGGGAATCAGTGGAGTAATCAACTGAATGGACAGCTGAGTGACAAGGATTTAGAACTTTTTCTACAAATAATTTCTTGCTGAAATCTGTTATTTTGCTGCATTATTTATGTTATCATTGAATATTTAACTCTGGTTCACACAGGAAATTCCTCAACTTACCTTCTCCCACAGACACTTCAAATCTACAGCAATATAAAGAACAATATTCTCTGAATAACCTAAAAACTAGCTGAGCAAGTTTTCCTACACATAGAACGAGTGAGAAAAAGCCACATCAGGGCAGGTAGGAGAGGCTGCAAAACAATCCTGCCTTTGTCAAGAAATGGACAAGAGTAAATTTACCCTGGAGCATCCCCCTAAGGAGGAAAAGTCTAAACCACACTCCAGGCATACTAACTTTCAGAATCTGCACTTGAGAGAGGAGCACACAATACAACTAGATCTGAAAGCCAACGCTTAGCTCATCCATGAGGAACTATAAAATGAAGAAAACTGAAGTTCAAAGTCAGCAGAAGGAAAGAAACTGAAATAGAGCAGAAATAAATGGGGACTAAAAGACAGTAGATAAGATCAGCAAAACTGAAAGCTGATTCTATGCATATATAAACAAAACAATAAAACCTTGGCTACATGCACAAAAACAGATTCAAATAAATGAAAGGATTCAAATAAAATCACAAGTGAAAGAGGAAACATTACAACTGATACCACAGAAAAACAAAGGTTAATTAGATACTAACACTGACAATTATATGTCAACATATTTGATCACCTAAAAAAAAATGAGATAAATTCCTAGAAGCATACAACCTACCAAGACTGAATCATAAAGAAAAAGAAAAACTGAATATACCAATTACTGTTAAACAGCTTGAATTAAGAAATCTAAAACCTTTCACCAAACAACAGTTCAGGATCTTACAACTTCATCGGTGATTTCTACAAAATGTGCACACAAGAATTGATATCAATCCTTCTCAACTCTTCCCAAAAACAGAAGGGGAAACATGCCAAACTCATATTACAAGACCAGCAAAACCATCGTAGCAACACCACATAAGAAAAGCACAAGAAAATTACAGATCAATATCCCAGGTAGACACAGATACAAAATTCTCAACAAAGTATTAACAAGGCAAATTCAACAGCACATTAAAATGAGTATACACTGTGATTATGTGGAACTTATTCCAAGGACACCAGGATGGTTCAGCATGTGCAAATCACTCCATGTTATACACTACATTAACAAAATGAAAGATAAAAATCAAGATTATCTCAACAGATACACAAAAAGCATTTGAAAAAATTCAACACTTATTATAAAAACTTCCAACAGAATTACAGGAAACGTACCTCAACATAATAAAGGCCATTTATGACAAACTCACAGCTAACATCATACTACATGGTGAAAAGCTGAAAAGCTTTCTTCTAAGATCAGTAACAAGACAAGGGTGAAAGTGAAGTTGCTCAGTTGTGTCCGACTCTTTGTGACCCCATGGAATGTAGTCCACCAGGCTCCTCTGTCCATGGGATTTTCCAGGCAAGAGTACTGGAATAGGTTGCCATTTCCTTCTCCAAGGGATCTTCCCAACCCAGGGATAGAGCCCATGTCTCCAGTACTCAATGAAAGAAATCTAAATTGGAAAGGAAGCGGTAAAACTGTCACTTTCTGCAGATGACTTTATAGTATATGAAAAAAGTCCTAAGGATTCTACCAAAAAAGAAAAAAAAAGTTAGAACTAGTAAACAAATCCCATTAAGTAGCATGATACAAAACCAAAATACAAAAATGTTGCCTTTCTATACACTAATAATAAACTCTCAGACACAAAAACTAAGAAAACAATCACATTTGCAATTGCTTCAAGATGAACCATGTACATGGGAATAACTTAACTGAGGTGGTGAAAGAGAAATTCTTTCACCTAAATTCTACACACTAAAAAAATGTGAAACATTGATAAAATAAATAAGTCACAAAGATCTTCCATGATCATGAACTGAAAGAATTAATATTGTTAAAATGTTCATACTACTCAGAAAACTACAGATTTAATACAATCTCTATCAAAAATTCCATTGGCATTTTTCACATAAATAGAGCAAGTCATCCTAAAATTTCTACCAAACTATAAAAGACCCTGAAATAGCTAAAGGGATTTTGAAGAGAAAGAACAATACTGGAGGGATCATACTTACTGATTCCAAACTGTATTACACCGTAAACAAAACAAGATGTTATTAGCATAAAAAGACACATATTAATGGAACAGAATAGAGAGAGGAGCAATAAAACTATGTGTATATGACCAATTAATTTACAACAAAGTAGTGCAGAATATGTAATAGCGAAAGAACAGTCTCTTCAATAAATGTTGCTGCAAAACCTGGAGAGTCACATGCAAATGAATGAAACTAGACCACAATCTTACTCCATACACAAAAATTAACTCAAAAAGCATTAACGCCTTGAACATTAGGCCTCAAAACATACAACTTTTGGAATGAAACATACTCAGTAAGTTTCTTGATATTAACCTTGGTGATAATTTTTTAAGTTTTACAACAAAAGCAAACATAAACATATAGAACTACATCAAACTTGAAAGCTTCTGCAGGGCAAAGGAAACCAATAAAAAGGAAAAATGTGAAATAGAAGAAAATATATGCAAATCATATGTATGACAAGGGGTTAACATGCAAAATATATAAACAATATAGAACTCAAACTGAATAGCTTAAAAAATCTGATTAAAATTTTGGCAGATCTGAACAGACATTTTCAAAGAAGACATATGAATGGCCTACGAGGTACATGCAATGATATTCAATATCACTAATCATCAGAGGAAAGTAAATAGAAAACACAAAGAGATCTCACTGCTGCACACTTGTTAGAATGACTGTCTTCAAAAGTAAAGAAATAACAACTTCTGGCGAAGATATGGAGAAAAGGAAACTCTTGTGTATGGTTGTTGAGAATATACATTGGCATACCTACCCTGTAACAGCATGGAATAACAGACTGGTTCAAAACTGGGAAAGGAGTACCTCAAGGCTGTGTATTTTCATCCTGCTTATTTAAGTTACATTCAGAGTACATCATGTGAAACGTTGCCCTAGACTGCCCGGAGAAATATCAATAACGTCAGATATGCAGATGACACCACCCTAATGGCAGAAAGGAAAGAGGAACTAACGAGCCTCTTGATGGAGGTGAAGATAAGAGTGCAAAAGGTAGCTTAAAACTCAAAAGTCAAAAAATTAAGATCATGACATATGGTGCCATCACTTCTTGGCAAAGAGAGGGAGAGAAAATGCAAACAGTGACAGATTTTATTTTCTTGGTCTCCAAAATCACTGTGGACAGTGACTGCAGCCATGAAACAAAAACTGCTTGCTTCTTGGATGAAAAGCTATGAAAAACCTAGCCAGGAGAGAACTCACTTTGTCAATAAAGGTCTGTAAAGTCAAAGCTATGGCTTTTCCAGTAGTCATGTATGAATGTGAGAGTTGGACCATAAGGATGGCTGAGCACCCAAGAATTGATGCTTTTGAACTCTGGTGCTAGAGAAAACTCTTGAGAGTCCTTTGGACAGCAAGGAGATCAAACCAGTCATTCCTAAAGGAAATTAACTGTGAATATTCATTGGAAGGACTGATGCTGAAGCTGAAGTTCCAATCCTTTGGCCACCTGACTTGAAGAGCTGACTCACTGGAAAAGAACCTGATACTGGGAAAGATTGATGGCAGGAGGAGAAGGGGGCAACAGAGGATGAAATGGCTGAATGGCATCATAACTCAATGGACACGAGTTTGAGCAAATTCCAGGAAATAGTGAAAGACACGGAAGCCTGGCATGCTGCAGTCCATGTGGTCGCAAAGAGTTGGACATGACAGATGGTAGATGAGTCAGCAAAATGTGTCCAAATGACACAAACTTCTAGTAATTAAGTCCTTGGGATATAATGTACAATATGACAACTCAGTAAATAATATTGTATTCCACATTAGAAAGCTGCTAAGACAGTAAGCCTTAAGTGTTTATCACAAGAATAAAGAACTGTAAATATTTACAGTGATAGTTGTTAACTAGACTTATTTTATCGATTATTTCACAGTGCATATAAACCAAATCTTTGCTGTACACCTGAAACTAAGGTAATGTTATACTGTCAGCCCTAGGTATCTGCACGGGATTGGTCCAGGACCTCCATGTAAACCAAAATCCAGGGAGGCTTAAGTTCCTTACATAAAATGGCATAGTGCACTTAGTCCTCCATATCTGCCATTCATATCCTCAGATTCAGCCAAGCATCTGCCCTTCATATCTCCAGATTCAACCAAGCACAAACTGAATTCCAAGTCTGATAAAACCTGTGGTTGGGGAATCCAAGGATATGGAGACACAACTGTGTGTCAACTATACAATATTCTTAAGTGTATTTACCTCAGCTAATAGAGAATAAATAATAAGGACATATGAAACTAAGTGTGGAGGTTAAAGTGACTTATTAGATACCAGGTAGAGGGCTGGATCATCGAAAAAGCAAGAGAGTTCCAGAAAAACATCTACTTCTGCTTTATTGACTATGCCAAAGACTTTGACTTGTGTGGAACACAATAAACTGTAGAAAATTCTTCAAGAGATGGGAATACCAGACCATCTGACCTGTCTCTTGAGAAACCTGTATGCAGATCAGGAAGCAACAGTTAGAACTGGACATGGAACAACAGACTGGTTCCAAATAGGAAAAGGAGTATGTCAAGGCTGTATATTGTCACCCTGCTTATTTAATTTGTATGCAGAGTACATCATGAGAAACGCAAGGCTGGAAGAAGCACAAGCTGGAATCAAGATTGCTGGGAGAAATATCAATAACCTCAGATATGCAGATGAAACCACCCTTATGGCAGAAAGTGAAGAAGAACTGAAGAACTTCTTGATGAAAGTGAAAGAGGAGAGTGAAAAAGTTGGCTTAAAGCTCAACATTCAGAAAACTAAGATCATGGCATCTGGTCCCATCACTTCATGGCAAATAGATGGGGAAACAGTGGAATAGTGTCAGATTTTATTTTGGGGGGCCCCCAAATCACTGCAGATGGTGACTGCAGCCATGAATTTAAAAGATGCTTATTCCTTCGAAGCAAAGTTATGACCAACCTAGATAACATATTGAAAAGCAGAGACATTACTTTTCCAAAAAGGGTCTGTCTAGTCAAGGCTATGGTTTTTCCAGTAGTCATGTAGGGATATGAGAGTTGGATGGTGAAGAAAGCTGAGTGCCAAAGAATTGATGCTTTTGAACTGTGGTGTTAGAGAAGACTCTTGAGAGTCCCTGGATTGCAAGAAGATCCAACCAGTCCATCCTAAAGGACATCAGTCCTGAGTGTTTATTGGAAGGACTGATATTGAAACTGAAACTCCAATACTTTGGCCACCTCATGTGAAGAGTTGACTCATTGGAAAATACTCTAATGCTGGGAAGGATTGGGGGCAGGAAGAGAAGGGGACGACAGAGGATGAGATAGCTGGATGGCATCACTGACTCAATGGACGTGGGTTTGGGTGGACTCCGGGAGTTGTTGATGGACAGGGAGGCCTGGAGTGCTGAGATTCATGGGATCACAAAGAGTCAGACACAACTGAGTTACTGAAGAGAACTGAACTGTGAGAGCTTGTTAGGACTTCCCAGGTGGTGTTGGTAGTAACAAACTCCCCTGTCACTGCAGGAAGTGTAAGAGGCATGGGTTTGATCCTTAGACTGGGAAGATCCTCTGGAGGAGGAAATGGCAATCCACTCCAGTGTATTCTTGCCTGGAGAAGGCCGGATAGTCCATAGAGTTGCAAAGAGTCAGACATGACTAAAGTGACTTCAAAACTCCTTTGCTCTCTTTTCAGATATTATTTATATTTATTGGACAATAACATTTTATTTTGCTTTTCTTTTTATGGTGAACATTTGCAAACTTTGGCTTTTAATATTTAAAAAAATTTTCAATTTAGTT
Organism: Antilocapra americana; assembly: GCA_007570785.1. Lineage (NCBI taxonomy): Eukaryota > Metazoa > Chordata > Mammalia > Artiodactyla > Antilocapridae > Antilocapra > Antilocapra americana. The sequence goes on from ML660214.1 coordinate 3,658,457, forward strand.
TTTATTATTTTTGTGAAAACATTTTTTTTCTATTGTGAATAAATTTAAAATTCCTAAAACCTCCTTTCTCTAAATGTGATGGATAGAAATTTGGTTTTGGTGCCTGGAATTTGAATTCAAGGCCTAGCACTTGCTGTGGTAGGGTAAGGCCTACCACTTTCATGACCTTACAAAAATTAATTAAGCCCTGTATTAGTTCCCTTACCTATAAAATGAAAATACTGATACCTAAATCATGTAGTATCTTTGATTAATTTAATAAATAATATATGTCAAGTGTTTTCCACAGTGAATGAAACAGAGTAAGTAAATGTTAATTAAGACCCTGTAACTTTGGTGCCTACTTGCTCAGTCCTGTCTGATTTTTGTGACTCCACAGACTGTAGCCTGCCAGGCTCCTTTGTCCATGGAATTTCCCAGGCAAGAATACTGGAGCAGGCTGCCATTTCCTACTCAGGGTATCTTCCGACCCAGGGATCAAACCTGTGCCTCTTGCATCTTATGCACTGGCAGGCAGATTCTTTACCATTGCACACTCTGGAGAGCTGTAACCTTGGTAGGCAGTAAATGTGAGTTGATTGTCAGGTAACTCATATTTCTCTTCTGTCAAAATTGGTAGCCCTGGAAAAATTACTCAAATTAACTGACTTATGCAAAGAGTTGAAAGTTTATTATTACTGCCTTATTCTTATATATAGTACATCCTGGATTTGAAGTCACCCTAGTTACAAGCTAATAAGTTGGTCTAAACTGTACATGGATGTTGGCAGAAGACACATGATACTTCTGGGACAAAGACAAAAAGTTTTGTTACAGCTGTAAACGCCGTAAGTATCAGCCTACTTGCTGTTGCATCCTTGGACCTTATGTCTCACAGGGGAGATACAAGAAGGTCAGATGGATTCAGTGCACATAGTGAGACTGGACTGCAGCTCATGAAGCCTAAACTTGAGGAATCCACCACTTTCACAGCAAGCAGTAAGCAATGCCTCTTATGGTTTGGGAGCAGGAGTAAGACATTATCTCATTCCTGCAGGTTCACCACTGAAAACATAAGCCCAAGAAAAGGCCCATGTATTAGCAGTTAGGGCCTTTCCTCTTGCACACCAGCAGCAAACCTAAGTCCTACAGCTACTATTTCCTTTAGTTGTATACCCTACCCAGCCATGTGTGACAGGTTATTATTATTTTTACTCTTTTTAGCTCTATGATAAAAAGTTTGATAAACTTCAGGTTAGTGATGTTAAACTGATTTCTTGGAATGTTTTTCAAGTTCTTAATGTGCTATAAATCTCCAAGAAGAAAAGTTTACTGTTCAGTATTTCCTTAAGTATTATTACCACAAATTTCTTCTACTTAAGATTACCAATTGCATGCAGTTTTTCAAAAGTACTGTTGGCTGCTGCTATTTTACTTGCCTCTATTTTCTTACCTTTTAACAAAAATCACTGTAATGCACTTAATCTATCCATGAATATAATATTCCTCAGTTTAGTATTTTTCTGGTGGCAACTTTAGGATTTTTTACCTACAGTATCAAGTCCGTCTGCATCAATTAATTTGGTAAAATTACAGTTAACAGAATTAATATACAGAAATTTGTTGCATTTCTATACAGTAATGACAAAATAACAGAAAGGTAAATTAAGGAAATAATCCTATTTACCATAAGATTACAAAAAACAAATGTCTACATATAAATGTAACTAAAGAGGCAAAAGACTTGTGCTTGGAAAACAATGACACTCTGATGAAACAAACTGAAAATGACACAACCAGAAAGATATATCTTGTTCTTAAATTGGATGAATTAATATTGTTAAAATGAGTATACCATCCAAAGCAGTCTAGAGATTCAGTACAATCCCTATCAAATTATCAATGGTATTTTCCACAGAAACAGTAGTTTTTAAAAAATTGTATGGAAATACAAAAGACCAAAAAATAGCAAAAGCACTCCTGAGAAAGAAGAATAGAGATGGTGGAGTCAAGACTCCCTGACTTTAGACAATATTTAAAAGCTATAGTCATCACAACAGTATGGTACTGGCACAAAAATAGACACTCAGATCAATGAAATAGAAGAGAAAGCCCAGTAAGAAACCCATTCAATTAATGGTAAATTAATCTACAAAAAAGGTGGTAGGAATAAACAATGAAGAAAAGATAATCTCTATAACAAATGGTACTGGGAAAACTGGACAGCTATGTATAAAGTAATGAAATTAGAACATTTTTTAACATCATATACAAAAATAAAGTCAAAATGGCTTAAGACCTAAATATAAGATTGAAACTCTTATATTTAGATACTCTATGAAACTCCTACAGGAAAACCTAGGCAGAATATTGTGACATAAATCACAGCAACATCTTTTAGATTCACTTCCTAGAGTAATGGAAATAAAAACAAAACTAACAAATGGGATCTTATTAAATGTAAAAGCTTTTGCACAGCCAAAGAAACCATAAACAAAAAGACAACCTACTAAGTGGGAGAATATATCTGCAAATGATGTAACTGATGGGATTAATTCCCAAAATATACAAACAGCTCATGCAATTCAATATCAAAAAAACAAAACAAAACAAAACAAACACAAGCAATCAAAAAATGGGAATAATATCTAAATAGACAGTTTTCCAAAGAGGACAAATAGATGGCCAATAGGCACATGAAAAGATGTTTAATATCACTAATTCTTAGAGAAATACAAATCAAAACTTCAGTGAGGTATCTCCTCATACTAGTTAGAATGGCCATCATCAAAAATAATAAATGCTGAAGAAGGTGTGGAGAAAAATTCCTACACAGTTGGTGGGAATGTAAATTAACGCAGCCACTGTGGAGAGCAATATGGAGGTTCCTTAAAAAAAAAATAGATGCCATATATCCAGTGACTCCATTGCTGGGGCTATACCCAGAGAAAACCATCACTTAAAAAGATACAAGCATCCTAATATTATTAGCAGCATTATTTACAATAGCCAAGACATGAAAGCAGCCTAAATGTCTATCAACATATGAATGCATAAAGAACATGTGGTATAAAATCATAACGGAGTATTACTCAGACATAAAAAGAATGAAACAATGCCATTTGCAGCAACATCGATGGACGTAGAGATTATAATACTAAGTGAAGTCAACAAGAGAAAGACAAGTATCACCTGACATTGCTTATGTGTGAAATATGAAAAACTGACACAAAGGAACTTATTTACAAAACTGAAATAGACTTACAGACTCAGAGAAAAAAACTTATGGTTACCAAAGGGGAAGGGGGAAGGGACAAAGTAGGAACTTGGGATTAAAACATATTCTTTTTCATTGTGTGCATAAACCTACTGTGGTTTAACTACACAATGAAACAGCACTCAGCAAAGAAAGAAAATGATGATATACCCAACAACATGGGTAAATTTCAAATGTGGTATGCTAAGTGAAAAGTCTCATTCTCAAAAGGCCACATATCATATGACAATATCCACTTGTATGACATTCTCAGTTCACTGAAGTACAGTTGCTCAGTCATGTCCAACTCTTTGTGACTGAATGGACTGCAGGATGCCAGGCTTCTCTGTCCATCACAAACTTCTGGAGCTTATTAAAAGTCATGTACATCAAGTAAATGATGCCATCCAACCATCTCATCCTCTGTCATCCCCTTCTCCTCCTGCCCTCAATCTTTCTCAGGATCAAGGTCTTTTCCAATGAGTCAGTTCTTCACATCAGGTGGCCAAAGTATTGGAGTTTTTGCTTCAGCATCTGTCCTTCCAATCAACATTAAGAACTGAAAGTTATGACCAACCTAGATAGCATATTGAAAAGCAGAGACATTACATTGCCAACAAAGGTCCATCTAGTCAAAGCTATGGTTTTTCTAGTAGTCATGTATGGATGTGAGTTTCGGACTATAAAGAAAGCTGAGTGCCAAAAAATTGATGCTTTTGAACTATGGTATTGGAGAAGACACTTGAGAGTCACTTGGACAGCAAGGAGATCCAACCAGTCCATCCTAAAGGAAATCAGTCCTGAATATTCATTGGAAGGACTGATGCTGAAGCTGAAACTCCAGTACTTTGGCCACCTGATGTGAAGAACTGACTCATTTGAAAAGACCTTGGTGCTGTGAACTATGGATAGAGGTTCGTGACATTGTACAGGAGACAGGGATTAAGACCATCCCCAAGAAAAAGACATGCAAAAAAGCAAAATGGCTGTCTGAGGAGGCCTTACAAAGCTGTGAAAAGAAGAGAAGCGAAAAGCAAAGGAGAAAAGGAAAGATATGCCCATTTGAAGGCAGAGTTCCAAAGAATAGGAAGGAGAGATAAGAAAGATTTCCTCAGAGATCAATGCAAAGAAATAGAGGAAAACAACAGAATGGGAAGGACTAGAGATCTCTTCAAGAAAATTAAAGATACCAAGGGAACATTTCATGCAAAGATGGGCTCAATAAAGGACAGGAATTGTATGGACCTGACAGAAGCAAAAGATATTAAGAAGAGGTGGCAAGAAAACACAGAATAACTGTACAAAAAAGATCTTCACGACTCAGATAACCACGATGGTGTGATCACTCACCTAGAGCCAGACATCCTGGAAGGTAAAGTTAAGTGGGCCTTAGGAAGCATCACTACACACAAAGCTAGCGGAGGTGATGGAATTCCAGTTGAGCTATTTCAAATACTAAAAGATGATGCTGTGAAAGTGTTGCACTTACTATGCCAGCCAATTTGGAAAACTCAGCAATGGCCACAGGACAGGAAAAGGTCAGTTTTCATTCCTATCCCAAAGAAAGGCAATGCCAAAGAATGCTCAAACTACTGCACAATTGCACTCATCTCACACGCTAGTAAAGTAATGCTCAAAATTCTCCAAGCCAGGCTTCAGCAGTATGTGAACTGTGAACTTCCAGATGTTCAAGCTGGTTTTAGAAAAGGCAGAGGGACCAGAGATCAAATTGCCAACATCCACTGGATCATCGAAAAAGCAAGAGCGTTCCAGAAAAACATCTACTTCTGCTTGATTGACTATGCCAAAGCCGTTGACTGTATGGATCACAATTAACTGTGGAAAATTCTTTATGAGATGGGTATACCAGACCATCTGACCTGTCTCTTGAGAAACCTGTATGCAGGCCAGGAAGCAAGAGTTAGAACTGGACATGGAACAGCAGAGTAGTTCCAAATAGGAAAAGGAGTATGTCAAGGCTGTATAATGTCACCCTGCTTATTTTACTTGTATGCAGAGTACATCATGAGAAATGCTGGGCTGGAAGAAGCACAAGCTGTAATCAAGGTTGCTGGCAGAAATATCAATAACCTCAGATATGCAGATGACACCACCCTTACGGCAGAAAGTGAAGAGGAACTAAAAAGCCTCTTGATGAAAGTGAAAGAGGAGAGTGAAAAAGTTGGCTTAAAGCTCAACATTCAGGAAACTAAGATCATGGCATCTGGTCCCATCACTTCATGGCAAATAGATGGGGAAACAGTGGAAACAGTGTCAGACTTTATTTTGGGGCATCCAAAATCACTGCAGATGGTGATTGCCAGCATGAAATTAAAAGACACTTATTCCTTGGAAGGAAAGTTATGACCAACATAGATTAAAAGCAGACACATTACTTTGTCAAAAAGGGTCTGTCTTGTCAAGGCTATGGTTTTTCCAGTAGTCATGTATGGATGTGAGAGTTGGATGGTGAAGAAAGCTGAGCGCCGAAGAATTGATGCTTTTGAACTGTGGTGTTGGAGAAGACTCTTGAGAGTCCCTTGGACTGCAAGGAGATCCAACCAGTCCATCCTAAAGGAGATCAGTCCTGGGTGTTCATTGGAAGGACTGATGTTGAAGCTCAAAGTTCAGTACTTTGGCCACCTGATGCGAAGAGTTGACTCACTGGAAAAGACCCTAATTCTGGGAAGGATTGGGGGCAGGAGGAGAAGGGGACAACAGAGGATGAGATGGCTGGATGGCATCATTGACTCAATGGACATGAGTTTGGGTAAACGCTGGTTGTTGGTGATGGATAGAGAGGCCTGGCATGCTGCAGTCCATGGGGTCACAAAGAGTCGGGTGTAACTGAGCGACTGAACTGAACTCAGTAAACTGATTTCCTTTTGGATGTACTGGTTGGATCTCCTTTCAGTCCAAGGAAGTCTCAAGAGTTTTCTCCAATATCACAGTCCAAAAGCATCAGTTCTTCAGCGCTCAGCTTTCTTTATAGTCCAACTCTCACATCTATACATGACTACTGGAAATACCATAGCTTTGACTAGATGGACCTTTGTTGGCAAAGTAATGTCTCTGATTTTTAATATGCTGTCTAGCTTGGTCATAACTTTTGTTACAAGCAGCAAGCATCTTTTAACTTCATGGCTGCAGTCACCATCTGCAGTGATTTTGGAGACCCCCAAATAAAGTCTGTCACTGTTTCCACTGTTTCTCACCTCTTTGCCATGAAGTTATGGGACTGGATGCCATGATCTTAGTTTTCTGAATGTTGATTTTTAAGCCAGCTTTTTCGCTCTCTGACACTTTCATCAAGAGACTCTTTAGTTACTGTATGACATTCTACAAAGTGCAAAAAGCAAGGCACAGAGAACTCCTCAGTCATTTACCAGGTTAACACTGGGACAAGTGGGTGGCTGTTGGTACAAGGAAATTACACTGGTGCTGCAATTTTCTGCATGCTGTGTGTAGAGAAGGTTACAAGAACCTTTCTATGAATGCTTAAAAATCCATCAAACTGTATACCAAAATAAGATATTTTAACTATATGTAAATGTAAAATGTTTAAGTCCCATCAGAAAAACATAAAATATTAAAAAAATATTTTGAGTAGTAACTTACAGAATTCCAATGTGGGAAAGTCAATATAGAGAAACATTAAGTACTTCTTTTCCATATTTTATTTTTGCATATTTCATATATTTCAGAAGCTCTAGACAAATGGGTACAATATAAGGAAGATAAAGAAGTTACATGTTGGCTCAAAAAAGATCCTTCTTTACTCCAAAGTCACTGGATGCAAATTACTGAGGACAACCCTCAACTTCAGCTGGCAGCAGTGAAGCTCCAAATGGGAACAGTTAGAGAGGGTGCCTAAAGCACCTGAAACTTGTCAGTCAAGACAAAAGTTTCCTTTACATATAAAATTTTGAAGGAAGTGATCCAAGTACAAGGTGCAACACACAAAAACGTCAAGTGCTTTCACACAAGTTTTTATGTATATACAAGGATATAAACTTGAGTGTTGGTTTACCTATGGATGTGCATCAAGATTGAAGTGAAGTGAAGGTGTCAGTAACTCAGTCATGTCCATCTCTTTGCCACCCAATGGACTGGAGCCCTCCAGGCTCCTCTGTCCATGGGATTCTCCAGGCAAGAATCCTGGAGTGGGCTGCCCTTCCCTTTTCCAGGGGATCTTCCTGACCCAGGGATCAAACCCGTCTCCTGCACTGCAGGCAGATTCTTTACCGTCTGAGCCACCAGGGAAGCCTTGTATAAAGACTAGATCATAAAAACGACTTCTCCCCCACTTCTCTTACAGAGTTAAGTCAGCTTTGCAAAAGTTCAAGAGAAATTTAGGTCTGCCAACACTTTCAGCAGGCCCAGTAAATTTACATATTGATCTGGCCCTGCCCACATGAGAACTATCTACATATAAAGAAGTGTTTTCTTTTTAATCTCTCTTTTACACACAGCTCTTACCACGGCTTCTATAAAACATTTGGGTAAGTTTTTTTTATATCTTTAATGCAGTACATTTATTTTCATCCTATGGTTTGATTCATTAAACTGTATGGTTTATATCTAAATTTTAATGACACAAATAGTCTATATTTTATCGTTAATGGTGTCCATTAAACTTTCTTTTATAAATGATATTAGAAACCTCTATTTTAATCATTTAGGCTTTCACTGGCATGAGCATATCCTGCTTTGTCTTTTGTATTCAATATTCGCTTTCTAAATTATGCACATTTGTGTTTATTTTTATCCCTGCATATAAAGCCCCTCTTCACCATATAAAGCAGATATAACCTGCCACTGGTTTAATATTTCTATAAATGAAAAAGGCAGTGGTTAAAAAATAGAAGTTCTTTTATGCATATACACAGACACACAATCATCTGTGTTATATATGTGTGAGTAATTCCCATGACTAGTTACCCCAAGGATTAAAGGGATAAAACATATTTTTACCTTATGGTCTTACACTGGTAACTAATATTTTGAGATATTTTACAGTGTATGTGTACAATGTATGTATTACAGGTCTTTAGAATGAATTTTAATCTCAAAATAATTCTATTACTTGCCACTTAAAGAATATTGTCATTGTTCATTCTGTGTTTGCTGTACTTGTTACTTTCTTTTCTAATAATAGCATATTTAAAATTGTTATTCAATCTGTACAAATGTCTTGGAAAGAATATGTAAAGCTAGATCCTGATCAATAACTCATTTATATGCATGTATATATTTTTCTTTCCAAAAAGGATATAGTGTATCTGGGTTTTTTAATCCTTGTTTTGGCACATATTAGTTGTGCGACCTCAACTAGTTGTCTAAAGAACATAGTAAGGTGATATGATAATATATGGAGATATTTATGGATAAATATATGGATAAATGTGGGACGCTTATTTGGACAACTGGCAGATAGTAATTCTCAAAATACATTAATGCTATTACTGTATCATCATCATAATTTATAGATATTTGCTTACATATACAACCTAGAATTGCAATGCATATGATATTAAAATTCTTTTCATTTGCTGAACTGTAAAGAAGTGAATCTACAAATTTTTACAGCCACACAGAATCCACATATAGCTTCACATTTTAAAATTTAAATCTACCATATGATTTGATCTTCAGCTTAAGGATGTAGGCAGACAGTATAGTTATCCTCTTTGACAAGAAAGGGATCAGGAGTATAACTGTGTGCTGCCAGTTTGCGAAACTGTTAGTAATAGAGCTGCGGTCAGAACTTGGGCCATGAGATTCCTCTTCTAGAACTCTTATTATGCATCTGTCACCAGTGTTCCAAAAATGGGCTTCCCCAGTGGCTCAGACAGTAAAGAATCTGCCTGCAATGTGGGAAAGCCAGGTTTGATCCTGGGTTGGGAAGATCCCCTTGAAAAGGAAATAGCAACCCACTCCAATACTCCTGCCTAGAGAATTTTACAGACAAGGAGTCTGATTAGGTACAGTCCATGGGACTGCAAAAGAGTCAGACACAACTGAGCATCTCACACTTACTTTTCACTTACAATTACTACACTTTATTCTTCCTCTTTTACTTCACAAATGATAAAGTCCATGAATGAGGTTATCTAGAAATACTGTTTAAAAGGATTCTTTTGAAAAAATACAAATGGTAGAAGAAAGTTTATTTTTCATGTTCTTTGAGAAAGCCTTTCAAAACATGACACAATACTTAAATGGAATCACTGTGAAAGTTAATGGCATAAAAGCTTAAACTTTTCAGTAATTTAAAAATAGAAAATTTTTTTAAATAGCCCAAACATTTTTTAGCTGTCAAATTAAGAAAACTGTCTATTTCCTTACTAATTAATAAGGAAGAGTAAAACTACAGAGGGGAAAAAAGATGAACAAAATTATTATCACTAATATTTAAAACTGTAAATGCCAATACAGTTATTTAAATGGGTTAAACTTCACTCAATTAAATACTTAATAATAAAATAAATACTTGTTAAAAACAAAGTTCAGTATAAACCAGTGTGAATTATGTATGGAGATGGGCATTCTCAAACATTGCTTTTATCTGTTTTAACTTAAATTTGGTAAAAATTCTCTATACCCAAAATTTATATTTTTTCAATACAAAAACTTTACTTTCTGCTGTTTACTAGTGCTCAAGTACATAAACAAAACTGCACAGACACAAATTTTTAGCATTATTTTTGTAAGATCAGAGAACTAGAAAAAATAAAAGTGACATTAAATATGATAACGGTCATCTAAAAGACAATACTACATTTATTAGGAACTATTTTTTAATAGTGAAAAGAAAAAGTTAACACTATCCATGATATGAGAATATCTCCAAGGCACTTCATACTAAGGAGACGAGTTGCAGAAAGTGTGACTCAGTATATACTTCAGTACCGTGTTGTTGTTTAGTCACTGATTTGTGTCTGACTTTTTTGTGACCCCATGGGCTGGCTGTCCATGAGACTTTCCAGGCAAGAATACTGGAGTGGGTTGCTATTTCCTTCTTCAGAGGATCCTCCCAACCCAGGAATTGAGGCTGGTCCTCCTTCCACAACTCCTGCATTGTGGGCGAGTTCTTTTACCACTGGGCCACATACATATATTTGTGTGTGTGTTATGAACTGACAAGTATATGTTTATAACTTTATACACACACACACACACACATATATTTAAAATGTATATAATTCCTAGGAGGATGTAGACATACTTAACATTGGTCACTTCTGAAGAACTGATTCAGTGATTAATATTTTTTTCATTTTTTTTTACTATTTTCATTTTTTTTTTTACTATTCCATATTACCTTAATATATTCTATAAGATAAACATTTTCCAATGTCATGGTCTGTGCTAAGTCCTTCATATCACCACTCTTTATCTTTACAACTATCCTGAGAAGAAACTATTTCTATTAGGACTGAGAGAGGAGAGTAGTCGTAACAATTCACACACTGTTGCAAGGGATGAATTCCAAATTTCATCTTATATCCATTTACTTCCCTAGCACAGGCCCTTCATTTCAAGCATATGTGTGATATGACCTAGCATTATAACAACCTCTCATTTCTGGTCATTCTCATTACTTTCAGCATATCACTATAGTTATGATAATCATGTGTGTTTCCATTCATTCAACTGATTACCGGCTACCAGCCTGCTCTGTGCCCTGGGGCTTCAGCAGTACACTAAGCAGACAAGTTCCCCCTTCCCCTCTCAATAGAGCTAATATTCTAACAGACACAGATATAGAACCAAGAAAAAAAAAATCAATCAAATGTATGTCTGATGGAGATATGTAATCTCCAGGAAACAGAGAAGAGGAGAAAATGGCCAGGGGCAAAAATGGAGAGGGAAGCATTTTGCTGGCTTGTAATCGGGCCTGTCAAGTGCTACACATAACTTAACTCAATTAATTGTTATGATTCTTTGAGTTTCCTCCATTTTTTTTATTAAGAAAATAAGTTATTTAACTCCAAATCCCCAGCCAATAAAGCTAGTGGTGGTAACATCAGGAGTCAGTTATGTTCATCTAATTCCAAATTCTGAGTGGTCATCCAAAAGAAAATATAAAAAAGCATTCCCAAAGCACTGTTCTTAAGGTGTCTTTGGCATACAGACAATTTTAGCTTTCATTCTGCTAAATTTGTCTAGTGCTCTGCAGCGGACTCCAACATTTTTGTCCTCTGAAGCTCACCTCTGTTGCACACCCCATTCCTAACCGGTCCCACACCTGTAGATGGCCCAAGGGCTGGCGACCCCTGCAGTGGATTTACATAAAGTTAAGGTTTATCCTCATATAAAACATATTCTTAGGTAGAAAGTTAGGCGTGAGCAACAGAGGGGTGGCCTACTTGAAAAAGTTTCAAGCTAATCTCTAAACCCCATCTGCCAGGGTCCAGCCTTGGTGGGGTCAGGGGTCTTGAGGGATGAGTGGCGTCAGCGGAAGAACTGAGCTGAGTCGTTGTGTGGTAATGGAGCAGTCTCTCGTTTATTGTTGTTGGTTTACAGTTTTATAGCCAAAAGACATCCCCATTACATCATTATATCGCCTATCATTCTATACATTTTTTTGTTTTCTACCTTCCATAGCAACCTTATCATTGAGCTCATTCCCCAATCTATCATGAAACATTCCCTTTGCAGAAGTCAGATTTTTATGTAATTAGATTTAACAATAGTATGTTTACCATTTGAATGTCTTCAGTATACTTCATTCAATCATGATAAGTACATCAACCTAAGTAGAAAGGTTACATTTCTCTTATCAGGTACAACTATGTAGAAGCTGGAGGCAAGGGCTAAAGCTTGAGACTATTTATTCTAGTAACCTACTCCAGTTCTTATGAGAAAAGAGGAAAGAGGACAAAGAGACAGTTTAGAAAGAGGAAAGAGGACTAAGACAGTTTAGAAAGAGGAAAGAGGACTAAGAGACAGTCTAGCAGCACTGCTTTAGCAATAAAACCCTATTAACCTTATAGCTACTATAATGAATTCCTATGTCTACATTATCCTAAAGCAATCAATGTCTCCAACTATGCTGGCCACAATTATGAGCATTCCTAAGTCCCATTCCAGCCTGGTTTCTTCAAGGAAGAGAGCCTCCTCTGTGGAGTGGTCGGGGGAGTGGGAGGTGAAAAGGTGACCCAAGTACGAGCCTTTCTGGTGGTGGCCTTGCCATGACCCCCAGAGAACTCTTGGTAAACTCCCCAGTAAGGAGTAGTAATCTATTTAAATGTCCCTTTCATTCCTCCTTAGCCCCCGGCGATCCACCTTCCCAGATCCTCTGGTAGATAAGGTCTGGGGGGATTATCTCAGGACGAATTCTTTCCAACTGGGACTGACCTACTGAGATGAGCCAATGTTCCGAGCATGGACAGAACTCCCATGAAAAATACCAAGGGGGGCCTAGCCCAGGATGCCTCAATAAAGAAAGTCAGCTTTGCAATTTCTTTCTTAGTCTCCTGACCTTGTCATCCGAGCAAGGGGGCATCCTGACAGCTCCCAGCACCCACCTAGACAGGCCTGGTGAGGCTGAGGAAGAGTTCACAGATATGCTGCAAAATAAACACAGAAACTTATCCAACTCCACCCAGGTTATGTGTCCCAGGGCACAGCTGCTGCTGCTGCTAAGTGGCTTCAGTCGTGTCCGACTCTGTGCGACCCCACAGACAGCAGCCCACCAGGCTCCCCAGTCCCTGGGATCCTCCAGGCAAGAACACTGGAGTGGGTTGCCATTTCCTTCTCCAATGCATGAAAGTGAAAGTGAAGTCGCTCAGTCGTGTCCGACTCTTAATGACCCCATGGACTGCAGCCCACCAGGCTTCTCCGTCCATGGGATTTTCCAGGCACAAGTACTGGAGTGGGGCGCCATTGCCCTCTCCCCAGGGCACAGTAGACACGAACTAACCACAGGGACTTCTTCAACTCCACCAGACGCTTCCTTAATGCAGAGGTGTGTCCTCAAGTATGGGGAAGACATGCACAGTAGAGCCTGTTGTTATGTAACTTTCAGCTGTCAATCAAAAACGTCAATTCACGCCTACCTAGATGAATACACAAAAGCCCTGACTTGAAAAACCCATCCCTCATCTTTCCAGGGCAGTGCCTTTCTTGATTTGCCCATTTCTCCTTTGAGGTGTTTTTTTGTTGTTGTTGTTCTCTCTTCAGTAAACCTATTTCTGCTATGGGTAAGACCTCAGATTCTTCTTTGTGTCTTTATCAAGAACCAAGACCCATGAGGCAGGGTTCTCTTAGACTCCTCCTATTATCTGCTGACACATACCCTTCAAAATATTGTACGTACATAATCTTTTTAAAATGGAAACCTCAATATACATTACTCAGAAATGGATATGGCAATTTTCTGACTTACTGTTTCAGGTGAGTATTTTGCTCAAAATATAAACATATGGTTGCAGATTTTACATAGCTCTGCATTTTCCAGGTCTTGTATGATAAGCTATTCAAAAACTTTGTTTATGGGAATGAACACTTAAGACTTGTCTCTGGGAATGGAAATATAATTCTTTGGGCTGCTCACAGAAGTGTGTGACATTTTTCTCTCCAGAGACAGAGAATTTGGATGGCATTAGGCTACTGATTGGGTTTCCCAGGTGGCACTATCAGTTAAGAACCAGCCTGCCAATGCAAGAGACCTAAGAGATACCAGTTCAATCCCTGGCTCTGGAAGATCCCCTGGAGAAGGGCATGGCAGCCCCAATATTCTTGCCTGGAGAATCCCATGGACAGAGGAGCCTGACGGGCTGCAGTCCATGGGGTGACAGAGTGGGACACAACACGACTGAAGAGACTGAGCACGCACAGGCTACTGATTAAATAGAGATCCAAGTAACTTCACTGTCAGTTTAGGCATCTACTTACATCTAAGAGATGATGTTTTAAAATAGCAGCTGAAATTCTGTTAGTGAGCTAATATACTGTCACACGGGAGGGTATGTCTGGTGTGTGTATCTGTGAGAATTAAGGCTGAGAAGGAAATCTATCAAAGCAGCTTAAATACAATAAAATTGACATTCTTAATCAAAATAATTGTTAAATTAGCCTTTATACTACCGTCCTACAAATACAACAAAGATACAAGGTCCCGGTTATGAGGGAATTATCTTTTTAAAATATGAAACTTTCTGTAAGTTATTCTTAAATGAAAAGTATAATGAGCTTAAACAGCCCACTTCCAGTTTGTCTTAATTAAGTGGTCTGACATTAGAAAAAATAATCCCAATATATATATATTTTTTTATAACTTACTAACTTTTACATAAAGGTATAAGTCAAAATACCCTGGAAAAACAAAGCAATTCTTAGGGAAAAAAAGTGCTTTGGGTTCCTTCCCAGCTATGTTGGACAGCTAGCAAATGCAAGGAGCCTACACATGGTTTAAATATGATCTAAGAATTAAATGCATTTCTGCCTATTATTGTCAGGTTGTCTTTCAAGGTTGATTGAGAAGCATTTATTCAGCTGGTCTGTCTGTCAGAAGAAAGCTTAATCCTCTGAAGATTTTTGCTTGTATGATTTTGAGAATTTCTTTGTAAAAAAATGTATTTTTAATATGGAGGGTCTTTTTTTTTCTCCCCAAGTGAAATGCCTTTTAAAGTTAACTTAAGAAAATACTTTTTATATTAAAATGTCCTCCTAAATAGTAATTCTATTTAAATGTCATCTAATAGTTGTTTTTTTTAATCAAAAAATCTGAGAGAAATAATATTGTTTGGTTTTCATAGAAGAATTTTGCTGTGGTCATGAAACATTTGTAAAACTAACAAAGTGACAAATTGTGGAAAAATTCCAGTTATAAAGGAAATAACCTATTTTTCTGACTGACAGTCTCCAATTGTTTTCACAAGTATTAGGTACAACATTTTAGATTAATGCTGAATGGAAAAATGCATTTTATTTAAACTTCATGAAATGAGTTCTCAAAGCTGAATCATACAGGGAAATGAGACTCTGCTAATTCTCCCTAATCTGTACTTCTGATCCCCTGGCCCAATTTTGTTACTGTCGTTCAGTTGCTCAGTTGTGTCCAACTCTTTGTGACCCCATGGACTGCAGCATGCCAGGCTTCCCTATCCTTCACCATCTCCTGAGGCTTGCTCAAACTCATGTCCATTAAGTCAGTGATGGCATCCAACCATCTTGTCCTCTGCTGTCTCCTTTTCCTCCTGCCTTCAATCTTTTCCAGCATCACAGACCCAGTTTATCATCTGGAATAATGACTGTACAGTAAAACAGAGCATATTAGAGCCCACTCAGTAAACTATTTCCTTACGTCTCTCTGGCCTCTGACTTATTGGAAAATGGTTAAAAAAAAAAACAAAAAGAAAAAGTGCTGCTGAAGGATCTCAGATGGAGGTGATGGGTCATCACCAGAATGGAAAAACAGACATTGACAAACAATGTCAGTAACAGGATGACAGTTTCTATCTTCTTCTCCTTTAAAATTTCTTTTGCAACAGATCATTTGCTGGGACGCAATATATTTTTTTAAGCATATTTAAACTCATACTTTTTTTTTTTGTAATAAGGACTTCAGTGTAGAGTTTTTCTGCAGAATAACATTTGGTCCTAAGAATAAATATATATTTAAATATTGGAGCATTTGCTTGAAAAATCCTTCTTAGCTTTGTTAACAGTAAGTCATAATGACTTTTTTTTTAATAAAAATATTTCTACCTCCCAAATGATAGATGACACTACTAATAAGTACTCTTAAGGAGTTACAGAACAGCAGCAGCAAGCAGGACATGTTGTCTTGAAGTTACTAGGCTTTTCTAAAAAATTAGGTTTTGTGTTATCCAAGTTCTCAATCTCACCTTTTATGTTTAAAAGTATTGAAACTTTGTCCAATAGTCAATGTCATTTTGCTCTGATGTTTAAAATCATATGTTTATCTGTAAACATTTATTGTTAACATTTAAAATGATGTAGTATTCATTTTTATTACTGGGGGATTTTCATTGCCTACTTAGGTTATTTGTACATGATACTTAAATTATGAATGAAAATAACTATAATGAAAATAACAATCATTATAGTGGGATTAGTTCCTATAAATAACTTGCCATACTTATACCAATATGCTTCGCAACATGTAATTGTTAACTAATTATTATTTTAGAGAGTCATTAGTTTGTTTAATCTTCTATCTTAATTGTGCAGATTTTGGTGAACTTGACTTTGTCCACACAGTAATGCAATGTCTATTTTGGGTATGCTTTTATTATGCATTTTTTAATGAACAAGGGCACTTTTTTTTTTGAATTTTTTTTTGAATTTATTTATTTTTTTTAATTGTTTTTGCCATACATTGTCATGATATCACCATGGGTTTACATATGCTTCCCCTCTGGAACCCCCCTCCCTCTTCCCTCCCCCCCGGGAAATCTCGCTGCACCAGCCCCGAGCATCAATCCTGGGCTGGCGATTGATTAGACACATGACAATTAACATGCTTCAATGCCCTTCTCCCATCTCATCCCACCCTTACTCTCATCCACAAAGTCCACGAGTCTATTCTATACATCTGCGTTCCTTTTGCTGTCTCGTATGTTGGGTTCTCGTTACCGTCTTTCTAAATTCCATATATATGCGTTAATATACTGTATTGTTGTTTTTGCTTCTGGCTTACTTCACTCTGGATAATGGGCTCCAGTTTCGTCCATCTGAGTAGAATTGCTTCAAATGAATTTTTTTTTAATGCTGAGTAATATTCCATTGTGTATATATACCACAGCTTTCTTATCCATTCGTCAGTTGATGGGCATCTAGGTTGCTTCCATGTCCTGGCTATTGTAAACAATGCAGCGATGAACATTGGGGTGTACGTGGCTCTTTCAATTCTGGTTTCCTCGGTGTATATGCCCAGCAGTGGGATTGCTGGGTCATATGGCAGATCTATTTGCAGCTTTTTAAGGAACCTCCACACTGTTTTCCATAGTGGCTGTACTAGTTTGCATTCCCACCAACAGTGTAAGAGGGTTCCCTTTTCTCCACATCCTCTCCAGCATTTATTGCTTGTAGACTTTTGGATGGCAGCCATTCTGACTGGTGTAAAGTGGTACCTCATTGTAGTTTTGATTTGCATTTCTCTGATAATGAGTGATGTTGAGCATCTTTTCATGTGTTTGTTAGCCATTTTTATATCTTCCTTGGAGAAATGTCTGTTAAGTTCTTTGGCCCACTTTTTAATTGGGTTGTTTATTTTTCTAGAATGGAGCTGCAGGAGTTGTTTGTATATTTTTGAGATTAATTGTTTGTCTGTTGTTTCATTGGCTATTATTTTCTCCCATTCTGAAGGCTGTCTTTTCACCTTGTTTATAGTTTCCTTTGTTGTGCAAAAGCTTTTAATTTTAATTAGGTCCCATTTGTTTATTCGTGTTTTTATTTCCAATATTCTGGGAGGTGGGTCATGGAGTATCCCGCTTTGGGTTATGGCAGAGAGTGTTTTGCCTATGTTATCCTCTAGGAGTTTTATAGTTTCTGGTCTTATGCTTAGGTCTTTGATCCATTTTGAGTTTATCTTTGTGTATGGTGTTAGAAAGTGATCTAGTTTCATTCTTTTACAAGTGGCTGTCCAGTTTTCCCAGCACCACTTGTTAAAGAGGTTGTCTTTTCTCCATTGTATATTCTTGCCTCCTTTGTCAAAGATAAGGTGTCCATAGATGCGTGGATTTATCTCTGAGCTTTCTATTCTGTTCCATTGATCTATGTTTCTGTCTTTGTGCCAGTACCATACTGTCTTAATGACTGTGGATTTGTAGTATAGCCTAAAGTCCGGTAGGTTGATTCCGCCCGTTCCATTCTTCTTTCTCAAGATTGCTTTGGCTATACGAGGTTTTTTGTATTTCCATACAAATTGAGAAATTATTTGTTCTAATTCTTTGAAGAAGACCTCTGGTAGCTTGATAGGAATTGCATTGAATCTATAGATTGCTTTAGGTAGTATACTCATTTTCACTATATTGATTCTTCCAATCCATGAGCACGGTACATTTCTCCATCTGTTTGTGTCCTCCTTGATTTCTTTCATCAGTGTTCTATAGTTTTCTATATACAAGTCTTTTGATTCTTTAGGTAGAAATACTCCTAAGTATTTTATTCTTTTTGTTTCGATGGTGAATGGGATTGTTTCCTTAATTTCTCTTTCTGATTTCTCACTGTTAGTGTATAGGAATGCCAGGGATTTCTGTGTGTTGATTTTGTATCCTGAAACTTTGCTATATTCACTGATTAGCTCTAGTAATTTTCTGGTAGAGTCTTTAGGGTTTTCAATATAGAGGATCATGTCATCTGCAAACAGAGAGAGTTTTACTTCTTCTTTTCCAATCTGGATTCCTTTGATTTCTTTATCTGCTCTTATTGCTGTGGCCAAGACTTCCAAGACTATGTTGAAAAGTAGGGGTGAGAGTGGGCACCCTTGTCTTGTTCCTGATTTCAGGGGGAATGCTTCCAGCTTTTCACCATTGAGGATAATGTTTGCTGTGGGTTTGTCATATATAGCTTTTATTATGTTGAGGAATGTTCCTTCTATTCCTACTTTTTGGAGGGTTTTTGTCATAAATGGATGTTGAATTTTGTCAAAGGCTTTCTCTGCATCTATTGAGATAATCATGTGATTTTTAGTTTTCAATTTGTTAATGTGGTGTATTACATTGATCGATTTACGAATATTGAAGAATCCTTGCATCCCTGGGATAAAGCCTACTTGATCATGATGTATGATCTTTTTGATGTGTTGTTGGATTCTATTTGCTAGAATTTTGTTGAGGATTTTTGCGTCTAAGTTCATCAGTGATATTGGCCTGTAGTTTTCTTTTTTTGTGGCATCTTTGCCAGGTTTTGGAATTAGGGTGATGGAGGCCTCATAGAATGAGTTTGGAAGTTTACCTTCGTTGCAATTTTCTGGAAGAGTTTGAGTAGAATAGGTGTTAGCTCTTCTCTAAATTTTTGGTAGAATTCAGCTGTGAAGCCATCTGGTCCTGGGCTTTTGTTTTTTGGAAGATTTCTGATTACGGTTTCAATTTCCGTGCTTGTGATGGGTCTATTAATATTATCTATCTCTTCCTGGTTTAGTCTTGGAAAGTTGTACTTTTCTAGGAATTTGTCCATTTCATCCAGGTTGTCCAGTTTATTTGCATATAGTTGCTGATAATAGTCTCTTATGATCCTTTGTATTTCTGTGTTTTCTGTTGTGATCTCTCTGTTTTCATTTCTAATTCTGTTGATTTGGTTCTTCTCCCTTTGTTTCTTGATGAGTCTGGCTAATGGTTTGTCAATTTTATTTATCTTCTCAAAGAACTAGCTTTTGGCTTGGTTGATTTTTGCTATGGTCACTTTTGTTTCTTTTGCATTTATTTCTGCCCTGATCTTTAAGATTTCTTTCCTTCTACTAGACCTGGGCTTCTGCATCTCTTCCTTTTCTAGTTGCTTTAGGTGTAAAGTAAGGTCATTTATTTGATTTTTTTCTTGTTTCCTGAGGTGAGCTCGAACAAGGGCACTTTAATTGCTACAGTGAAACAGTGAATTATATTAACTCAAAATAATGATTCTGATTTAAATAAACTATATAAATTATATACAATTTGGTAGAATAAAAATAAAACAAAATTTATATTTTTGGATATTTAGGAAGCTAATTACAGGCAAAAGCAAATTACTTCCTTGAATGATAATACCAAGTTTAAATAAAGACAAATCATTCTATAGAAAAAGTGTTAATTTACTAACAGTAAGTAAATTCATACATACTGTAAATAATAAATTCTCTAGAGAAAATTTCAAACAGTTTCTGGAATTGTCAAGTAACATACTGAAAGATGTTATTAAAATCTTTGCATGTACTTTTTTCAATTCTTTGCTACATAAACTAGTAAAAGAAACATTTGTTTTAAGTACTCATCCAAAAGTTAATCAACAAATATATTTTTAAAAATCTTTTATGTAGAGATCCAGTGACACACGGGATAAATTATAAGATAAATTCATTATGAGACAAGCATGCACTCTTGCAATCTGAAACTGTTTTAAAGTTTCATAGTTCACATCCTAGGAAATTTTACCTCTGGGCAATGCCTTTTCTAGGTGGAGTCTCCCAGGGACTGCAGCTCCATTCACACATGGGAATAATTACAGATTCTTTGGGAACTTCCTCTGATTTTCTGAACTACTTATTGGAGACACTTCATGTAGCTCAGCCTTAGTTCCTACCACCATGTTGCCAACACTGTGCAAAGGCATAGTGTTTGTATGTTCATTTTGGATACACTCTGTAGATATGATAGCAAAGAAGAAACAGAAAAATTATATTCTCCTTTTTTTCAAAGAAAGCCCATGTATAGATACATTCTGAATTCTACAAAAGGAATAGAATTTATGACCTATGAACTAACAGGATACATCTGATCTCCTTAGAGATTCAAGAGAAGTGATTAGGGGTATCTTAAAACACATTTTTTATTTTCTGTTCTTGACATTAAGTTCCAATAATTAGTTTTCTTTCCTGCCCCTTTGTTTTCTAAACTTCAGCAATAAATTACTAGAGACATTGATGTTTCCAAACCTCAAGCAATAAATTACTAGAGACATCAATGTTTTATCTGTTTCTTAGGACAAAACAATAAAGAATAAGATTTAATATAAAATTAGCAAATAAAACTTTAATATGTAAGAAGGTGCAATATTCTGTTATTGACATTATGATATGTTTGTATGTATATGTATAATTTCTATCTTATGAACAAGATAGGAAAAAAAACTCAAAAATTTTTTGTTGTTGTTCTAGAATAGTTGTGTAATAAACTGCACAACTATTGTCCCTCTCAGGACCCCATTTTCCTCATTTGTTTATCTCCAAACCATCTTCAAGTATCTATGTATTTATCTCTTCTTTTTCATTTTAATAAAATGTAAAACAAAAGAATAGGGCTTCCCTCGAAACTCAGATGGTAAAGAAACTGCCTGCAATTTGGGAGACCTGGGTTTGATCTCTGGGTTGGGAAGATCCTCTGGAGAAGTAAATGACTATTCACTCCAGTAATTTTCCCTGGAGAATTCCATGGGCAGAAGAGCCTGGCGGGCTACAGTCCACAGGGTCACAATGAGTTGGACAGGACTGAGCAACTAACACACAAAATAAAACATTAACAGAATAGAACATACATTTTGGCTCCTATGTTGAATATCATTCTATTCAACTATCATTCTTTCTTCTTTTAATAAGCCATCTTCACAAAACACCAGATATTTTCATCTGTTGTAACCTCATTACTGGTAACTGTGTAGTAGACTCTAAGGCATGTATCTATAGAATGATTATAAACTTTCTCCACAGAGGAGTTATAGTAAAATTTGTATGTGAAATGTAAATATGGTTTCTAAAAAAAAAACTGATTAAGAAAATCAAGTAAGCAAGAAAATTTTTTACTTGCTACAAATAGCTACATTTGAGAGAAGAGTGGGGACAAACCACATTTTTTTGAAGATGAACATAACTGAAAGAGCTGTTCAATAAAATGTGCTGAGTAAGCTGAACTTTTATGTATCCAGTGCATGTCTGACATAATGCCTTGTTCCTGAACTGCTTGAATGAATAAAACTACAATCACCCTTGGGGGAGGGAAAAAAAAATTTAAATTTCATGGTTCCAATTTTCTGCAGATTTTTTTCAATTAAAAACTACATTACTGCCCAATCCACAATGGTTGATTGGTTGAATCCATTCATGCAGGACCACAGATAAGAAGGGCTGATTGTATAGTTATAACCTAAATTTTCTACTGTGCACAGGATTCATGCCTGGAGCCCCTCTGTGATATTCAAGGGTCAATCAACTCTATTTGGAATTTATAGTATTAACACAAGTTTAAAGTATGACTATGACAGCAATATTTACTCTGGTGACCAGGCACTGAAGCATTATAAATGAACCCAAGTAAAGTAACCCCTCCTTTACCCATAGGTGTGAGGGATACATTCCATCACCTTCAGCTTCTGCATGAAACCACAGACAGCACCAAATCCTAAGTAGTCCCCGTTATTTAAGATTTTGCTTTGCACAGTTTCAGTTATCCTCAATTGACCTTACTTATGTGTGGGTACCGAAACCACAGAAAGCAAAGCTGCTGATGTGATAAAGGAGGAATACACTCATGTGAAATATGCTGCATATTCTTAGAGGGAAAAAAAATGGAAAACTTACATCAAGGTAACAAGAATGAGTCAGGCAATTCAAAATTTGAAAAAGTACATAAACTCAATTACTTTCTGTCAAAAATATCAGTACATGTATTCAGGAATATTGGGCTTCCCTAGTGGCTCAGACAGTAAAGAATCTGCCTGCAATACAGGAGACCTGGGTTCAACTTCTGGGTCAGGAAGATCCCCTGGAGAAGGGAGTGGCAACCCACTCCAGCATTCTTGCCTGGAAACTCCCATGGACAGAGGAGCCTGGTGGACTACAGTCCATAGGGTTTCGAGTTGGATATTACTGAGTGACTAACACTATGCAGGAATAATAGAGTAACACTTATATTTTGGCTTATATATCATCCAGACCAGTATTCGACTAGTAACTAACTATGCAATTTGAAAGAATCCATTATTGACACGTCTCTTTTCTGATGAACTTGACTCAACAGTAGTGGGCTGTGTGCACTATCTCACTTCAACTTTAAGTTCAAAGCAGACAGAGTCTAGGAGTACCCAGGTCTGCCCATGACGACATCTCTGGGCGCAGGGTCCCTGGATATCTAGTAATGAGTTTTTCAGTTTGGAGAGGGAGGCAATGAAGAACATGTGCCCCCTGTGTCATCCAGTGGATCTTTTTACTTGGGACTCTTCCCTGTAGTCCATGGATTGCGTGAATAAAGGAGAATGATTCTAGGAAAAATAGATTCTCAACTAGGTGATGGCATAAAACCTGAAAAGGGGCAAATATACACACATATATCCATTTTTAGCAGTGACATAATTAAAATTTTTAAACCACTTATATTCTATCTGTCAGACCTGCAAAGAACATGGAAGTCTTGGGTCCCCACCCTTGCTGTAATCAAAATCACTTTGCC
Source organism: Antilocapra americana (assembly GCA_007570785.1). Lineage (NCBI taxonomy): Eukaryota > Metazoa > Chordata > Mammalia > Artiodactyla > Antilocapridae > Antilocapra > Antilocapra americana. The sequence continues at coordinate 3,681,800 of ML660214.1, forward strand.
TGGTCTTCCATGTAAGAATTTGAGTGAAGAACCAGTTCAGCTGCTTATATTAAAACTGCAGATATTATGTTAGCATCTTATGTTACACATAAGGAATTAACAGGCACAGAGAGATTAAGTGGTGGCAAATCAGGCTCTGGTTTCATTGTCAGTCCACCAGTCTCAATCACACAAAATATAAAATCCTTGTATTTTGATGACTACTTTAGGCATAACATGTATTTGAGAAACGAGGAATAGTCTATGAAATCAGTATTGAATAAAATATTATTTAATAACCCCCCTGAATATGATCCCACTTGTATCTGCACAGAATATCTGGATGACATTCTCTACTTAGCAATGACAATGACTGTTTAAGAGATTATGTTCCATGAACATTTTAAGTGGCTGTAAAATTAGACAAAGGAGATTCTACCTGAGAATATATAGTCATTGTATCAGGTTTGCATAACTCGTTTAATTGCATTATAATAACTCTGACCAAAGTCACAGGAGGTAGCATGTTGTTCTTCATCTTTCACCCCTGAAATCAATAAAAACGCCCACTCTACTTGCTCAGTGACACATAATTTCCACAGGAAAAAATAAGTCACTTGTTTAGGCTTGTGTGTTTTTCATTTACATTCAAAAAAAAATGACACTAATGACCATTTAAGCTTCTTAGCCACCAGGACATCAGTGTGAATCACTCTGTTCATCCTGATTTACAGTGGAAGTATCTTAAGACAGGTAAAGGAAGATCTTAATAGATACTAAGAGCAAAAAGTTAACACATTACCATGAAAGTTTTTATAACATTTTTCCTGTCCACATTTTGGGGAAAGTCTAATTTCCCTTATTTTCTTACCATTATTTTCTTAGCCACATAGGTAATAATTATGAATAAAAAAACTGGTTACTAAAGTGGAAAAAATACTAATAAATTCATAAGAATGATACTACCACAACAAAGCTACGGAAGAGAAATATAATTAATTTTATATTAATTAGACCACAACAAAAGTTTACCACAACAAAAATATAATTAATAAATTTATAAGCTTGACAAAAATACTATATGTACCTCATTTTTGTCTATAGCCTTCATTCTGTTGACAGTTTTGTTTTTCTTGGCTGGGGCATTTTGAAGTAGGGGATATTTGATTAAAAGTTACAAAGCACACCTTGTTTATCTAGAACCTTGTTTAGACAGAATCTAGAGTCTGTCATTCAGAGTGAAGTAAGTGAGAAAGAGAAAACAAATGTTAACACACACACACACATATATATATATGGAATCTAGACAAATGGTACTGATGAATCTATTTTCAGGGAAGCAATAAAGATGTAGATGTAGAGAGGAGACTTGTGGATACAGTGGCAGAAGGAGAAGGCAGGACAAATTGAGAGAGTAGCATTGATATATATATATATTATCATGTATAAAACAGATAGCTAGTGGGAAGCTGCTGTGTAACACAGGGAACTCAGTATGGTGCCCAATGATGATCTAGGGGGTGGGATGTGGGTGGCAGTGGGAGGGAGAGGACAGATGTATATAGCTCATTAACACTATTGTACAACAGAAACTAATACAACATTCTAAGGCAAGTATTGTCCTATTTAAAAAAAAATCCTATGATAAATAATAATGGAAAAGAATATTTAAAAAGAATGTGTATTAGGTATAACTGAATCTCTGTGCTCTATAGGGAGAAGGAAATGGCAACCCACTCCATTATTCTTGCCTGGAGAATCCCACAGACAGAGGAACCTGGTGGGCTGTAGTCCGTGGGGTTGCGGGGAGTCAGACACAAATGAATGACTAACACACACATGTTCTATATAGGAATTAAGAACATTATCAATCAATTATACTTCAGTAAAAATAAATAAATAAAATTTAAAAAATCTACTAAGTTCTTTTGCCTATTTTTAAAATGGACTGTTCTGTTTTTTCTTTTTTTTTATGTTGAGTTGTATGAGATATATATATATATATTTGACATTAACCTCTTACCCATGGTCTTATCATTTTTAAATTTTTTTCTCCCATTCAGTAAGCTGTCTTCACTTCAACAACCTTTCCTTTGCTGTACCAAAGCTTTTAAGAAAACTGTGTCTCATTCGTTTATCCTCATTTTTATTCCCTTTGCTTTTGGAGACAGAGCTAAAGGGATTTGTGTCACAGAGTGTCCTATCTATCTTTCCTTCTAGAAGTTTTGTGGCTATACAGCTTTAAATCTAGGTCTTTAATCCATTTTGAGCCTATTTTTGTACATGGTATGAAGGAGCGTTCTAATCTCATTGATTCACAATGAGACTATCCAGCCTTCCCAGCACCACTTGGTGAAGAAACTGGCTTCTTTTCCTGGTGACTCAGATGGTAAAGAATTTGTCTACAAAGCAAGCAACCCCACATTGGTCCCTGGGTCAGGAAGAGCCCCTGGAGAAAGGAACGGCTACCCACTCCAGTATTCCTGTCTGGGAAACCCCATGGACAGAGGACCTTAGAGGATTACAGTCCCTGGGGTCACAAAGAGTTGGACATGACTGAGTGACTAACACTTTCACTTTCATTGTATGTTCTTGCCTCCTCTGTTGAAGACTGATTGATCATAAATGTGTGGATTTATTTCTGAGTTTTCTGTTCTGCTCCTTTCATCTATACGTCTGTTTTTGTGACAGTACAATACTATTTTCATTATTGCAGCTTTGTATAATTCTGTGAACTCAGGAAGCTTGATAATTCCAGCTCCATTTTTTTTTTTTCTCAATATTGTTTTGGCTATCTGGGAACTTCTTGTTTCCATACAGATTTTTAAATTATTTGTTGTACTACTCTGAAAAATGCCATTGCTACTTAGTAGGGATTACACTGAATCGATAGTCTGCCTTGGGTAGTATGGTCATTTTAATAATGTTATTTCATCCAATCGAAGAATATAGTACCTTTGTATCTGCTTGTGTGTTCTTTATTTTATCTGTCTCATAGCTTTCCAAGTACAGATCTGTTATCTCCTGAGGTAGATTTATTTCTAGGTATTATATCTTTTTTGATGCAGTGGTAAATAGGATTGTTTCCTTCATTTCCCTTTCTGAGAGTTTACTGTTAAGTGTAATGAAATGCAACAGGTTTCTGTATATTAATTTTCTATCCTGAATGTTTACTGAATTCATTGATGAACTCTAGTGGCTTTCTAAATGGCACATTTAGTATTTTCTATGCATAATATGGATCATCCGTAAAAGTAAGTTTTACTTCTTCCTTTCCAATTTCCTTTTCTTTTCTGATTGGTGCAGCTAGGACTTCCAAAATTACATTGAACAGAAGTGGAAATATCGTGCATCTTTGTCTTGTTCCTTATCTTAGAGGAAATACTTTCAGCTTCTCTTCATTGAGTATGATGTCAGCTGTGATGGATCATGCCCTTATTATCTTGAGGAGGTTACTTCTATGCCTACCTCCTGGAGAATATTTATCATAAATGGGTGTCAAATTTTATCTAAAGAGTTTCCTGCAACTATTGAGGTTATCATATGGTTTTCATTCTTCGTTAGTTAATATGGTATATCACATTGGTTGACTTGAAGATACTGAAAAATCCTTCCATCACCAGAATAAATCCCACTTGATCATCATGGATGATTCTTTTAATGTATTGTTGCATTCCATTACTATATTGTTAAGGGTGTTTATATTTATGTTCATCAGTGATATTGACTTTTGGCTCCTTTTTTTTTCTTTCACTTGGTTTCTCTGGTTTTGGTATCAGGGTGATGCTGGCCTCATGGAATGAGTTCAGAAATATTCCTTCCTCAGAAATTTTTGGGACTAGTCTCAGAAGCAGAGTTCAACTGCAAGGCCATCTAATCCTATACTTTTATTTGTTGGGAGTTTTTAATTTGCTGATTCAATTAATTACTGGTAATTGGTCTGTTCATATTTTCTGTTTTTCTTGGTTGAGTCTTGAGATACTGTATCTTAGAATTTGTCTATTTCTTAGATTAGGCTGTCCATTTTATTGGCACACGGTTGTTCACAGTAGCCTCTTATGATCTTTTGTACTTCTATGGTGTCAGCGATAACTTCTACTTTTACATTTCTAATTTTACTGATTTAGATCATTTCTGTTTTTTTTTCTTGATGACTCTGGCTAAAGGATTATCAACTTTATCTTTTCAAAGAATCAGCTTTTAGTTCCATTGATCTTCTGTATTTTTTAAGTTTCTATTTCTGATGTTTATGATTTCTTCCCTTCTACTTTTTGTCCTTCTTTGTTTAGTTTCTTCAGGTGTAAGATTTGGTTGTTTGAGATTTTTTTCATTTCCTGAGGTAAACTTGTAAACTTTCCTCTTAAAACTGCCTTTGCTGCAAACCACTGGTTTTGGACCATCATGATTTCATTTTCACTTGTCTCTAGGCAATTTTTTATTTCCTCTTTGATTTCTTCAGTAATCCATTGGTTGTTTAGTATCATACTGTTTAGCTTCTGTGATTTTTTTTTAATTTCTGCAGTTTTTTTTTCCTTTCAGTTTATTTCAAGTCTCATCACATTGTTGGGATAGGGGCTTAATAGTATTTAAATTTTCTTCCATTTATCAAGGTTTCTTTTGTAACCTAGTTTGGAATTTCTTCTGGACAGTGTTCCAGATGCAGTTGAAATGAAAGTGTATTCCGTTTTCGAGTGGAATATTTATATATATAATATATAAAATATATCAATGTTTATATATATATAATATATCAACTAAGCCCATTTGGTCTGATGTATCATTTAAGGTCAGTGTTTTCTGATTGATTTTCTATATGGATGATCTATATGATGTAAGAGGGTTGTTAAAGTCCTCTATTATTACTGTGTTATTGTTGATTTCTCCTTTTACATCCATTAATATGCGCCTTATATGTTTGTGGGCTCCTATGTTGGGCAAATATATATTTACAAGTATTATATCTTCTTGGATTGATCCCTTGATCATTATGGAGTATCTTTCTCTGTTTCTTGTAACAGTCTATATTTTTAAATCTATTTTGTCTGATTCAAGTATTGCTATTCTGGCTTTCTTTTGCATTTCATTTGCATGGAATACCCTTTCCCAACCCTCGTTTTAGTCTGTGTATCTTTAGTTCTGAAGTGAATCTCATATCACAACATGTATATGCATCTGTTTTTGTATCCATTCAGACATTCTATTTCTTGGTTGAAACATTAAGTCCATATATATTTAATGTAATTATTGATATCTAAGTTCTTGTTGCCATTTGTTAATATTATGGATATGTTTTTGTAGTACTTTATTTTCCTCTTCTTTTGCTCTCTTATGATTTGATGCCTATCTTTACTGTTATGATTTCTTCCTTTTTCTTTTTTATATGTATATATGTTTTAGGTTTTTGGTTTGTGATTACCATGTGGTTATTGTATAGTAGTCTATTTACATATGCATGATTGTTTTAGGTTGTTGATCTCATTTTCAAATGTATTTTCAAAATCCTGCATTTGTATTCTCCTCCTCTCACAATGACTTTATGATATATTTTACATCTAGTTATTTTCTGTATCTCTTAGCTGATTATTAATTGCTTTTAATTATGTCCAAAGAATATACTGATATGCTTTTGAATAAGAAACAAATAATTGTATTTTGTGAGGAGGGTACATTTATAAACGTAGCTGTACTCTGGTTAATACTGAAAAAAGTAAAATCATATTTCTTATATATAACTTAAGCATAACTGTAGTTAATATTAACACATGAATATCTGGAAAAACTGGTAAACATCTTGTACTTGCCATACTGTTTTTTAAAAACGTGTAATATATGACTGTCTTATTTCCTTTTGATGAAGCTTTAAACTTGACTCCCAGAAAATATTTTCAGAAATGAAATGTGGGACATATCCCATTATATATTTAACAAAATGGCTATAGTTTTAACTAAAAATACAGTGACTTGATATATAGACTTTGTACAACAAAATGTATCTTTATTCTAGTTCCTTCTAATTCAGTTTCATACTCAACAACTTTAATTGATAAAGAAGACTAGAATAAGAAGCAGCAGATCTGCTGAAATCCTAAACCAGGGTTAGAAAATTAAAATTTTTTAATTTTAAAAATTCAAGAAACTTCAGGGGTTTGAAAACAAGGTTAAAAAACTGAAGGTGCCAAGAACAAGATAAAGAAAGGGACTACTGGAAATTTGAAAGTGTGTGCCCTGCTCAAAGGCACATGTCTTCATTTTTTAAAACCTAATGCTAGCCAAATAAATATATGAATATCTGAATGCTGTCCTCAGCTCTCAGCCTAGTTTAGATGTCAGTGCTCTAGATGTTAGTACGTACAGTGCATATGGAGAACAAGAACTGAATCACCAAACAGGATAGACTACCAACTCATACTACAACTTCTGCTCCTGTGAAGACCTTTACACCTACATCACCCATATTTGACAAATGAACATGAAGATTTAACTTCAAATCAAGTTCCAATTGTTTCCAATGATTTGTTACCACTGTTTAGTTAAAATGATTATGTTTTAAAATTTAAACAAATTGTTTCATGGTATTATTACAGCTGTTGTTTCAGTAAAAGAAACAGAAAACTAGGACACTTTAAGTACACTTTCCCTATCTGTCTGCCATATTGGCTTAATAATAATATAGTAATTTCTAGCTTTTCTATTACTAACATATTGCCTATCTTCAACTCTATATTAAGTTGAATGTTATCTCCCTCCTTCAAATTCTCAAGTTTCTTGATACCATTTTTAACACAGTTCAACAGATCCAGACAGGAAATGGTGAGATAAGGGTTATCTAATGGTGTGAGACAGAATTCTCATTGCTCAACACTCTTATTCTGTAATATATGAGTCCTTCTGAACATTTTATGTAGAGAAAACAGAATCAGTTCTAACACAGATACTGTAACTTATATTATGGAAAAGTCTTCAGAGTAGAAAAGTCACAATAATCTTCCAATGCATCCTATTTTATATTAAGATTATTTTCCCAATATATAATTGATGATCAATATTTCAATAGTGGTAATCTATTCTTTTATTATTCAAGATAGTATAGACATAGACTCTTGTTAGAGAACAAGAAAGGTGTAGTATCAGTTTTCTAGTTCTAAGTTAGCCGCTTAGTCATGTCTGACTCTTTGCAACCCCATGGACTATAAAGTCCATGGAATTCTCCAGGCCAGAATACTACAGTCTGTTGCCTTTCCCTTCTCCAGGGGGTCTTCTCAACCCAGGGAATCCAACCCAGGTCTCCTGCATTGCAGGCAGATTCTTTTCCTGCTGAGTCACCAGGGAAGCCCTCTGATTTCCTTAGTGTTTATTTAATATTTTCCCTCTAAATTCACAATGCTAATCCTGAGGAAATAGGAGTTTTCAGACATCATAAATTTGCTTTTTCATAGAGACTAAGACAGAATAAAATAAATATTTACTTCAAGAAATATCTTTCAGTTGGGGAAAAAACATATCAGTTTAGAAAAAAAAGGAGTCCTGTGAAATTCTATAATTGAATTCTAAAGTATATAATATGGAAAAATAAGTGTAATTTAGAAAGAGAACTTTCTCAGAGCGATAAGTAACTTCAGGAAAAGGTGATACTTGAGTTTAATTTTGAAGTATAAAACTCTGAATGTCCAAAGAGGGCTGCAAATAAAGGGGTCAAAGAATAGGCTAATATGATGGATAAAGTAGTGGAAATGTAACTAAACATTGTGACAAGGGAAGGACAAATGTAGAAAATGTGCCAAAAATACAGGCTTAAGAAGAGAGATGATTAAAAAGAGAACAATGTGGGTAAGATTTAGGATGCTTTGAATATCAGAATAGGTTAAACTGAAACTCCAATACTTTGGGAACCTGATGCAAAGAACTGACTCAGTGGAAAACACCCTGATGCTGAGAAAGATTGAAGGCAGGAGGAGAAGGGGACGACAGAGGATGAGATGATTGGAAGGCATCACCAACACAATGGACATGAGTATGAGTAGGCTCCGGGAGTCGGTGATGGACAGGGAAGCCTGGCATACTGCAGGCCGTGGGTTTGCAAAAAGTCAAACATGACTGAGCGACTGAACTGAATATCAGAATATTTAATTAATGATGGGACAGACAATAGTAGTTGGTGTTTATTTTCCATTAGGTAGTGGATATAAAAAATCTGCATTTAGAGACTGATATCAAATATACTATAAACTATATTATATACTAGGTATAGTTGCCTCGAGAGAACACACTGGTCATAGCAAACACCCTTTACCAACAATACAAGAGATGATGCTATACATGCACATCACAAAATGGTCAATACAAAAATCAGAACGATCACATTCTTTGCAGCCAAAGAGAGAGAAACTCTATGTAGTCAGTACAAACAAGACCTAGATCTGACTATGGCTCAGATCATTAGCTCCTTATTGCAAAATTCAGACTTAAATGGGAGAAAGTAGGGAAAACCACTAGGCCATTCATGTATGACCTAAATCACATTCCTTATGAGTACACAGTTGAATGTGACAAATAGATTCAAGGGATGAGATTTGGTAGACAAGTATGTCTGAACTATGGATGGAGGTTCATAACACTGTACTGGAGGTGATTACCAAAACCATCCTCAAGAAAAAGAAAAGTAACACGGAAAATGGTTGCAAGAGGAGGCCTTAAAATAGCTGAGAAAAGAAGAGATGTGAAAGGCAAAGGGGAAAGAGAAAGATATACCCATCTGAATACAGAGCTTCAGAGAACAGAAAGGAGAATAGGAAAGCCATCTTAAAGTGAACAATGCAAAGAAGTAGAGGAAAACAATAGAACTGGAAAGACTAGAAATCCCTTCAAGAAAATTAGAGATACCAAGGAAACATTTCATGCAAAGATGGGCACAATAAAGGACAGAAACGGCTAGGACTCAACAAAAGTAGGAGATTAAGAACAGGTGGCAAGAATACACAGAGAATTATACAAAAAAGATCTTAATGACCCAGATAACCATAGTGGTTTGATCACTCATCCAAAACCAGACATCTTAGAGTGTGAAGTCAAGTGGATCTTAGGAACTATTTCTACAAACAAAACTAATGGAGGTGATAGAATTCTAGCTAAGCTATTTCAAATCCTAAAAGATGATGCTGTTAATGTGCTGCACTTAATATGCTAGCAAATTTGGAAAACTCAACAGTGGCCACAGCATTTGGAAAGGTCCGTTTTCATTCCAATCCCAAAGAAGGACAATGCTAAAAAATCGTCAAACTACAATACCATTGTGCTCATTTCACACGCTACCAAGGTAATGCTCAAAATCCCTCAAGTCAAGCTTCAATACTGCATGAACCAAGAACTTCCTAATATACAAGCTGAATTTAGAAAAGGCAGAGGAACCAGAGATCAAATTGCGAGCACCCACTGAATCACAGCAAAAGCAAGAGAATTCCAGACAAAAACTTCTCTGCCTTCGTTAAATCTTTTGACTGTGTGGTTCTCAACAAACTGGAAAATTCTTCAAGAGATGGAAATACCAGACCACTTTACCTTCCTCCAGAGAAACCCATATGCAGGTTAAGAAGCAATAGTTAGAACAGGTCACAGAACAACTGACTGGTTCAAAATTGGGAAAGGAGTACAACAAGGCTGTACATCATCACCCTGCTTATTTAACTTCTATGCAGTGTACATCATGCAAAATTCTAGGCTGGATGAATCGCAAGCTGGAATCAAGATTTCCAGGAGAAATATCAATAACCTGAGACATGTAGATGATACCACTCTAATGGAAGAAAGCAAAGACGAACTAATGGCAGAAAGGCAGAAGGAGAAGGGAGTGACACAGGATTAGATGGTTGGATAACATTAACATCTCAACAGACATGGGTTTAAGAAAACTCTGGGAGACCTTGAAGGACAGGGAAGCCTGGCATGCTGCAGTCCATGGGGTAGCAAAGATCTTTCATTAAATAATCCTAAATTAATTTGCATTTAGTATATTTTGTTGTTCAATCGCTAAGTCATGTCCAACTCTTTGTGACTTCATGGACTGCAGTATGCCATGTCCCTCACAGACATGCTATTTCTACCAGTAACAGCTTCATCCAGAGAACAGAAAGGCTACTCACTCCAGTATTCTTGCCTGGAGAATTCCATTGACAGAGGAGACTGATGGGCTACTGGCCATGGGGTCACAAAGAGTCGGACGTGACTGAAGCAATTTAGCAAGCAAGCAATATAAATAAATATTCACCTAGTCCTCACAAATACCTATGAGAACGTATTATTATCATTCCCATTTTACAGTCACAAGAGTTTAAACTGACGTGCACTCTCACCTAGCCAAAGAGGATGAGCCAATCTCCAAACCTAGGCAATCTGAAGAGAGAAACTAGATACTTTACATAGTCTTGAACTGTATAATTCTAAAATATAAAATGTTGGAAAGTGAGGAGACCAAAAACAAGAAAACCAACAAAAGTTAGGTAGGATATGACCACTTTCAAGAAGAACTTAATACTTCCTTTTAGAAAGATCTTTGCACAGTATTCACAAAACAAAATGCACTCTGTCTAGCTGCTGCTGCTGCTAAGTTGCTTCCATCGTGTCCGACTCTGTGCGACCCCATAGAAGGTAGCCCACCAGGTCCCGCCGTCCCTGGGATTCCCCAGGCAAGAACACTGGAGTGGGTTGCCATTTCCTTTTCCAATGCATGAAAGTGAAGAGTGAAAGTGAAGTCGCTCAGTCATGTCTGACTCTTCATGACCGCATGTACTCTGTCTAGAGTGATGGATATTTTAGAACTAATGGGTGATGAGATGCAATGGGATAAACAGACTAAAAGGGGAGAGAGAAGAGCAAAAACAGCAAACTGCAAAATGGCCAATTGATTACTGATAAAAATGTATACCTTAGGAGAAAAAAATTCCAAGGTTTTATAAGCGATCTGAATTGGGCACTCCAGTATTCTTGCCTGGAGAATCCCAGGGACAAAGGAGCCTGGTGGACTACAGCCCATGGGGTCGCAAAGAGTCAGATACAACTGAGTGACTAAGCACAGGACGAATACTTCTAAAGGTCAGAGCTCAGAGAGATTTAATCTTTACAATAAAGATTACAGATAAAACTAACCAGAAAATTTGCTTTATAGAGAGTCTGAATGTAGAGACAAAAGAATAGACAACTTGGTCACCAGTAGGTGTTGCACCTGTTAATTTTGTATAATCCCAGAGCACAAAGTGCCTTACCCCTGCCTGAGGAGCACTTAGATTAATTCTGTTACTTTACAAATACATACAGTTTAGAACTTGTCAACTTTTATTTCATATGGTATCAAGTATAGGGAGAATCTAAAAACTGATAAAAATGAAATCATTTACACAGATGAGATTCACATACTTGGAAAACTGAGGGGAATACTGGGGATGAGGAACAAATCAGGATGTAGGGATTAACACATAGACACTCACATACAAAAAAACGCATCATTTACAGTAGGCTACATTACACAAAGGGGAGCCCCACTCACCTCTCTCAAATAGCCAACAGAGTTAAGGACTCAGAAAAAGGCTAGAAATTGGTCTATGTATACCTGAAGCTCATAACTGAACACCTTCAAAAAGTACAACGTTGGAAATGAAGTATATTCCAATAGAAATAATGATTAATTTCACATGTGAAATGGCTACTGTATTTCCCTCAGGCCTGGGTGTTCTGGGTCAAGGTCACTTCCTTGAGGCATCCTTTGAGGGATCCAAGACAGCATGTACCTCTCCAGACAGAGCTGAGGAGGAGGTGTCAGTAAATGAGCCCAGATGGACCTGTGCTATTTGTCCATTCTGAATGAAATCACAGTCTAGAGATCAGAGTTGGCTCTCCATGGGTAAACAAGGATTTGCCCTCATAGTCGCTCAGTCATGTCCGACTCTTTGAAACCCCATGGACTCTAGTCTGCCAGGCTCCTCTATCCATGGGATTCTCCAGGCAAGAATACTGGAGTGGGTTGCCATTTCTTTCTCCAGGGGATTTCCCAGACTCAGGGATCAAACCTGTGCATCCTGTGTCTCCTGTACTGCCCATGGAATCTTTTACCAATAAGCCACCAGGGAAGAATAAACAAATGAATCCAAAGAATGCTTGACCTTGGGCTTTGAAAACTGATCTGGTCTCCTCCTCTCCAGGTGATGGGGTAGCCACTGGCAGCATCCTTCCTTAGTGTCACCCCACTTTCAGATCACCCCATCAGCAGGGTGGATTTGAAGGGGTTGGGATTTGTCCTGGGGGTTAGTGGGAGGCTAATAGCGAGGAAGGAATGAGAAACAAGCCCTTGGCTGTGTGTTTTGGCACTTACCACTCTCTACAACTCAGAAACATGACTTTTACTAAGCCTCACATAACAAGAGTGTGGAATGAAGACACGCTGCTGCCCTCTCACCATTTCGTGTAACAACAGCTTTAGAATTGATGCTGAATGGCACTTATTACTCACAAGGACTGTGGACGTGTAAATAACACCTGCCCTCATTAACAGCCTGTAGTAGGTAATCCCGTAAGAATTCCAAATAAGGCATGACTTTAAAAAGCCAATTGCAGTGGGAAATTTTTACTCAAACACATTTAAAAAAAAATAGAAACTCTCTTTACTAAAGAAAAGAAAATCAAAACTACATGGAGGTATAACCTCTCATCAGTTGTAATGGTCATTTTCAAAACTTTAGAAACAATAAATGCTAGAAAGGAACTGGAGAAAAAAAGAACATGCCTAAGACACTGGTGAGACTGTAAATTAGTAACAGCCCCTGTGGAGAACAGCATGGAGATTCCTTAAAAACCTAAAGCCAGAGGTACCGTAAGGTCTGGTACTTCCACTTGCGGGCCTTTACCTGGCAAGAACTGTAATTTGGAAAAGGCACATGAGCCCCGATGTTTATGCAGCACTATTTACAGTACACAGACACAGAAAAATCATACTGTATATCCACAGACATGTGGATAAAAAATTTTAGTACATTTATATAAGAGAAGGAAATGCTCAGTCAGATTAGTCACTCAGTCGTGTCTGATTCTTTGTGACACCATGGACTGCAGCATGCTAGGCTTCCCTGTCCATCACCAATTCCTGGAGCTTGCTCAAACTCATGTTCATCACGATGGTGATGCCATCTAACCATCTCATCCTCTGTCATCCTTTTCTCCTGGCTTCAATCTTGCCCAGCATCAGGGTCTTTTCCAATGAGTTACTTCTTTGCTTCAGCTTTAGCATCGGTCCTTCCAATGAATATTCAGGACTAATTTCCTTTAGGATGGACTGGTTGGATCTCCTTGCAGTCCAAGGGACTCTCAAGACTCTTCTCCAACACCTGCTACTCACCAAGGAAATGCTACTCAGTCATAAAAAAGGTTTGAAAAAAGCCACCTGGTATAACATATTAGGAGGATTGCTAGGTCAGTCTAACTGAAGGAGTCAGAGAGAAAAAGACAAATATATTATGGGATCACGTGAGCAGAAAATGTTAAATTGATACAAAACTGAAAGAGACTCACAGACCTCAAAACCCCACTCAGTGACACTGATGGGGTAACATGAGAAGTGAGGAACAAATCAGAAAGTTGGTCTTAACAGGTATAAGCGCATGAGAGCTCACTTAGTTGTGTTCACCTCTGCAACCCCATCGACTGCAGCCCGTCAGCTCCTCTGTCCATGGGATTCTCCAGGCAATAGTACTGGAGTGAGTAGCAGTTTTCTCCTCTAATTAATGCATAACACACTCATAGAAAAACAGAACATCCACAAGGGCCTACTATACAAAATGGGGAAAACTACTTACCATTCTGAAATAAGCTAGAGGGTCAAGGTGTACAAAAAAGCCTTGATACTGGTCTACACATACCTGGGATTTGTTGCTTGATCAAAAAAAAAAAATGCACAACTTGGAAATGAACTATACTCCAATATGATTAATGACTAACTGCACTAGTGAAATGCCCACTATAGTCCCCTCAGCCTTGGGTGACCTGAGCTAAGGTCACTCTGAGGCCTGAGCAACACCGGAACCCAAGGCTGCACTGTCCTGGGCTGACGGAGCCGAGAAGGACACGCCAGCAAAGGAGCGCAGATGGACGTGTGGGATTGTGCCCACTCGGAGTGAAACCACAATCTCCAGCCCAAGGTCGACCCTCCAAACTAAACAAGGACTAACGCACTCTAAGAACACCAGACCTCGTGGCTAAAAGAGCTTTTAAAACATACCCCATCCCCTCATCACCAAGTAGTGGGGTATTCACTTAACCCTTGTTCCTCAGTTTCGGCCCAATTTCAGACCACAGCAGCATGAACAAGGTAGATTTGAAGAGGTTTGGATTTATCCTGGGGGTCAATGGGAGATTAATGGAGAAGAAGTAATGAAATACAAGCCCTTGGTTGTGTGTTTCGGCATTTTCCACTCACTATTACAAGCCAGAAACACTCCTTACATCAAGCCGCAGGTGCTCCAACAACCAGAGTGCGAAGGGAGACATCCTGCCACCTTGTGGCCACTTCTGGTAACAACAACTTTAGTGCTGACGCTGATGGGCACTTACTACTCCCACGACCTGAGGGCTTGTAAATGAGTCCAGCCCTCAAGAAATGGCTTGGGGCATGTTCCTTCTATGCCTGCTTTCTGGAGGATTTTTAATCATAAATGTAAGTTGAATTCTGTCAAAGGCTTTCTCTGCATCTATTGAGATAATCATACGGTTTTTATCTTTCAATTTAACGTGGTGAATCACATTGATGGATTTGCGAATACTGAAGAATCCTTGCATCCCTGGGATAAAGCCCACTTGGTCATGATGTATGATCTTTTAAACATATTGTTGGCTTCTGTTTCCTAGAATTTTGTTAAGGATTTTTGCATCTATGTTCATCAGTGATATTGGCCTGTAGTTTTCTTTTTTTCTGGCATCTTTGTCTGGTTTTGGTATAAGGAACATACCTCAACTTTAAAAAAGCCATATATGATAAACTCACAGCAAATATTACCCAAATGGTAAAAAATTGAAAGCATTTCCCCTAAAGTCAGGAACAAGACAAAGGTGCCCACTCTCACCACTACTATTCAACATAGTTTTGGAAGTTTTAGCCACAGTCAGAGAATAAAAGGAAATAAAAGGAATCCAGATTGGAAAAGAAGAAGTAAAACTTTCACTGTTTGCAGATGACATAATCCTCTACATAGAAAGCCCTAAAGACTCCACCAGAAAATTATTAGTGTTAATTAATGAATATAGTAAAGTTGAAGGATATAAAATTAACACAGAAATCCCTTGCATTCCTATACACTAACAATGGGAAAACAGAAAGAGAAATTAAGGAAACAATTCCATTCACCATCGAAACAAAAAGAATAAAATACTTAGGAATAAATCTACCTAAAGAAACAAAAGACCTATACGTAGAAAACTGTAAAACACTGATGAAAGAAATCAAAGAGGACACAAATAGATGGAGAAATACACCATGTTCATGGATCGGAAGAATCAACATAGTGAAAATGAGTATACTACCCAGAGCAATCTATAGATTCAATGCAATTCCTATCAAGCTACCAATGGTATTTTTCACAGAACCAGAACAAATAATTTCACAATTTATATGGAAATACAAAAAAACCTCGAATAGCCAAAGCAATCTTGAGAAAGAATGAAACTGGAGGAATCAACCTGCCTGACTTCAGGCTCTACTACAAAGCCACAGTCATCAAGACAGTATGGTACTGAAACAAAGACAGAAATATAGATCAATGGAACAAAATAGAAAGCCCAGAGATAAATCCACATCTATGGACACCTTATCTTCAACAAAGGAGGCAAGAATATACAATGGAGAAAAGACAATCTCTTTAACAAGTGGTGCTGGGAAAACTGGTCAGCTGCTTGTAAAAGAATGAAACTAGATCACTTTATAACACCATACACAAAAATAAACTTTAAATGGATCAAATATCTAAATGTAAGACCAGAAACTATCAAACTCCTAGAGGAAAACATAGGTGAAACACTCTCCAACATAAATCACAGTAGGATCCTCTATGACCCACCTCCCAGAATATTGGAAATAAAAGCAAAAATAAACAAATGGGACCTAATTAAACTTAAAAGCTTGTGGACAATGAAGGAAACTATAAGCAAGGTGAAAAGACAGCCTTCAGAATGGGAGAAAATAATAGCCAATGAAGCAACTGACAAAAAACTAATCTCAAAAATATATAAGCAACTCCTGCAGCTCAATTCCAGAAAAATAAGCAACCCAATCAAAAAATGCGCCAAAGAACTAAACAGACATTTCTCCAAAGAAGACATACAGATGGCTGACAAACACATGGAAAGATGCTCAATATCATTCATTATCAGAGAAATGCAAATCAAAACCACAATGAGGTACCATCTCACGCCAGTCAGAATGGCTGCTATCAAAAATTCTACAAACAATACATGTTGGAGAGGATGCAGAGAAAGGGAACCCTCTTACACTGTTGGTGGGAATGCAAACTAGTCCAGCCACTATGGAGAACAGGGTGGAGATTCCTTAAAATACTGGAAATAGAACTGTCATATGACCAAGCAATCCCACTGCTGGGCATACACACCGAGGAAACCAGAACTGAAAGAGACACGTGTATCCCAATGTTCATCACAGCACTGTTTATAATAGCTAGGACATGGAAGCAACCTAGATGTCCATCAGCAGATGAATGGATAAGGAAGCTGTGGTACATATACACAATGGAATATTACTCAGCTATTAACAATAATGCATTTGAATCAGTTCTAATGAGGTGGATGAAACTGGAGCCTATTATACAGAGCAAAGTAAGTCAGAAAGAAAAGCACCAATACAGTATATTAACACATATGTACAGAATTTAGAAAGATGGTAACAATGACCCTATATGCGAGAGAGCAAAAGAGACACAGATGTAGAAAATAGACTTTTGGACTCTGTGGGAGAAGGCAAGGGTGGGATGATTTGAGAGAAAAGCACTGAAACATGTGTATCACCATATGTGTAACAGATCGTCAGTCCAGGTTCGATGCATGACACAGGGTGCTCAGGGCTGGTGCACCGGGATGACCTTGAGGGATGGGATGGGCAGGGAGGTTGGAGGGAAGGTCAGGATGGGGAACACATGTATACCCATGGCTGATTCATTTCAATATATGGCAAAAACCACCACAATATTGTATAGTAATTAGCCTCCAATTAAAATAAATAAAACAGAAAAGAGTAAAAGAGGCCTAACACTGTGTGGTTACTTATTAAATTATGTTACCATAACTAAATGTCTTGGAATATTAAGAATGAAGATTATACTATTAAATGGACTTGACAGTTATATATTAATGTTATATAATTTCAATAAATATTTTTCTTTCAATGATAAAAATTAAAAAAAAAAAAAGAGAAATGGCTTGGATCAGGTAACTGAGTAAGATTTCAAAACCAGGAAGGATTTTAAAAAGCCAATTTCAATGGGAAAATTTTACTCAACAGTTTTAAAAAAAAAAAAGCAGGCCAGGGTAAAAATTCTTACTATCACACAATATTAAAGGAATGCAAATCAAAAATACACACTAGTATCACCTCTAGCTGGTCAAATGGCAATCATCAAAAGTCTACAAATAAATGCTGGAGAGAGCCTGAGTAAAGGGAACCTCATGACACTAGTGAGAATGTAAATTAATAACAGCCACTGTGGAGAACAGCATAGAGTTTCCTTAAAAACCTAAAGAAAAAAAAATATATGACCTGGCATTCCACTCTCAGGCCTCTACCTGAAAAGAACTATAATTTGGAAAAGACACATGCACCCCAATGTTCAACAGTGCCCTATTTACAGTCCACAAGACACAGAAGCAAACATAATGTCTAACCACAATAAATGGATGAGACATTTTAATACATTTATATAGAGACAAGGAAATCTTACTCAGCCATAAAACATGTTTGAAATAATGCCATTTGCTGAAACACAGTAGGATGATCACTAGGTCTTTCGAAGTGAAGGATGTCAGGTAGAAAGAGCATATATACCATATGGTATCATCACTTATAGGGAGAATTTAAAGATTGATAAAATAGAAGTCAATTACAAAACCAAAAGATTCACAGACTTCTTAGTGTATCTTAGTGACACTGCTGGGGAAACACTGGAGGTGAGGACTATATCAATAGCTTGAGAATAACACATATACACTCATTATACAAAACATCATCCACAAGGGCCACCTGCATAAAATGGGGAAGCATACCCAACACAATGAAATAAGCTATAGGATCAAGGCCTCACAAAAAGCCTGATATTAGTCTGTGTACACCTGGAACTTGTTGCTGTGTAACTTCAACAAACACAACATTGGAAATGAACTAAACTCCAGTGGAATCAACAATTTACAGGTAAAATGAAATCTGTACTATATTCCCCTCAACCCTGGGTGACCTGAACTAATATCAGTTATCTGAGAAGGGAGGGTCCTTGTGTCCTTGGCTGACAGAGCTGAGAAGGATGTGCCAGCAAATGAGTCCAGATGCTCGTGTGGTGTTCGTTTACTCTGAATGAAACCACAATCTCCAGACCAGGGTCGGTCCTCCATAGCTAAACAATGACTGAAGTACCCCAAAATGCTAGATCTTGGGGCTGAAATAGCTTTTAAAATTGATCTCATCTCCTAACCACCGGCAAGTGGGGTACCTTCTTACACCTTGCTTCCTAAGTGTCAGCCCATCTTCAGACCAACTAATTAATAGCAATGTAGATTTAAAGGGGGTGGAGATATAACCTGGGGGTCGGCAGGCGAAGAAGTAATGAGATAGAAGCCCTTGGGTGTGTGTTTTCATTTTCCACTCTCTTACAATCCAGAAACACAACCTACGCTCAGACTGCTGCTGCTGCTGCTGCTGCTAAGTCGCTTCAGTCGTGTTCGACTCTGTGCGACCCCAGAGACGGCAGCCCACCAGGCTCCGTCCCTGGGATTCTCCAGGCAAGAACACTGGAGTGGGTTGCCATTTCCTTCTCCAATGCATGAAAGTGAAAAGTGAAAGTGAAGTTGCTCAGTCGTGTCCTACTCTGTGCGACCCTATGGACTGCAGCCCACCAGGCTCCTCCATCCATGGGAGTTTCCAGGCAAGAGTACCGGAGTGGGCTACCATTGCCTTCTCCGGACGCTCAGACTATCGGGCTCTAACAACCAGTGGGGAATGGATATATCCTGCCACCTTGTGGCCATTCTTGTAATAACAGTTTTACTGCTGATAATTGATAGGCACTTATTACTCCCAAGCCCTGCGAGCCTGGAAATGACTCTGCCCTCAAGTAATGGCCTGGGGTAGGTAAGCGGGTAGGAATTCAAAATAGGGCAGGCTTATAAAAAGCAAATTTCAACGAATAAATTTTACTCAAACGCTTAAAAAAATCCACACGTAAAATTTCTCAATATCACTCAATATTAAAGGAATGCAAATCAAAAATTCATAGAAGTATCACCTTTAACTGGTCAGAATGGCCAGATCAAAAGTCTACAAACAGTGAGTGCTGGAGAGGGACTGGAGAAAAAGGAAATCTCCTAAGACACTGGTGAGAATGTAAATTAGTAACAGCCACTGTGGAGAACAGCACAGAGGTTCCTTAAAAACCTAAAGACAGAGATACCATATTATCTGGCACTGATACTTTTGGGCCTCTACCAGGAAAGAAGTACAGCTTGGAAAAGACACATGCACCCCAATGTTTATGCAGCACTATGTACAGTACACAGATACAGAACTGACATAATGTCCATCCATATATAAATTGATAATAAATTTTGGTACATTTATATACAGAAAAGGAGATATTACTAAGCCATAAAAAATGTCTGAAATAATGCTGTCTGCTACAACACAGTAGGGAGATCACTAGCTTTTTCTAAGTGAAAGAAGTCAGATAGAAAAAGATCATCAGGCAAAATGTATGGTTTACTTTATTTGCATATAATTGTCTCCACTCTTCCCTGTTAACATATATGTTCACTGAGGTCAGGTACCATGTTCTACCCAGTGCTATGTAGATCTGAACTTGGCCATGAAGGTATACAATAAATACTGAACAATGTTTAAGCTAAAATAGAAAAGAATAAGACAAATATACCATGGTATCATTTATAGGGAGAATCTAAAAATTGAAATAATTGAACTCATTTACTAAAATGAGATTCACAGACTTCGAAAAGCAACTTAGTGACACTGATGAGGAAACACTGGAGATGAGGAATAAATGAGTAGGTTGGGATATTGGGTATGAGAGCGTGCATGCTCAGTTGTGTCAAACTCTTTTTGATCCCATGGATTGCAGCCCACCAGGCTCCTCTGTCCATGGGTTTCTCCAGGAAACAATACTGAAGTGGGTTGCCACTTCCTTCTCTGATTAACACATACACATTCATTAAAGAAAAACAGATCATCCACAAGGGCTTACTGTATAAAATGGGGAAACCTACTCAGCACTCTGAAATAAGCTACAGGGTCAAGGCCTTGGAAAAAGCCTAGACGTTGGTCTTGGTATACCTGAAACTCAGTGCTGTGCACCTAAGACAAACACAACATTTGAAATGTACTATACTCTAGCACAAATGGGCTTCCGTGGTGGCTCAGTCAGGAAATAACCTGCCCGCAATGCAGGAGACCTGGGTTTGACCCCTGAGCCAGGAAGAGAGGGGAATGGCAACCACTCCAGTATCCTTGCCTGGAGAATTCCATGGACAGAGGAGGCTGGCGGGCTACAGTCCATGGAGCTGTAAATAGTCAGACACGAGTGTGCAACTAATGAACACTCCCAGCCTCTCAGTACAATTAACAAACGACTGCAGGAGTAAAATGAAATGCCTAGTATAGTCCCCTCAGTCCTGGGTAACCTGGGCAAAGGTCACATCTCTGAGGACTGAGTGTCTTTGGGTTCCAAGGATGCACTGTCGGGAGAAGGATGTTCCAGCAAATACACCCCAGATGTACCCGATGTACTTGTCCATACTGAATGAAACTACAGTCTGCAGACTAGGTCAGTCCTCCACAGCTAAAACAAAGACTAATGCATCCAAAGATGTCTATATCTTGAGATTAAAAGAGCTTTTTAAATTGATCTTATCTTCTTGACACTGAGTGGTACTGTATCCACATAACCCTTGCTTACTCAGTGTTGGCCCACTTGCAAACCATTAGCAAGGTAGATCTGAAGGGATTGGGGTTTGTCCTGAGGTCTGGGGGAGACTAATGGTGAAGAAAAAATGACACACGACCCCGACTGCACGTTCCGACATTTTCTACTCCATTGCAAGCAGAAACATGACTTTCACTCAGCTTCTGGTGCTCCAGTGCCCAGAGAGGCAATAAAGACATCCTCCCACCCTGTGGCCAGTTCTGGAAACAACAGCTAGGAACTGATAATGATCTGCATTTACTAGCTTGCAAGGCCTGTGGGCCTGTAAATGATTCCTGACTTCAAGAAATGTCATGGGGGAGGTAACGGCATAAGAATTTGAAACAGGGAAAGATTTAAAAAGTCTCCTTCAATGGGTCAATTTTTCACAAAGTGATTTAAAACACATATATACACATACAAATTCTCAATATCACTGTGTTAAAGGAAAACCAGAAATACTCAGAAATATCTCCTCAAGTGATCAGAATTGCCATCATCAAAAGTATACAAACAATAAGTGCTGGACAGGGACTTGAAAAAAGCGAACCCACAAAGACACTGGTGAGAATTTACATTAGTAACATCTGATGTGGAGAACAGTATGGAGGTTCCTAAAAAACCTAAGGCAGAGATAACATATGATCTAGCACTTTCACTCTTGGGCCTCTACCCAGAAAGAACTATAAGTTGATAAAGACATATGCACCCCAGTGTTCAACATAGCACCATTACAGGACAAAAGACACAGAAGTAATGAGAATGTCCAACCACAATATAAGAAATTTTGGAACATTTACATATAGACAAGGAAATGATGGGCTTCCCTGATAGCTCAGCTGGTAAAGAATCTGCCTGCAATGCAGGAGACCTGGGTCTGATCCCTGGGTTGGGAAGATCCCGTTGAGAGGGGAAAGGCTACCCACTCCAGTATTCGGGCCTAGAGAATTTAATGGACTATATAGTCCATGGGGTTTGCAAAGAGTTGGACACGACAGAGCGACCATTAAAAGGTCTGAAGTAATGTCATTTGCTGCAACATAGTAGGATGATCACTAGGTACTCTCAGTGAAAGAGCTCAGATAGATAGAGATAAATATCACTTGGTATCACTTATACACAGAATTTAAAAAAAAAACAAAAACAAAAACAGATACAAATGAACTCATTTACAAAACTGAAAGAGATTCACAGACTTCAAAAACCAAGTTAGTGACACTGACCGGGACACGGAGTTCAGTAGTAAACTAGAAGGTTAACACATACACACTCATTCTAGAAAAACAGATCATTCACAAGGGACTACTGTATAAAGTTGGGAAACTTACTCAACTCCCCAAAATAAGCTATAGTGTCAAGGCCTCAGAGCAGGCCTAAACACTGGTCTGTGTATACCTGAACCTTGCTGCTGCACACTTTCCACAAGCATAACTTTGGAAATGAACTACACTCCAGTACAACTTAGGATTACTTGCACAAGTACAATGCAATGACTACTTTATTCCCTTCCAGGCCTGGGTGACCTGGGATAACACCACTTCTCTGAGGACTGAGCAGCCTTGGGCCCAAGGTTGCACTGTCCTGGGTTAATGGAGCTGAGAAGGATGTACCATCAAATGAGCCCCAAATGGACCTGTGATGTTTGTCCATGCAGAACGAGACCACAGCCTGCAGATTAAGGTTGGGCCTCTATAGCTTAACAGACTAACGCACCCAAAGAAAGTAGACCTTGGTCCTTAAAAAACTTTAAAGCTGATCTCACCTCCTCGTCCCACTGGGTAGTGGGATACCCACTTATCCCTTGCTTGTTCAGTGCTGGCCTGCTTTCAGACCACAGCATCATTAACAAAGTAGATTTAAAGATGTTGAGATTTGCCTTGGGAGTTGGCAGGAGACTAACAGTGAAGAAGTAATGACACATAAGCCCTTGAGTGTGCTGTGGCATTTTCCACTCTCACTTACAAGCCAGAAACATTACTTACACTCAGCCTCTGGTGCTCCAATAACCAGAGTGGGAAGAAAGACATCCTGCCGTCCTGTAACAACAGCTTTAGTGCTGATGCTGACAGGCATTCACTGCTCACATGACCTGTGGGCCTGTAAATGAGTCCAGCCATCAAGAAATGGTCTGAGGCAGATAACTGCATAAGAATTAGAAACAGGGCAGAATTTTAAAAGGCCAATTTCAATGGGAAAGTTTTACTCAAACCATTTAAAAAAACACACCCATGTAAAAATTCTAAATATTACTCAATAATAAAGGAATGCAAATCAAAAATAGAGGGAAGGATCACCTCCAACTGGTCAGAATGCCCATCATCAGAAGTTTACAAACAGTAAGTGCTGAGTAGGGCCTGGAGAAAAGGGAGCCCTCCAAAGACACTGGTGAGACTGTAAATGAGTAATAGCCCCTGTGGAGAACAGCATGGAGGTTCCTTAAAAACCTAGACAGACACCATATGATCTGGCGCTTCCATTCTTGGGCCTCTACTTGGAAAGAACTACAATTTGGAAAAGACACATGCATTGTTCAGCACAGCATTGTTCACAGGATGCCCGCCACAGAAGCATCAATAATGTCCAACCACAAATAAACTGATGAGAAATTCTGGTACATTGATACACAGGCACAGAAATGTTACTCAGCCATTTTAAAAACTCTAAATAATGTTGTTTGCTGTAATACAGTAGGGTGATCACTAGGTCCTTCTAAGTGAAGGAAGGCAGATAGAAAAAGACAAATATCCTATGGTATTATTTATGGGTAGAATAGGGGCTTCCCAGGTGGCGCTAGTGGTAAAGAACCCGCCTGCCAAGGCAGGAGATATAAAAGATTTGGATTCAATCATCCCTGGGTCAGGAAGATCCCCTGGAGGAGGGCATGACAACCCACTCCAGTATTCTTGCCTGGAGAATCCCACGGACAGAGAAGCCTGACAGGCTACAGTCCACGGGGTTACAGAGTCGGACATGACTGAAGCAATTACAAACACATAGGCAGAATCTATACATTGATATTAATATAAATGAACTCATTTACAAAACTGAAAGAGAATCACAGACTTAGAAAAGCAATATAGCAACACTGATGGGGGAATCTCTGGAGGTGAGGAATAAATTAGTAAGATGAGGTTAACACATGCACACTTAGTATAGAAAAAGCAATCATCCAAAGGGCCTACTGTATAAAATGGGGAAATCTACTGAGCTCTCTGAAATAAGCTATAGAGTCAAGAATCTGAAAAAGCCCAGACACTGGTCTGTGTATACCTGACCTCACTGCTATAAACCTTCTACAAACACAACACTGGAAATGAACTGTAGTCTAATACAATTACTGATTAATTTTACAAGTAAAATGAAATGCCTGTTTTATTCCTCTAAGCCCTCGGAGACCTAGGCTAAGGTCACTTCTCTGAGGACTGAGCAGCCTTGAGACCCAAGGCTGCACTAACCCGGGCTCATGAAGCTGAGAAGGAAATGTCCCAGCAAACGAGCCCCAGATGGCCCTGTCCTATTTCCTCTTGACGAAACCACAATCTCCAGACCAGGTTTGGCCCTCACCAGTTAAACCAAGATTAATGCACCCAAAGAATGCTGCGTCCTTTGGCCTAAAACAGCTCTGATAAATGATCTCTACTCTTTATCTCCTGGTGTTGGCATTCCCAACTCCAGCCTCTTTTCTTAGTGTGACCCACTTCCAGAAATTATCATCCTCAGCAGGTAGAAGTGGGTGGGGCTGATCCTGGCAGCATGGGGGAGACTAACAGGATAGAAGTGGTTGAGACCTAGCCCTTTGTGTGTGTTCTGGCACATTCCACTCTCATTTACAAACCAGTAGCAGGACAAACCACCGCTAAGGCTCTTTGTGCTCTTCTGTGAGAGTCACTCAGTCCTGTCCAACTCTGCGACCCCATGGACTACACAGCTCAAGGAGTTCTCCAGGCTAGACTACTGGAGTGGGTAGCCTTTCCCTTCTCCAGGGGATCTTCCCAACTCAAGGATCGAACCCAGGTGTCCCACATTGCAGGCGGATTCTTTACCAGCTGAGCCACCAGGGAAGCCTGGTGCTTCAATAACCAGGGGGGGATAAAGAAATCCTGCCACCTTGTGGCCGCTTCTTTTAACAACTCCACCAGAACTAGCTCTGATGGGCACTTACTACTCACAAGACCTGTGGGCCTGTATAAACGACTCCTGCCCTTAAGAAATGTTCTAGGGTATAGATTATTCATAAGGTTGTGTGCCTGTAAATAACTCCTGCTCTGAAAAAATGGCTGTGGTAGATAACTGCATAAGAATTCAAGACAGGGCGTGATGTAAAAGCCAATTTCAACAGGTAACTTTTACTCAAACAGCTTTAAAAAAAAACACACACGTGTAAAAAGTGTCAATATCACTCAATATTAAAGGAATGAAAATAAAAAATACAAAAAAATATTTAAAATTTTTATTTATATGAAAATAAAAAATATTACCTGCCAGTGGTCAGAATGCCCATCACCAGAAGTGCTGGAGAGGGACTAAAGAAAATATAAACCTCCTAAGTCACTGGTGAGAATCTAAGTTACTAACAGCCCCTGTGGAGAACAACATGGATGTTCCTTAAAAGCCTAAAGACAGAGATAACATATGATCTGGTACTTCCATTCTTGGGTCGCTACTCAGAAAGAACGATAATTTGCAAAAGACACATGGACCCCAATGTTCAATGCAGCACTGTTCACAGGATGCAGACACAAAAGCAACCATGATGTGTATCCACAGATAAATTGATAAATAATTTTGATACATTCATATACAGACAAGGAAAGGTTACTTAGCCACAAAAAAGTTTGAAATAATGTCATTTGCAGCAACATAGTAGGAAGATCACTAGGTCCTTCTAAGTGAAGGCAGTCAACAAAAGACAAATATTGCATGGAATCACTTACAGGGAGAATCTAAAAATTGATACAAATGAACTTACTTCACAAAACTGAAAGACACTCACAGACTTGGAAAACCAGTTTAGTGACACTGATGGGGAAAGACTGAATGTGAGGAATACATGAGTAGATTGGGATTAACACATACACACTCATTACAGAAAAAGATGATCCACCAAGGTCTACTGTTTAGAATGGGGAAACCTACTCAACACTCTGAAATAAGCTGTAGGGTTAATGCCTCCAAGAAAGCCTGCACATTGGTCTATGTATACCTGAACTTCACGGCTGTACATCATCAACAAACCCACCATTAGATATGTGATATTCTCCAATGTGATTAATGATTAACTTGACAAAGAAAATGAAATGCGTACTGTACTCCCCTCAGTGAAGGTGACCTGGGTGAAGGTGACTTCTCTGAGGCCTGAGTAGCCTTGGGTCGCATGGCTGCACTGCCCTGGGCTGGTGGAGCTAAAAAGGATGTAGCAGCAAGTGAGCCCCAGACGGATCTTATTTGTTTCCTCTGGATGAAACCACAATCTCCAGACCAGGGTTGGCCCTCCAACTAAACCCTCCAACTAAACTCGTCCTTAGCTAAACCAAGACTAATGCACTCAAAAAATGCTCAACCCTCCAGGCTAAAAGAACTTTGAAAAGTGATCTCTTCTCCTTGTTTTTAGGTATTGGGGTTCCCACCTCCAGCCTCCTTCCTTACTGTCACCCCAGTTTCAAACTGCTTCATCCTCAGCAGGGTAGATTTGAAGAGGGTGGGATTGATCCCGTCTTGGGGAGGCTAGTCGGGTAGAAATAATGAGACACAAGCCCCTGGGTGTGTGTTCTGGCATATTCCACTCTCAGTTACACACCAGACACACATTTTCTCTAAGCCTCTGGTGCTCCAATAACCAGAATGAGGAATGAAGAAAGTCTGCCACCCGGTGGCCATTTCCTGTAATAACACCTTTACAACAGGGGCTGAAGGGCCTGCAGGCCTGAAAAAGACTCCTGAACTCAAGAAACTGCCTGGGCTAGGTATTTGCTTAAGAATTGGAAACAGGGCAAAGCTTTCAAGAAGCTATTTTCAACAGGTAAAAAATTTTTTTTTCTCAATGGCTTTCAGAAAACACACATACAGAAATTCTCAGTACCCCTCAATATCAGAGTGATGGAAATCAAAAACTCATAGAGGTATTACTTCCCACTGGTCTGAATGGCCATCATCAAAAGTCTACAAACAATAAATGCTAGAGAGGCCTGCAGAAAAGGAAACCCTTCTAGGCCGCTGGTGGAATGCAAATTAGTGACAGCCACTATAAAGAACATCATGGTGGATTCCTTAAAAACCTAAAGACAGAGATAACAACCGATCTGGCAGTCTCACTCTCGGGCCCCTATCCAGAGAAAACTCTAATTCAGAAAAGTCCCATGCACCCCAATGTTAAACCCATCGCTACTGATAGTAGCAACCCTAATGCCCATCCACAGATGAATCGATAAAGACGCTACGGTACATTTATATTCAGAAAAAAGAGAATGTTGTTCAGACAAAAGATTGAAGTAAAGCCATTTGCAGCAACACAGGAGGATGATCACTGCATCCTTCTAACTGAAGGAAGGAAGAAAAGGAAGACAGAAATCATATGGTGTCACTTATAGGTACAATCTAAAAATTGATACAAATGAACTATTTACAAAGCTGAAAGAGAAAAACAACTTAGTGGTAAGTTCAAAACTTACCACTTTGAAAACCAACTTAGCCATACTGATAGAGAAACATTGGTGGGTGAGCAATGAATAAGGAGGTTGGGGTTAACATATACACACTTATTATACAAAAACAGATCATTCACAAGGCTCACTGTATATAACAGGGAACCTGAAAAAGGCGAGACATGGGTGTATGTACACCCGAACCTCATTGCCACACATGTTCAACAAACACATTAAAAATGAACAATACTCCAACATAAATAACGATTTTGACAAGTAAATTAAAATGCCTACTATATTCAGCCCAGGGTGACCTGGGCTAAGGTCACTATTCTGAGGAATAAGCAGTCTTGGGACTCAAGGCTGTACTTACTTGCAAGGCCTGAGGGCCTGTAAATGACTCCAGAGTTCCTTGCAGCACTGTTTACGGCAGCCAAGATAGGAAAAAATTATCATGTCTATTTATAGATAAATGGATAAAGTTGTGGTACATTTATATACAGACAAGGGAATGTTACTCGACCTTAAAAAAAAGATTGAAATAATGCCATCTGCTGCAACATAGTATGATGATCACTAGGTCTTTCTAAGTAAAGGAAGTCAGATGGAGGAAGAGGAATACCACATAGTATAACTTACAGGTAGAATCTAAAAACTGATACAAATGTACACATTTACAAAAAAGCAACAGACTCCCAGGCACAGAAAACCAACTTAGTTATGGTGAAGAAGAAAAATTGGGGGGTGGGGGGCGGAATAAACCAGTAGGTTGGGATTAACATAGGTACTCTCAGATATTGAAAATGAGAGCACCCACAAGGACCTACTGTATACAACAGGGAACCCTGTTCAACACTCTGAAATAACCTACGGGGGGAGGTTATCTGTGAAAAACACTAGATACAGGTCTATGTACACCTGAATCAAGGTCTTCCCAGGTGGCTTGGTGGTAAAGAATCTGCCTGGCGATGCAGGAGCCGCGAGTTCAATCCCTGGGTCAGGAAGGTCCCCTGGAAAAGGAAACGGCAACCCACACCAGTATTCTTGTTTGAAAACTCCCATGGACAGAGAAGCTTGGTGGGTTTGGCGTCTCAAAGAGTCAGACATGACTGAGCATGCAGGCACAGCTGAACCATGTTTGATTACACCTACAAACACAACATTGCAAATGGACTATATTCCAAATAAAACAATCATTAATTTGACCCATAAACTGAACTACCTACCACATTCCTACTATATATACTATAATCCTCAGTGAAAATAAATATTGCCGAAGGCCTGGATAAGCGGGAACCTTCCCGCACTGCTGGTAAGCAAACCACAAATCCTTACAACAAAGCTTAGTTCAGATTTGACCTAATTACCACAGCATGAGGTTACATGGCCTATGAAACAAATGTCTCACTGCAGCAGGCAATACATGAAGACAACTGTGATATCCCATATGTGAGTCAGTGTTTATCAGCTCTATAGCAGGTTAGCACAACGTTTTAGAATACCCTCCAACAAATATTGTGGCTACGTCTAGTGAAGTGTGACCAAGTGCATGAATCGGGAAGTGATGGATGCATTCTATCTAAGAGTGGGTTTCCCTGTACAGTCGGAAAAGCTTCTGAGTAATAAACTATAAATTTCAAATAATGAAATATTTATCTAGAATTTACAGGCTCCTTGAAATGTGTGTTCTATCATGTAAACGTTTCCTCTGTCCTTTTTGTTAAGTTTTTCACAATAAGGCTTTAACTGCTCAGTTGTTAATGTCATCAGGATAAGCTCTTGTCCTCATTTGTGAAGGAGGTGGAGTAGATCCATTGCGATTGCTCTCTGATCACATGTCTC
Organism: Antilocapra americana; assembly: GCA_007570785.1. Taxonomy (NCBI): domain Eukaryota; kingdom Metazoa; phylum Chordata; class Mammalia; order Artiodactyla; family Antilocapridae; genus Antilocapra; species Antilocapra americana. The sequence goes on from ML660214.1 coordinate 3,711,480, forward strand.
TCCATTTCTAGTAACGTCCCTACACTCAAGCTTTTTCTTTTCAGACCTATCAAATTCAGCCTCTCAGATCTGCATTTAAACTGAATGATAAATGCCTGGTAAATTTAGATTATATTAAACATTTCTTCCAAAGCTTTTCACTTTTTAAAGGAATTACAACACGATGAATCAGGAAGAATGGTTGAGATTTTAAATGATTCTAAGGTCCCTAAGAAAGAAAAAAAAATTAGACTGAGCCATCTTAGTATCTTTTACTGGTCTACACAAATGCATTAACTTTCTGCCTTTTTGCTATGAAATTGAGACAAAATGACTACATAGAGTAGCAACAAACTGGAAGATTATGTTTGGAATGATTTGAGTTGAAAGAGGCTATATAAGTGCACAAGAGTATGTACAGGTTGACACAAATTTTTATTAACAAGTTATGTATCAAAAAGTTGATAAAGTATACTTTGTAAACAAAGGCTGTTTCTACTTGATCCTTCTAGAATTTGGCTTCTCCAGCTGGCTCCCCTGTGGACTCAACCAGTTATATTAATCATTATTTTTATTTGTTCTCTTTGTTATGAAATTGTTTATGCTTTCTGTCTTTCTCTGGTGTAGTATGATCTTATTAATGTTACTAGCTGTATGACTTACTTTGTCTATTTTTAAGATTGCCTCTTGCATTATCCACTGTGTAAAGAAGTCTCCAACAAAAAGAATGATGACCAAAAATCTTGAGGCATTTGATATATTTACATACATGTAAATTTATATAAACATTCACTCATCTATTTATATACATACATATGCATATTATATATACATGCACATATATTAAAAAAATCACTCCATTTAGAATAACTGTAATGGTCCAATTCTAATTATGGGAAGAAGCCATAAGGGTGAAATATCTCTGGATTATTAATCAAACAGGTGAAACAGGGAATTTTAGATTATCAACAGGGCCTAAAGACAAATTAACACATTGAGTGCCTATTGAAAGACTCTGCTTTGTCTAGGAATTAGCCCTCTATGTGCTGTAGGACAAAACTGGTCATGGAATGACTCTCAAATATTAGTTGATTTTATAACCAAGAGGATGCACTGCTGACAAAGAATGTCACCTGCCATATCAGTCAACGAAGAATGTTGTCACCATCAAACCATCAGCTACTACAGCTGCCCCCGGACAGGGCACCCTGAGGGGATTCAGGTTATGCACATCAGAGCATAGATTTCAATGAGCTCAGGCTCTTTCATCTTCCACACATAGAGAAGTGCTAAATTCGTTAACCTCAGACATCTCTTTTTTTCTTTAATTAACAATAATCTTTTGATATTTAAACCACCTGGTTTTTGGTGCAAAAACTCCTATGTATACCAGCTCCTCCCTTACCTCTTCTGAACAGTCCCTCAGAGCATCAAAGGGGCTGTTTTCTGGGTACCTGAGAGGCTGTTTCTCCTCAGTATGTCTGCTGAATAAAACATTATACTCATCTTTTAGATGGCTCATTTCTTTCAGTCAACACATGGAGCAGTGAGCAGCAGGCTGTGCAGTGCTAGATCAGGGAGCAACTGAGAGGAGATACTCCACGTCCAAGGTCAGGAGCAGAGGAGATGCAGAGATACCCCACGAATGTGGGTCAGGAGTGGCAGCCAAGAGGAGATACCCCACGTCCAAGGTAAGAGAAACCCCACTAAGACAGTAGGCACTGAGAGAGGGCATCAGAGGGCAGATACACAGAAACCACAATCACAGAAAACTAGCCAATCTGATCACATGGACCACAGCCTGGTCTAACTCAATGAAACTAAGCCATGCCGTGTGGGGTGACTCAATATGGATGGGTCATGGTGGAGAGTTCTGACAAAATGTGGTCCACTGGAGAAGGGAATGCAAATCACTTCAGCATTCCTGCCTTGAGAACCCTATTAACAGTATGAAAAGGCAAAAAAGATAGGACACTGAAAGATGAACTTCCCAGGTAGGCAGGTGCCCAATATGCTACTGATCAGTGGAGAAATAACTCCAGAAAGAATGAAGATGGAGCCAAAGCAAAAACAACACACAGTTGTGGAAGTGACTGGTGATAGAAGTGTCTGATGCTGTAAAGAGCAATATTGCATAGGAATTTGGAATGTCAATACCAGCTGAGTTATTTCAAATCCTGAATGATGCTGTGAAAGTGCTGCACTCAATATGCCAGCAAATTTGGAAAACAAAGCAGTGACCACAGGACTGGAAAAAGTCAGTTTTCATTCCAATCCCAAGAAAAGCAATGCCAAAGAATGCTCAAACTACCACAAAATTTTACTTATTTCACATGGTAGCAAAGTAATTCTCAAAATTCTTCAAGCTAGGCTTCAGCAATACGTGAACCATGAACTTCCAGATGTTCAAGCTGGTTTCAGGAAAGGCAGAGGAATCACAGATCAAATTGCCAACATCCACTAGATCATCAAAAAAGAAAGAGAATTCCAGAAAAACATCTATTTCTGGATGTTTGACTTATGACTTTCATCTGGATGTTTGACTTATTGACTATGCCAAAGCATTTGATGGTGTGGATCACAAGAAACTGTGGAAAATTCTGAAAGAGATGGGAATACCAGACCAGACCACATGACCTGCCTCTTGAGATATCCGTATGCAGGTCAGGAAGCAACAGTTAGAACTGGACATGGAGCAAGAGGCTGGTTCCAAATAGGGAAAGGAGGACATCAAGACTGTATACTGTCACCCTGCTTATTTAACTTACATGCAGAGTACATCATGAGAAACACTGGGCTCAAGGAAGCACAAGCTGGAATCAAGATTGCCAGGAGAAATATCAATAACCTCAAAAATGCAGATGACCACCCTTATGGCAGAAAGTGAAGAGGAACTGAAGAGCCTTTTGATGAAAGTGAAAGAGGAGAGTGAAAATGTTGGCTTAAAGCTCAACATTCAGAAAACTAAGATCATGGCACCCGGTCCCATCACTTCATGGCAAATAGCTGGGGAAACAGTGGAAACAGTGGCTGACTTTATTTTTCTGGGCTCCAAAACCACTGCAGATGGTGACTGTAGCCATGAAATGAAAAGGTGCTTACTCCTTGGAATAAAAGTTATGACCAACCTAGATAGCATATTGAAAAGCAGAGACATTATTTTGCCAACAAAGGGTTTTTGCAGTAGTCACGTATGGATGTTTGAGAGTTGGATTATAAAGAAAGCTGAGTGCTGAAGAACTGATGCTTTTCAGCTGTGGTGTTGGAGAAGACTCTTCAGAGTCCCTTGGCCTGCAAGGAGATCCAACCAGTCCATCCTAAAGGGGATCAGTCCTGGGTTTTCACTGGAAGGACTGATGTTGAAGCTGAAACTCCAATTCTTGGCCACCTCATGCGAAGAGCTGAGGTCTTTTCATTGGAAAAGACCCTGATGCTGGGAAGGATTAAAGGCAGGAGGAGACGGGGACAACAGAGGATGAGATGGTTGGATGGCATCACTGACACGATGGACTTGAGTTCGGGAAAACTCCAGGAGTTGGTGATGGACAGGGAGACATGTCATGCTGCAGTCCATGGGGTCACAAAGAGTCAGACACGACTGAGCGACTGAACTGAACTGATGTAAAAATGACCTTGAATTGCCCAAGGAGCACATTTCAAAGACATAAGCAGGCAACCTCCAGAGCGAAGTCCACTGGGTTTTATAAATGAAGGCCTCTGTAACTTCTAGTTGACCAAGGAGCATCAAAAAATTAGGATATTTCATATAGAGTAAACACACTGTCCTTTTAACTGAAGCCCCTTAAGCTGACAGTGGCAAGAACAGATCATCCAAAATACAGATGCTAATGTCTGCTTTTCTGTAAAGGAACTCCAGAATGTGTGGCAAAATTATTTACACAGACTGAGCAACACAATTGAGGAATGGTGGTAAATATATATTCTGTTAATACCCTCATTTATTATCATGCTAATATCAAGCTAGGAAAATTTGTTAGCATATTAGTATCTGTGGCAGAGTCTAAAGAAATGTAGAATAATTTTTAATAAGTTGCCAACCTTGACATACTCTACTTAAACCCTTTAAAGGTGTTAGATGGAAATTGAGGGCCAGCTCTCATCTTACCATGTCTTGCTTAAACAGCCTGTCATTTCACCCCTAGCTCACAGAGCAAACAGTCTACTGTATCACTAAACTTTTTACCCAGCAGAATGATCATTTTCAAGTATTGCCAGATATATTTCTTCATTTCCATATTAATGCAGGAAGTATTCTGTTTTCCTATCTAAGGCTAATTCTTCCATCTGAGCACATAAGCATGCTAAAATACTCCCTATCATTAAACTGAAATAAATCAACAAAAATTCCTTTGCTACTGCAGTATTTTAGGTAAGTGGTCATAGTAATAATTGACTTTCCCAACTGAGGGACATTTCCCTCGCTGCCATTTTCCCCACTCTCCACCCAGTGTATTTTCAACCAAGGAGTCAGTGTCCCTGTTAAGATGTTGATTCATGTCCTTCCTTTGCCTAAAACCCTCATATAGAGCATAAACTGATATCCATGACCTATCCCTCCAGATCCCAGGTAATCACTCTACCATCCACATTTTACTCTCGACCTTACCTTCTGTTCTTTCTCTCCCTACATCACTCAGTTCTAGACTCAATGACTCAATCCCTGACCCCTTAAACCTTGTCACTTTAAAATCACCTTTCCAAGAGGTCTTCCCTAATCACACATTTCATTTTGCATTCCACTCTTAGTTCCTTCATTTTTGCTCAGGAAATACATGTTGAACAAAAGAAACTACCATACTGCTATGGACTAAGAGAGTTGGTAGTTAGGATGGAGAGGAGTAGACAGATTTGTGCAACACACAGGAGACAGAAATGTCAGGATCAGTGAGTGAATGGATATGGCTTGTTAATGAAGAAAGAGCCATCAAAGCAAAAGAGGCAAACAAAAAAGCCAGGGAAATGAGGGCATAACGAGAGGCAGAGGATGACCTCTTCCTGGAGAGTGGGAAACAGTCAGGATTCTCAAAGAAGATAAAGAGCAAAATGTACTCTATTGGATATGGTGGCATGAAGAACTCTTGAGAATAAATTTGATAAAACTCTACAAGTACTCCAAGATCACTCTTGCATTATGCTTCTTCTCACCAAACAAGCCTCCTCTCCCCTCTTCTAATCAGCACACATCCATACAAATCTACATAGCATACACACAAGGCACACAAATACTTTGTCATTGGGCACAGTGACTTTAACACACCTACAAATTCTTTGATATCAAGAAGCAGAGTCAAATTCTCCTCCCAGTGAGAAGTTTGGGCTTCAGGGGCTCACTTCTAACCAGTCGAATGTGGCAGAAGCAATGCTGCATGCTGCGGAGGCTCAAGGCCCACAAGTTGATGCGGCTTCCTCCTAGCTGTGTCTATTCCAGCACATCCCTTTGGATCACTAGGCCGCCATGTAGTAACGTCAAGGCTGGCTACCCTGAAACCACAATACTGGAGAGATCAGAGTGAGAAAAGAAGGATACAGAAATGTCTGTGAAGCCTCAGTGCTTCCAGTCTTGAGCTGTGTGACTCTCCTCAGCCCCTCCAAACAGGAGAGAGGAGACTTTGGGGACGACCCAGGGCTCAAACACCATCTGACTACAACAACAAAACAGACCTGGATCAATCAGCTCAGGCCACTGAGACTAAATACCACAGACTAGGTGGCTTAAAGAAAGAAATTTGTTTGCTTGCAATCTGGAGGATGGACATCTGAGACTGAGCTATCGGCAGCATTGGGTTTTGGTGAGAGAACCATTTCTTGTAAGTAGACAGCTACCTTCCTGCTGTCACATGGTGGGGGCAGAGTCTCTTTGATATAAGGGCACTCACCTCACAACGAGAGCTCTGCCCTCATGGCCTTCATTTCAGTTCAGTTGCTCAGTCATGTCTGACTCTTTGCTACCCCATGAACCGCAGCACGCCAGGCCTCCCTGTACATTACCAACTCTCAGAGTCTACCGAAACCCATGTCTGTTGAGTTGGTGATGCCATCCAACCATCTCATCCTCTGTTGTCTCCTTCTCCTCCTGCCCTCGATCTTTCCCAGCATCAGGGTCTTTTCCAATGAGTCAGCTCTTTGTACCAGGTGGCCAAAGTATTGGAGTTTCAGCTTCAACATCAGTCCTTCCAATGAACATCCAGGACTGATCTCGTTTAGGATGGACTGGTTGGATCTCCTTGCAGGCCAAGGGACTCTCAAGAGTCTTCTCCAACACCACAGTTCAAAAGCATCCATTCTTTTGTACTCAGCTTTCTTCACCATCCAACTCTCACACCCATACATGACTACTGGAAAAACCATAGCCTTGACTAGATGGACCTTTGTGGACAAAGTGATGCCTCAGCTTTTTAATATGCTGTCTAGGTAGGTCATAACTTTCCTTCCAAGGAGTAAGCGTCTCATAATTTCATGGCTGCAGTCACCATCTGCAGTGATTTTGGAGCCCAAAAGAATAAAGTCTTTTACTGTTACCATGGTTTCCCCATCTATTTGCCATAAAGTGATGGGACCAGATGCCATGATATTGGATGGTTTGCTTTGGAAACGAACAGAGATCATTCTGTTGTTTTTGAGATTATCTGGTCCTAATTACCTCCCAAAGGCCCCATATTCAAATCTTACCACATTGTCAAGTAAAGCTCAAACATATGAATTTTGCAGGACACAAAGATTCAGTCCACAACAGAAATCCTATTCTCATGCCTCAGGCTGGCTCACACCATAACCATGATAATAACAACTCATTATTGCTGTTTATGCCACTAAATTAGGTATAATTTGATATTTAGTAATAGAAAACCAGAACACTGGTGATTCTTATTCATCTTACAGGTTTCTGAAATTATTTCTGCAGAAAATAATTTTCAGTAGTTTCCTTGCCCATTTTTCCCACCCAGGTTTAAAGTAGCTATTTCTCCTGTGTGCTTTCCAGAATCTTTTATTTCATTTAAATATGTCATTTATCACAAATGAGTGTAACTGTCTGTGTCCCCTATGAGCATCTCTGAGGGTAGGCAATATAAAAGTTAGATTTTAAAAAAGTTTGTTGAAAGGATAAACATTTAAACCCATGTATGTAAGGTAACCTTGTGAAACAAACTTGTCGGAAGAGAGGAATTAAGGACAATACCAGATGGGGAAGAGCAATATATTATTTCTAAAAAAAGAATCATCAGTATTCCACCAACTTTATCCCCTGCCCAAGAACTCTGTGTGTGTGTGTGTGTGTGTGTGTGTGTGTGTGTGTGTGTGTGTGCATGCATGCACACATGCACACACAAGGGTGTCTTACCAAGGTGATCCACAAATCTGGATCAATTTTAAAGAGGCACAGTCCTAGAGGAGAGCATCATCAGAGGTAGCATGCTTGTTTTTGATATAATTATATACAAATGATTACATGCAGCCACAGATGGTGATTAACACTGCAAACATTAAACAGAAAAAAAGATTCAAATGTACTCAATTAAAGTATATTTATTGAACATCTGCTATGCTCTTATTTGCTATGAGAAAAATGAGAGAATTATAAGGAAGTCTTCAAGGAAGTAATTATCTAATTAGTAAGATAAGATGTAAACACAAAAGAAATTTAATATCTGAGGAGATAAATGGCTTATTTGAGCATATTAAGGTCTAATGCAACCCAACAGGAAATAACTCATGTAAAGAAGTGACCAATGTTTTGTTCAAAAATATTTTTCAAGGCTAGGGCATTTAAGATTGAAGAATATAAGTTACACTGAGCTGAAAAACAAGAGGAATGACTTCTACGTTTTACTAACACCACAATTATAAAAATTAAGAACTCTATTTAATTTCCTAATTAAGAAAAACAGAAGTGGTATCCTTTGCGATCTAACAATCGATATACTCACTGACTGATTTTCCTCTTTTAAATTTGTTTCTAAAGGATATTTACAGATTTATCCCTGTTGTTATGAGGCCTAGATAGTTTTAAATTTTTTCTTGTGACCTATGGAGAAATGCCAAATCAAATTTAATTCAGGCCATCATGCGATACAGAAAATTTCTTGTTGCCATTCTCCTTGAAATTCTTAAATCAAATTCCAAACAATTATTATTTAGTTTTATAGGCTTTGAGGCTCAACTTCATAATTTTTCAACAAAAATGCTGTTTTTAGTTTTATATATAATGAGAAGTTAATATAAATGCAACATCAGAAAAAAATACACTAGATGCAAAATGAAGAGATTAGAGAAAGCAAATAGAAATGTGTTAAACTAATTACCCTTTTCCACCCTATCCCTTCCTTTTATCCTCCATAGTAGTGAATGAGTCCATCACTTATCCCACTGTCAAGATCAACTTAAGCAGCTTTCAATTTAGTGGGGATACAAATAGGTAAACAGGAAACTGCAATGCAATGTTCACTGTTATAACCAGGTTAAGAGAGTAGGCCATGTATGGGTCAATCAGACAGAGAAATGGGGAAGAAAAAACAGGAAGGATCAGCAAACAAATTGTTAATGAAATCAAAACAGGGAGAATTCTAAGCAGGATTAATATGACATGAAAACATTTAGAGAGAAGGGAGAAGCAAAAATAAGTTTCATGTGCCTACAGTTTCAAGCACAAGTTCAGTTCAAGTTCAGTTGCTCAGTTGTGTCCAACTCTTTGCAACATCATGGACTGCAGCACACCAGGCCTCCCTGTCCATCACCATCTCCTGGTGCTTACCCAAACTCTTGCCCACTGGGTCAGTGATGCCATCCAGCCATCTCATCTTCTGTCATCCCCTTCTCCTCCCGCCTTCAATCTTCCCCAGCATCAAGGTCTTTTCAAATGAGTCAGGTGGCCAAAGTATTGGAGTCTCAACTTTAGCATCAGTCCTTCCAATGAACAGCAGGTCTGATTTCCTTTAGGAGGGACTCTCAGGATCTTCTCCAACACCAAAGTTCAAAAGCGTCAGTTCGTCAGCGCTCAGCTTTCTTTATAGTTCAACTCTCACATCCTTACATGACTACTGAAAAAAACCATAGCCTTGACTAGACTGACCTTTGTCGGTAAATTAATGTCTCTGCTTTTTTCAAGTGCAAGTTAGGGACTGGCAAGACTAGGGCTGAGAGATGAACAGTAAATAATCTGTGAAGCAGGCTAAGGAGTACTGGACATTCTGAGGGCAAACTGGAGACACTAAAGGATTTAGGTAAGAAAATGACTTGGCCAGATATTATTTTAGGAAGATCATTCTAGCTACTGTGTAGAGAATAAATTGAAGGATGTTATAACAAACTCAGTGAAAGATATTAGTGATCTGAACCAAGCTAGTTCAAGTTTGAAAGGAATGTGGAAGGTAGTCAAGAGATACTAAGGGGATGGAATTGACAGGATCTGTTGATTAATCTGTGGTCTATAAGAAGACTTTCCTTAAATGGTTGGGTAACATGATATGCCAATCTCTGACACAGGCAACACAAAAGTTGGTGGGGTAAAGTGATGTGCTTAGCCGTAGATGTGCTGAGATTTTCACAGCTGCATATGGAATATGTAAGTGGAACTCAAGAGATGGTGTCAGAGCTCTAATTAAAGCCATGGAAGTGAATGAATTCATTGAACCGAAGTGCAAAAAGTAAATAGAAAAGCTTAAATCAAATCCCAAGAAACACTAATTTTAAAGGATTGGCTAGGAGAGGAAGCCTTTCCAAAGACACTAACAGGGATGCCAGGAACTCTAAAAGGAGAACCACCATGGAAACCTAGGATAAGAATCTGCTTTAGGAAGTGAAGGAAACATCAGGATTAGCAACATCCATACTTAAGCTGAACCTTGGAGGGTAGCAGGGGCAGAAGCGTGGTGGTGGAAACCAGACTGTCCAAGAGTGAATGAAGTGTTAGAAGTATAAAAAAGCTGTATATAACTCTTTCAAGACTTCTAGGTGTGAAAAAGAGGTCAGCAATTTAAACTCAGAATGTACATTAATCAAAAAACTAAAAAAAGGTAGCAAGAATATTGTGACATGTATGTATGTATTTTGTCACTCAGCTGTGGCTGACTCTTTGCAACTGTAGCCCACCAGGCTTGTCTGTCCATGAGGATTCTCCAGGTAAGAATATTGGAGTACGTGTGACGTGTATAAAATGCATAATTGTCCCTCTATTACTCAGTAAGCATGTTATCTTCTCTGCAAGCAGACTGTCTTGATGAGTTTTACAAAGCTTATAAAGTCCAACTCAGCCCTAATGTAGAGGTACACACTCCTGTACATGTGTCTCTCGTGTTCACCCAACTGAGGCTGCTGTTACTAAACCCTTCTTTCTCTTCCACCCATGCTCAATCAGAGGTTAGACCCTGCAGTGACTGGGGTAAGGCAGAATGTAAAAGCGATCACTTAGCTTCAGTGCCTAGACAATTCTGGAGAATTAGAATGAGGAAGTTTTCTAACTGCATGCCAAGATGATGACAATAAAATGGGAAGTTTTACATGATGCTACAACTTTAATAACTGCACCACATGCAAATAATGGTTATTTCTGATCAGAGCTGTAATTTGCATGCATTTTAGCAGGCATTTCCAAACGCTCAAAGTGTGATAAACACTGCTGTCATGTCTATTATAATTTGTAGTTATTATTACCAAGCAACTCCAGTCTACAATTGAAAACTCCCTGTTACCCAGCTGTCCTCTTCTTGTATATGTAATTGACTCAGTTTGGCTTCTCAGAGTCCCTGGGGTACCCTTTGGCTCTCTGCTATACAAAGTCCCTCACACATAGCACACCCACCCAGAACCCTTTCTCCTCCTGACTTACATGTGATACTGCCAACTTCTTCCTCATCTTCTTGAGTCATTACTCCCCTGTGGTCTTGCAGCTGGCTCAGGGAGTTGGAGAATCGGGAGGCAGGCCCAGAATTCCTGGATATCTCTTACTTCCAACTGGGATTAACATCTGGGTGAGCCTAACCATGCTTTCAGCTTCTATGAAGCAGGGAGTGCAGTGGACTAAGCATGTCCAGCACCACAGCTGACCAAGTCTTAATCCCCAGGCCAAGGTTAAGCCTTCTTCAGTACACAGCCAGGATTCTTAATTTTTATCCCTCATTAGATTGCACTAGGACACTCCCATTTTCTTCTTTACTCCATCACACAATGAAGTTAAAAATGTTTAGTATAACTTAAAGAATTTTGTCTTGTTAGAGGATTAAAAGCCAAGGCAAAATCATTATAAAGCAATATAAAGAAGCTTTCTACTTTGGCAAGGCCTATTTTGCTTTGGACATGACTCTCTTTTAAATAGTCAAGAGCAGTGTCCTCCAAAACATGACCCTGGAATATTGTTCCCCAAGAATGTTAATGCTATGTACTCAAAGGAAAAAATAAAAATGAGTAACATACTGTGAGAGTAACTCGGAGCAAAGCTGTTGGAGCACAGAGAATTAATCAGGTTGCTTTACTGCAGAACCCTCAGTTGTTAGTAAATATTAGTGCAGTGTGAATACCTAAGAAGACAGGGATGAAATGTACAGTATTGCCTGCTGGAGCTGCTCCCAGGAGGAGGGTTAGCGTTGCACAGAGAATGACTAAGAAGAGATGCTTCTATAAGGGCATCACTACTGACAGGCTCACATAGGCCATACAAACACATGAGCTATCAATTCATCCATGGTTTTGAATTTGCTTTAGCTCCAACACCGGCGAGGACCATCACCTGAACTGCTCTCTGGTGCTCTTGTTTTTTCTTGTAGAATAGAAAAACTAAGTACAGTTGACCCTTGAACACAGGTTCGAACTGGGCATGTTCAATTATACACAAATTTTTAAAAATACATACAACAGTACTACATGATCCAAGGTTGGTTGGTTGAATACACCAATGTGGAATTGCAGATGTGAAGGGCTGACTGTAAAGTCATAGACCTTTTATTGTGCAGGGAACTGGTACCCTTAAGTACTACATTGTTCAAGGGTTAACTATAGTTTACTGACTGCATTACATCGTCAATACCAAAGGCATCATCACCTAATCATACAAATACCAATTTCCACTTGCAGTTTTTATCCAAATTGAAAGTAAAGCAAAGTTTATCATCTCCTTGGCCCTTACCTCACACTTTAGCAACTTACCCACCATGAGTCCACATAAACAGGAAATTTGACAAAGAAGTTATGTTCAATGAGGTATAATATCCTTTAAGAAATAAAAGTAAAAAGCTGATATTCCTCACCTAACGACCAGATTTTCTGTATGTATTTCAAGAAACAATTGGTATGCTGAGGATGTTGAAAGCACAATATGAGATCACGGTAAACTATATTCTTTCGGTAACATAGTTGAACTATAAAGAAAGCTGAGCACTGAAGAACTGATGCTTTTGAACTGTGGTGCTGGAGAAGACTCTTGAGAGTCCCCTGGACTGCAAGGAGAGCCAACCAGTCCATCTTAAAGGAGATCAGTCCTGAGTGTTCACTGGAAGGACTGATGTTGAAGCTGAAACTCCAACCCTTTGGCCACCTCATGTGAAGAGTTGATTCATTGGAAAAGACCCTGATGCTGGGAAAGATTGAGGGCAGGAGGAGAAGGGGATGACAGAAGATGAGATGGCTGGATGGCATCACCAACTCAATGGCCATGGGTTTGGGTGGACTCAGGGAGTTGGTGATGGACAGAGAGGTCTGGCATGCTGCGCTTCATGCTCGCAAAGAGTTGGACACAACTGAGCAACTGAACTGAATGAACATAGTTGAGCATGACTTATTTTATAGAGCCACACAAGTTGAATAGATTCTACTGCCATTCTTATAGTAAGTGGCTGAATGGTGGCAGGATAGAAGCTGAGGAAGAATCTGCCCTTCCTATCTCCCAGTGGTGTGTTGTGTCCTGAAACAGAACATCAGGTTCTCCTGTCTATGTGTGGAGAGGTTTTGGATTCTTAGAAAGAAGGGTATCGTTTTAGCCAAAAGTTTTCAAAACTAATTTTGAGAGTGCTCTGCTTATCTCATATTTGAGGAACAATGTTATCTTGGGACTTACGGTTTTCCCTATTTCAGGATGTGGTATCCATATCCTAATGAGCTGTTATACTCTGAGCACTGGGGTTATTTAACAATGTGCCTTAAAACAGCATCTACTGCTATAGACTGACAAGAGCATCAATAGTTTCTTAGAACCCAGCAAGCAAAGGGTCTAATTTTATCATGTCAAACTTCAAGGATATAATATCAAAGAGATAAGAAATGAAAGCTCTCAGATTCAGCAATCATGGAGGGTGGTTTTCTTATCCAGACAATTGATGGAAGCAAGGATGTGAATATTATTAGCTATAAGAATATACTGAAATTAATCTATTTGACAGACCCTTTATATAACTCATATAATATAAATATATCCATATCATATATTTGCAATATAACACACACAATTTACACAATATAAGTATTATATATAATACACAATTTAATATATAATAAATTATTATATACAATATATTTATGAGAAAATTAAAATATGAATTATGAAAAATATGGTAAACCATGCCATATATCACCATGAGTATGACATAAATCCTTCCTGATTTTATTTCCCCTCATAAAAAGAACTAACAACTATTCATTTACAAGACACCACTGATAGAATCCTAGAACATGAGGCTAAGGTAACCATCACACACACAGACCACATCGGAAGAGTAAGAGGAATGGCTCCACACTGACCATACTTTCCCTCCCCCAGGCTGGGACAGCACGTTGCTAAGCGAGCTACCCTAAACCTACGGTTCTTACAGTTGGAAAAGAGAACCTAGGGTGGACATCAGCTCCCGGAAAATTATGAGTTGCTTCCTGGGAGCTTTCACTCCAGTCTTGCCCCTTAAGAATTGTGGGGGAATTGCCAGCACTTGACCACTAGAAATTTGGTTGTTACGGAGAAGCCATGACAGGCTTGCAATAACTAGCACTTGGATGGTGGCAGATCAAGTTCCTACCTCCAGGGCCCATGATGTCCCAATCAGCAGCTTTATTCATCTGTGGAGCCAAGACAATGGTACAGTCTGACCAGGGAACTCAGCAGAGTGAAGGTCTGCCTGATTCAGGTCCCCAAATAAAGAACTTTGCCAATCCTGACCTGCCCCTTCCCAGGTAGGGGAGCTGAATCTTAGTCCAACCAACTAAGTATAGCTCCCAGCCCCTTCTGACCAGAAAGTATGACTGGGGACACAAGGAAGCTACCTACACCAGCAATGCTTGAGTGGCATAGTCTGTAAACAGCTGATTATTCTTGAAGCAAAGTCAGTGTATCCATCAGCCAAGGAACTTGGGGAGTGAGTTGGCTTGAGTCAAGACCACAAGGAGTCTTGCTGGGCTTGAAGCTGGTTTCTCCTTTCTGACCAGTCAGGGAAACTAATGCATAGCCCCAGCTATCACTAAATACAGTTTTCAACTCCTCTGATGAGGAGCACATGGGAAACTGCATAGCACATCCAATAGCTCTGCTTATAGAGGCACCTAAACAGAGTACGGCCCATCACTTTCCCTGTTTGCAGGACAAAATCCTTGACCTGTCTGGCCAGGGAACTCAGCTCATAATCTTGCTTGACTTGAGTGCCCCAAATAGTGAGCCACATAAACACACTCTGGGGTACATTATGTTGAGTAACCCCCACCAGTAATGCCCTGGACAGAACCTATAATTTATAGGCTTACCTATGGCTTAGGACAGTACCAAATCTGATCATCTAGTAAGCCTAGACAACCTAGGAAAGAATCTGATTATCTAGAGAAGCAAGCAACCATGGTGCCCATTCTATAGCATTACCTGGACTGGAAACCAAGTCAGCAGACCTATCCAATTATTCTCAATAAGCAGCATCCCCCACCTCAACCCATGAGCTTAGAGCTTGGGCAACAGCTTTGCTCAAAAGTAAACTACAATAGTAAGCCCCATCTGTCCAAGGGCATTACCATCAGACATGTCCAGAAAACCAAATCATAAAAGAAGATGGATGACTCAAATGAACAGACACCAAAGTAAGGAATCAAGAATTATAATAAAGGCTTCCCTGGTGGTCCCATGGTTGAGAATCTGCTTTGAAATGCTTGAGACACCAGTTCGATCCTTGGTCTGGAAAGATCCCACATGCTGTGTGGAGCAACAAAGCCCGTGTGTCTCAACTGTCACTACACAGTCCACACACCTAGAGTTCACGCTCCACAACAAGAGAAACCACTAAATGAGAAGCAAGTACATGGGAAGGTAGAGCAGCCCTGACTCTCAGCAGCTAGAGAAAGCAACAAGACTCATCACAGCTAAAATAAATATAAAAACTCTATAATAAATCAAGTAAATGTGACATTATCAAAGGAAACTAATAAAGCCCCCATAATTGACACTAAAGACATGGAGATCTATAAACTATTAGATGAATAACACGGAATAATCCTCTTAAAGAAGTCTAGTGAACTGAAAGAACACACAGCAACTAAGCAAAATTAGAAAAACAATGTATGACCAAAACATGAAGTTCAGCAAACAGAAAAAATTTTTAAAAAAATCAGAAATCCTAAAGCTGAAAATTACAATGACTAAATTGAAGAATTTAATAAAGAGCTTCAAAAGCAGATCCAATCACACAGAAAAAAGAATTAGTAATCTCAAGGTTTACAAGACATTTGATGTTACAGAGTCAGAAAAGCAAAAGGAAAAAAGGATAAGAAAAGAATGAAGAAAGCCTACAGGAATTAAGGAACAGGAAAAAAACAAAACAGAACAAAACAGAACTAGTTGTACTGTGGGAATTTCAGGAGGTGAAGGGGAAAAGGATTTAAAGTATTCATGACTGAAAACTTCCCAAACGTGGAAAGAGAAATGGACATCCAAATGAAAAAGTCCCATAAGACTCCCAAAGAGCTTGAACCTAGTCAGGGCTGCGCTGAGAAACATTATAATTAAATTATCAAAAGTACAAACAAAGAAAGGATTTTCAAAGCAACAAGAGATTAGAGAGAACGTACAAAGGAACCAACAGAAGACATTAGGCAGATTTCTCAACAGAACTTTTCAAGTCAAGAGAAAAGGGGATGATATATTTAAAATGTTGAAAAAACACACAGACACAACCCTGCCAAACAAGAATTTCATTCTCAGCAAAGCTGTTCTTCAGAAACAGAGAAAGACAGTGACTTTACTTAACAAACAAAAGCTGAAAGAGACCATTACAAGAAATGCCAAAGAGTCTCTGAGTAGAAGTAAAAGAAGGCTTATTAATATCATAAAACACAGAAGACAGCATAAAGCATATTAGCAATACTAAATATATAGTCAAATTTAAATTCTTCTATATGGTACTGATGGTATATAAATCAGTTAAAACTTTTTTAAAGTTAAAAGTAACAGTAAAAATAACCATAACTAATCTGTCATTGATTGGATATGAAAATTATGTAAACTGTAATATCAATAACATAAATTGTGAAGGGGGGGAGTGACAGTGTAAAGTTTAGGAATGCTATTGAAATTAAGTGGTTATGAGTTTAAAATAGGGCATTATAATTTTTTTAAAAAAGATAAAAATAGAGTTGCCACAGGATCCAGCAATCCCACTCCTAGGCATATGCCCAGACAAAACTGCAATTCAAAAAGATACACGCATCCCTATATTCATAGCCACGCTATTTACAAATAACAAGACTTAGACACAGTGTAAATCTTCATCAACAGAGTAATGGATAAAGAATACATGGTGTATACATATGTGTTTACACACACAAACACACACACACTCAATGACATATTACTTAGCCATGGGAATGGGAGCTAATGAAATAACACCACTTGCAGCATGGATGGATGTAGAAATTATCATATTAAGGAAAGTCAGTAAGAAAGATAAAGACAAATACCATGTGATATTTCTTATAAATAGAATCTAAATACACAAATGAACATATCTCTGAAACAGAAGCAGACTCACAGACAGAGAAGAGACTTGCAGTTGCCATAAAGGAAAGGAAAGGAAAACTGGGAGTTTGGGATTAGCAGACGCAAACTATTATACAGAGAATAGAATTCATCAAGGCCTATTGATTCATCACAGGATATTGATTATAGTTCCCTGTGTTATAGTTCCCTTCATTGTATAGCACAGAGAACTATAATCAATATTCTGCAATGAATCATAATGGAAAAGAATATGAAAAGGAACATATATATATATATATAAATGAATCATTTTGCTATACAGCAGAAATTAATTAACACACTAAATCAACTATACTTCACTAAATTTTTTTTTAAAGATACCACTGACTACACAATGTGGAAATGAATTAGAAAGGGATAAGCTGAAGAGGAAAAAATACCAGTAGCAGACTTTATTTAATAATCCAAGAGATAGTGGGTTGATTTTTAAATTGAATGTAAAATTTTCCAAAATCAGAGTAAGTCATATCTAAGCTATCCTGGCAGTTAAATCACACCCTCTTTGGCTCTGTGTATTTCAGCCAGTGGGGTGACACAGAAAAGCAGGGTCAACAGAAAAGGCAACAGGAACCACCACAGGTTAGTCTATCTGAATCTGCAGTAAGTGGCTCACCTCCAACAGCATCTCTCCATCCTAATGCTCATCAGACCCACCACAGAACATTTAAAATGCTGATGCTAAGACAGACATACTGATTTAACTTCTCTGAGTTGGGATCTTGGAAACATCCCCATGAAGGATCAGCAGGGAGGGCTGAGATCCAACAAGAACCAATGAGTCAACCCCAAAATTCAGGCCTATCTATTTCAGCTTGTTAATTTAGGCTTCACAGTCAAAGGTAGATGATCTCAAATTTTAGTAGGCTTCAGAAGTCCATGGAGAGTTTGTCAAGGCTCTGATGGGCCCAACTCTCAAGGCTGCTGACTCAGTAGGCCTGAGTGGGACCTGAAAACTTACTTGTGTAACAGGTACTAAGGCGCTGCTGCTGGTCCAAAAACCAGACTTAGAGAACTGCTAGTCTAAGGTAATCAATTTGGAAATGAGAACTTTAAAACTGATTTATTTTTTACTGAAGGAACTGACTTTTCTTATTCTTTTATTACTTTAGATACGTAGAATCTTTTTAGTTTCACACCTTGTATACTGTAAAAACATCAAAATGGAAACAAAAATGAAGAAACTATGGTAGGATTTTATCATAGATATAAGAAGTAAATAGAGCCTCAAGTATTTCCTCAAAATACAATCTATACTGACTCTGATGTTTTTTTTTAAAAAAATTAGAATGAGAGAACATATAATAATATGATGGTTCACTACCGTTCATGATTTAGAAAAAGCTTGCCCACACAAAATCATGAATGACCAACGTTTTTGTCTAAAATGAGTCTGCAACTTATGACAAACCTAGCATCTGGGGTTGGTCAGTGATCTCATAACTCAGTCAAATTCTGATCATATTATTATTTTTGTGATACTATTGTTTTTTCAATTCTTCAGGAAACTTTGTTAGTTTAAAAAAGATTGTTTTTCCTGGGCATATACACCGAGGAAACCAGAATTGAAAAAGCCACGTGCACCCCAATGTTCATCGCTGCATTGTTTACAATAGCCAGGACATGGAAGCAACCTAGATGCCCATCAACTGACGAATGGATAAGAAAGCTGTGGTACATATACACAATGGAATATTACTCAGCATTAAAACAAAATTCATTTGAAGCAATTCTACTCAGATGGACGAAACTGGAGCCCATTATCCAGAGTGAAGTAAGCCAGAAGCAAAAACAACAATACAGTATATTAACGCATATATATGGAATTTAGAAAGACAGTAATGAGAACCCAACATGCGAGACAGCAAAAGGAACGCAGATGTATAGAACAGACTCATGGACTCTGTGGATGAGGGAAAGGGTAGGATGATATGGGAGAATGGCATTGAAACATGTTAATTATCATATGTCTAATCAATCACCAGCCCAGGATTGATTCTCGGGGCTGGTGCATCGAGATTTCCTGGGGGGGAGGGAGGAGGGAGCGGGGAGGGAGGGGTTTCTGGAGGGGGAGCATATGTAAACCCATAGTGATATCATGGCATTGTATGGCAAAAACAATAAAAGGGAGAAAAATAAAAAAATAAAAAATAAATAAAAAAGATTGTTTTTCTCTGGAAAAATATTAATGAAGAAATTTTTATTTTAGTCAAGTCTGATGTGTTTCTCGAATGTATACAAATTGTTTCAAAGCTCTTATTAAAAGTTAAACCCTACCTTTACTTTAACTGTATAATCAAATATAATTTAGGTCAGGAATTTAATGGCTCTTCATATAAAATAACTTTCAGTATTTAAAAAAAAATGACTTCCACAATGTCAAAATTCTTAGTAATACTTTTTCTGCTTAGCACATTAACTTTTATGTCAACTGGTGAATCAAGTCTAATGGATAGCAAGGAATCTTCATATTGAATAATTTTTAAAAATCACATTTTTTTTTCTTTTTTTTTTTTTATTATTGTTTTTGCCATACATTGTCATGATATCACCATGGGTTTACATATACTTCCCCTCCGGGTCCCCCCTCCCTCCTCCCTCCCCCCGCCCAGGGAAATCTCGCTGCACCAGTCCCGAGCATCAATCCTGGGCTGGCGATTGATTAGACACATGACAATTAACATGCTTCAATGCCCTTCTCCCATCTCATCCCACCCTTACCCTCATCCACAAAGTCCACAAGCGGGGCCTCAGGCGAAGCTGTTTTAAATAGATGAAAGCAAGCTTAAATGGGGAGTTTGTTTGCCTCGCATCCAGCCCCGGCGTAGTTCGGAGTAAAAATCACATTTTAAAATGCTTGGCATGTTTTGTACAAACTATACACCAGTATTATTTTCAATAATAATGAAATACACTCAAAAGCCAAAACATACCACCACAGACTTTTATTTCTAAAAATGTACCAGTATCAAACATTACCAAAACTACGAATATAAAAATAAAATCATCAAAATGAAGTGATGCTGTTTTGAAATGAAGGAACTGCCTGGCTTTTTCCCAATTAGGAGAAAAACATCTGGCTCAACAAGCGGATTCTGAACTGAGCACTGAAGGCAAACAGATTTGGCTTGTTGACCAAGTGACCCATAGCTCTGGGCTTTTCTTGTCATTAACTCAGAATGCTTTACCAGGCTGGAATATTCTAAAAGTAAGTGGCTGTTAAATTAGCTTTGGGGAGAATCTTAAAAACTGGCAGGAAAAGCCAACAAACAACACTTTTTATTAACTTATTCCAGATTAAACCATGGACCATGAGAACTTCTAATCAATTTTGGATGCTTGCTTGACTGTACCTTTACCCAAAGATTTCCTGATACACCTGCATTCCATAAGATGGGCCCTGCACACACCAAAACTCCATTAAAAAGAAACTATGTGGTTTCTACTGCAATCTCACAGTTGTCACTTTCATGCTCTTTAGAACTCTTAATTTATCCAGAACAATTCCAGCATTTCATGGCAATGGGAAATTATTTTAAGATACATAAAAACTGTACATAAAAAGACCTGAAAATGAAACATCTGTAAGCCCATAGTTGGATTTACTGTTTATAGTTCATATCATGCAAAGGCATCTTGAAAAATCATTGTTTTGTCAGAAATAATTTGTGGAGTAATTAATAACCATTCAAGAAACATTTACTAAACACCAATGTAAGACATGGTATTAACACTTCTCAATACAGGTTTAGTTTCTCTTTAAGGGTATAGATTGCTTATCATTATTTATTCATAAGCTAAGGAGACACATTTAAGTAAAAACAATCATAAAATGTCTGAATGGTTAAACATATAGATCCATTAGCCATTAAAAGAACATTAATCTAGATTGTATTTTATAATAAGGTATATTTGACTAAAATTAGATACTGATATAAAATAGAAAGCTTAGCATATTATTGACTTTATGATGTTTTAAGTATTTACTATTTTCATTTGGAAGTAAAATATAATTCAGTTATCTTGTAAGACTGTACAAGAATATGATCATTTTTAATATTTTGAGAAAAAGGAACAATAAATATGTAAGAAATGGATCAAAGTACGAATTAAATATGTATGGCACTCCTGTCTCTTTCCCTTTTGTTTTGCACCAAGAAGAGTGACATATTTGAAATACTTGCCTCTAGTCAACACAGTAAATAATGTGGTCAAGCAGGAAGCCCAAGGAAAACCATATAACATGATTTATGGTTCCTGGAAGTGACTATGTGTACAGGTTGATAAATACACAACTGAATCAAAACACTTTAGAACAAGAAAGAGGAGCTAATCTATTTCCACAGTCTCATTTACCCATGAAGAAAATAAAATTCAGAGTTAGTAGCAGCCCTCTTTGTAGGTATCTTTTTCTCATATTTGCATGTAGTATAAATAGCACATCTAGTTGACATTTTTTCATGTGGTCTAGAATAAACTAGGGATAACTTGCCTGGTAGCTCAGAAACTTTCATGTGCTGATGTGTTTGTTAGACAGGACCCACGCCCTGACATAAGTTCAAAAAGTCTGAATTGAGCCCGGGTATATGCAAGTTTAAGGGACTGTGATGAAGTCATCCCAGGTTAGTTTTGGGAAATACAAAACTGCAGACTGCAAGTTAAAAGGGATATTATGTTGAGTGAACACACTTTTCCAAACAAGTCACAGCTTTTTCATTAAACTATAATGGCTTTTCCTTACCTTTGCAACGCTAAGGAAAAGGGAATGCTTGTTTAATCAAGAAACTGGGGAGACCACAGTTTCTACACTTGACAATCAGAACTACCTGAGATCCTTGCGAGACTACAGATTCACTGGGCCTTTTCCTGTAGAGTGTTATTTATGGGGAGATATGTGATGGGGCCCAGGAATCTGTAGTTTTCAGAGTCTTTCCTGGTAATTCTGAAAACCAACCCAATTTGAAAAATGCACCATGATCCCTTGTGTTAAAACAGGCTCCAGCGGTTCTAAAATCCGGCTTATAGAATCAACCAGAGGACTCAAGGAAAACGCTTACCTCCAGAGCTTCTGGACGGGTCTGTCTGCAGGAGTTCTGAGAACTTGCACTGTTTCAGGCTCCCAGGTGACGCTGATACCTTGCGAAACTCTGGGCTAAACTGTGCTTTGCAAACTGAGGCGGAAGATTTGATTCACAGGAAAATGCCCAGAAGCCGCTGCAGCTTCTCTGCTGAAACCCCGGCCTCTGCTCCTGTTGCCTGAAGAACATGAAAATGGCGGCCGCCGCTCTTATCAAACCTGGAGCAGATGTTTCCAATTCCCAAAACCTGAACGCGAACCTCCTGGGCGAGATTCTGGCCCTGGAGTTCCCAGGCCTGTGGGGGTAGGAGGGGCAGCACGGCCGGAGTAGAGAGGGGCCGGGGGTGGGAAGCAGGAGAGGGGAAATCCTGCTGACTGCCAACACCAAAGGTCACGCAAATAGGCAGGTAGGTTTTAGTAGTAGTTTGTTCCCGGATTAGATAATTCAGTGATCATACTGGAAACAACATGGGGACTTCCTCGATGCTCCAGTGACTAAGACTCCCGGCTCCCAATGCAGCGGGGTTGGCATACAATTCACATGCCCTATTCAGTCCCTCATCAGGGAACTAGATCTTGGGTGTGGCAACTAGAATTCTCAGGTGCAAATGAAGGTCTAGAATGCGTCAAGGAAGAAAGGAGATCCGGCCAGTGGTGGCTAAGACCCCGCTTAGCCAAGAAAAAAATATATTTTTTAAAATAATAATAATACAAAGTGTGGGTGAATATATACACACACAAATTACCTCATTTTTCATTGAACTTGTGTAGTGAATGTTACTACCAGATGTGCTACCCAGATACCCCTCAGGACTGGCACACTTACTTCCTCCCTGCGAGGGGGTTGCTGGGAGTGATGCCCAGTCAGCAGCCCTCAGCTCTCTTCAGGAACTGCATCATTTGATGTGAGTCACTGTTCTCAGGCCCTGCTTCACTTCAGGAATAGCCAGTATCCGGTGACTGGACATCTGGAGTCCCGGCCAAAAGTGAACAATCTTGTAAACTTTTAGAGGTCTGCGTAGGTGGCCAAGGTCTTTATTGTGACTGCATAAAACCTACCTTCTCTATCTTCCCAATCTTTTTTATTTATTTATTTTTGGCTGCTCTAGGTATCAGAGAAGGTGATGGCACCTCACTCTAGTACTCTGGCCTGGTAAATCCCATGGACAGAGGAGCCTGGTAGGCTGCAGTCCTTGGGGTCGCTAGGAGTCGGAGACGACTGAGTGACTTCTGTTTCACTTTTCACTTTCATGCACTGAAGAAGGAAATGGCAGCCCACTCCAGTGTTCTTGCCTGGAGGATCCCAGGGACCGGGGAGTCTGGTGGGCTGCCGTCTTTGGGGTCGCACAGAGTCAGACAGGACTGAAGCGACTTAGCAACAGCAGCTCTGAGTATTTGCTATGCACAGGCTTTTCTAGTTGTGGCCGGTGGGGGCTGCTCTCTAAGTTGGCATGCTCAGGCTTCTCATTGCATTGGCTTCTCTTGTTGCAGAGCTAGGGCCCTAGGCACGCAGGCTCAGTAGCTTCAACTGGTGGGCTCTAGAGCACAGGCCCAGTAGTTGTGGTGACCAGGCTTACTTGCCCTGTGGCAAGCAGGATCTTCCCAGACAACGGCTAGAACGCGTGTCCCCTGCATTGACAGGTGAATTTTTAATCACTGGATCGCCAGGGAAGTCATATCTGCTAAATTGTATTTCCTTCTCTTCACTCACCCTTCAAGAGAATGACCCCCGTCTTCCTGCATTCAAATCTCCACTCATGATCACATAGCAGGTTCTATTAATAAGAAAAACACAAGATAAATTAGATATAAATTATTAAAAAGAAAAAAATTTCTACCTGGAAAAAAAAGTAAAGAAAATGAATAAATGCAAAAACTCATAAAAATTCCATGAGAGGATTAATAAAGGAATAAAACACAAAAGTCTATTAAAATCTAAAAGATGCCAGGCTCTGCTATCCATGGGATTCTCCAGGCAGGGACACTGGAGTGCATTGCAATGTTCTCCTCCAGGGGATCTTCCCCACCCAGGGATCAAACCTGTGTCTCCTGTGACTCCTGTGTTTACCTTTACCTTTGAGTCACTGGGAAGCCCATTAGAGCATGTAATAAATCATAAAGAGCTAACTTTTCCACAGCAATTTTTATTTTCAAACAAGTCACACAAATCTCTGCAGGGAAAAGAGAGTACCATTCCTGGTGACTTGCTTTGGAGTATGAGGGCCTTCATATTCTTCTGCTTGTAAAGAGTGGAACAAGCAACCCTGAGAACAAAATAAAGTATCTCCTTAATCTATCTTGCCATAGTTGAACACACACACACTTTTAACAGTTCATTTCTGGTACTCATGTAGTTCTATGGTAAAAACTGTGTCATCCAATTTGCCACTCATTGACCTCCGTGTCCCTGTGAGCCACGTTAGTCATCAGAGACAACTGTTTGACGCTGGCCACTCACTCCTTTGTCTTGTCGTTCTGCTGCTGCATCTTCATGGGCCGTCGCAACTGTGCCCATGGGCTCTGTTCCTCCTTCCACGGGGCCTCAGCCTCACTCTAGCATCCTGTCTTTTCCAGGCCACTGTACCTTCTCTGAGTCAACTTTGGATTTCTTGTGCCACATTTCCCAGTTTGTATCTTCTGTAAAATTTTCTGTTGCTCTTTCACAGAATTTTCTTTGTCTTGGTTACTCTATTTCCTTATAGACTCTATTATGGTTAATGATCAGAATTATGACATATTTTTATAGTCATAAAATAATACTAACATAATATTTCTAATGCTCACTTTGTTGTGGCTATTGCAGAAATTCTGAATGTATAGCATTAAAGATTAGGTTAATAAACTTTTCTTATTAAAATGAATTCATTTCTTTTGTACATTTGTCCTCCAGCAATAGCGGTATAGGGCTGTGTGTGTCATGGAAACAAAGAATTAATGAAAGTTTTGAAACAACTTCTCATTTATGAAAGGAAGTTAAATCCCTCAAACTCTATAATGCCTAAATTAAATACCAGGATTATCCCACTATGAAATGGGGCATTCAAATTCCAGTCCTATTCAAGGTACACAGATAAATCTGCATTTTGGAATTCCCCCCTGAAAAAAACTAGTTGTAAGCAACCATTTGATTGATTAGACACATTTCGTAAATCAAAGGCACTGACCTAAAACATCCAGATAGAAAACCAGCCTCTTCGAATAATCAGATAGTCTGCTCTCTACTAGGCCCTGGGAAGAATTCAAAATAATCTGAAGCCTTTGCTTCTGCATACATACATGAAAAGTTAAATTAAATATATAACAAGCAAGTCCTAAATGTCAAAGATAGTACCTTTTTTCAGACAAATGCTATAGACAATACTCAGTTGAAACCTGTGAGAAATCAGAAATCATGTGAGCAGTTATTCAGTAGGTCTTTTTATGTTTTATTTCAGAAGGTTATTCTTATTGGTACTGTAATTTAAACTTAGGGCTAAAATTCAGAGGTGTTTTAAAAAAGAGAAATGGCAAAATAAGGAGTGGAGAACAAGAGTAGTGTAGGGGAAAGCAAGAAAAAGAAGGGGAAGTGAAAGGGACAGAAGTGACTATACAAGGAAGAGAGAGAGAGAGTGTCATGAGTAAGAGCCTTTCTGCTGAGGGGCACCTTATGCCCCAGGTCCCGGGATGCCATCTGGAATAGGACAGAATGTGGAGGCTTGGATGGAAAACAAGTTCACATGAGCTAATGACTTAATTTACCTTAGTCCCCATTTTCTTTCTTTCTATAAAGGAAGACTCTGACCCCAATGACCGCCAAGACTCCTTTTTGCTTTAAAATATGAAAATTCTTTGAGAGGTCACACTCTAAGCCAGGTGGCAGCTGGGCAATTCAAATATGTGTTTACATTCCAAACACGTTCCAAAAGCACCCTGTAGAGTTTGAAAAGGCCCCTGAATTTGTCCATCAAAAATTCTTAAATATAAGCTGCCCTTTGGACTTTGTCAAAGTGTTTCTTCTTTTGTAACAGACCTCTGTCTGAAAAAGCCATCTGGGAAATATTCACCTCAAGTTTCCTTGTAGAGTGGAAACATGGTCGCTTGCTGACTGCCTAGAATGAATACAAATCCACCCAGTGGTCA
This sequence comes from Antilocapra americana, assembly GCA_007570785.1. NCBI lineage: Eukaryota > Metazoa > Chordata > Mammalia > Artiodactyla > Antilocapridae > Antilocapra > Antilocapra americana. The sequence goes on from ML660214.1 coordinate 3,737,657, forward strand.
CCAACTGGCATCAAAACCCTAAATCACTTCAGTTCGGAGGAGACATGTGTGTTGGGATGGGGCCCATTCAATTAGTCTATTTTAGCTGAACTCAACTGAAGCAAGGCTTAAGCCAATTCTTAACAAATACACCAGATTTTAGCATCTGGAAGGAAACTGATCCAAAACAAATTCTATGATCCATATAACATGTAGCTCTGGTGTGTTACATCCGATTCCTGAGCAGTGACCATACTCTGGATGAGTAGGACGAACTTTTAACCCAACAAATGACAATTTAGCAAACAACAGCTGCTCGGCCCTTTCACTAGTAGACCTATAAAAACTCACATAAAATAAATTGTGTTTATACTTTTTAAATAATGGCTATTGCTTATTTCTTTTCTTTTTTAGTCACAGAAAATAAGAAAGCTTGCAGCAATCACAAGGTTCAGTTCTTCTTTAGGAGATAAACCATGCCTTAGAAAAGCAGATAAGATTAATGTCTTTTCTTCTTTGGCTCAACTGGCTATTTGATTTTATCTTGAGCTCTATTTTGGATCTTTTCTCAGGCAAAGCAGAATCTGTCTTGGATGGTTTTGTTAACAACATGGGTTATACTATGTTTTATGACTAATTAAAATGAGACTGAAAACTGCATAATGGTGTCGCAAATTAATTCACCCCGCCTTTGGTCCAAGACTTGCCTCAGCAGGTTTTGCCCTAATCCTATAGTCCCAGGCACTGTCAGGTGGTTATTGATTGAATTTGCAGATTCAGTTATAGCAAATGACACTATGTGGCCTGCCTCTTAATTACTTAATGCAGTCTCTATCGGTCATGACAATAACACACTAAAACAGGTGGTATAAATTTAGCTGCAACGAGCCTGGTTGAGGCAATTTTTATAAAAGCTGCTCTACCCAAATGAGAAGATCTCAAATTCAGTTAAGCAAAGTGTTTCAGTGAAAACAATGCATTATCTTAAAAGCCATATGGATGGTTTTGTCTGTTATATATGAAATGACCAAATGAAAAAATTAAATTGATAACAAAAGCATAAATGTCTATATATTAGGGTCTGGTGCGTAGGATATTATTTTGCCTGACAGCGAGCTCCTTTATAAACTCGGATAAATAGGGGACCTGGTGTCTAATTATTAAGCAGGATTCAGGGAGGCACATCTACATACTAGATATGGACATTGAGTAATCCACAAGGCGGGAAATCAATTTGACTATAGTATCTATCAGTTTTATTAGAGTTTTAATACTTTATTATTATTTGAAATAAGCTCACTTTTTGTTTTTTATTCATTTTTGGTTGGACCTGACTGGTTAGCTGTTTGGTTCAAAAACATTGCAAGGAAGAAACCAATGATGAACATTTAGTAAAAACTCCTGAGGTCAGCAGTTAGTGTGTAGAAAAGGTCTTTAAAAGATTTTCTTCAAGATTGTTAAATATCATATGAGTGGTTGAAAGCTGGGTGTATTTTCTTACTAATTCATTATGTCATACATGGATGTTCATGTGTTTCTATTAGATCCTTTGCTTATCAGTCTTGGGTCTTGTGTTTTTTGAATGGTAGAGATTCAGAACCCAGGATCAAAATGCTGTGCTACATGTCACTCAATATCATATCCATTCCTAGTTTTTCAAAACATGCTACTGAAACTACAAAAACAGATCCAAATTGTTTTATCAAAGGTTAATTATTGCTAGAATATAATTGCTTTTATAGCCTCATTAGTCTAACACTTGGAATGCTTAATATACTCTATTAAAGTTATATTTCATATTGATTCTGTGGCATGTAAGGGAGGTAAAAAGAAGGAATGTGTCTACTGGAAGGATAAGGTTACTACTCTCTCTAACCAAGTTTGTTACTAAGAATGAAGAAAAATATCATAGGAACTAGTTTTTGGGAAGAAAGTTATCCACAATAAAGATATAGCCAGCAAGACCTTTTGGATGTTGGTTACTGAGTAAAAGTCTAAGCTTTGAAATGTCTAGTCTATTGCTAAACTCCAACAGCTAAGCTTTCTTGCCTACTTATTCATCAGACTCATGCACTCCGAGATCATGAGACTATAGCATTTCTTTAAAAATAAAGGAACTTGGGCAATTCTCTTGTGTCATGTGCAAACCACAGCTCCTGTGTCAGTTGAACTTCTCTGTTGAGTGGCTTCATCTTCAACGGCAGTGATGGACAAGTTCCTCTTCACTGACCCCACTGCCATCTGTCATCCTGAATTCCACCTATAGTGCATTGTCTGAGCTACACTGAGCAGGTTTTACCCTGGCCAAGGTCACTGCCCAGCCAATCAAAACTGATGGGGTCACTGCAAATATCCAAATTACTTCCAAATGGAGGTGCTGACAGACACTGTTAACGAGGGCTGTTTTGTCAGACATGTTGATGACCTTTGACAACATTGCTCTTCCAGACTGCCAAGAGTCGTCTAGTTTTTCTCCTTCTGACATTTAGGTGGTATCTGATACTTAAATGCACTTTTGAGGGTAATCTGAATACAGTGTCCAAAGATAAATTTGCACAAGTGATAAATTAAGAACATCGTTATCCATTCATGAGCTAAGAAAATATTTTAGTCACTTTTCTTAAGACAGATCTAAACCTGTACCTCTCCGTAACTATTATTAGAGAAGCAGATGTTAGATATATTAAACTATATAATTGTAAGTGTAGTGCAACGATAATAACAGTGCAAACACTTTTACTTCTAAAAAATGTCACATACCTATTTCTCCATTTGTATCCTGTGCTGACCAGTGAGGTGTTGAATATGAGAGAAAATAGATTATTCAAAGCTATAATTTACATTCTAAAATAATGACATCTGCTTGGATGTTGTGATATAACAACCAGGCTTATTATCAAATCGGCTCTTTAATCATAGCCTTGACCTCAACATTAGATAACATTTCCAGTTATCTTTTGTAATAAGCCAGCCAAGTCTCAACATTCTCAAGAAGTCACTTAAAATGATGAGGCATTAGTGTGTGTGTGTGTGTGTGTGTGTGTGTGTGAAGGTAGGAAACATATATAGGTAGATCACTGACAAGTCTACAGTTCAATAAAACATTCCGCTTTAAAAGTTTAATATATAATTTTGTTCTTTCATTTTAAAACTATTCTACCCAGAAGCTTTCTATTTATTTCCATATTTTTAGGTATGCATATCTCTGAGTTCTACTTAAATACCACTTTGTGTAATAATTCTTCACAGTCTCTTGATACTTTGTTTTAATTGTCTAAGAGTTTAAATTATATGAAGAGAAATCCTTGTATAATTCTATTCCTTAGCTTCCAGTGTAGGCTCCATTGCCTGTTTTCTGCTTCCTCAACTAGCTTTAATCTCTCTTCTCATAAGCAAACACTTAACTACCTCATGCCTCTCTCAGGATTCTATCATTCACCTTTTTTTCCAACTTAAATCTGGAAGGCTGCTTCACAACTTTAGATAAAATTATATTTAGTCTCAGAAATTTCCTAACAATAGCCACAACTTAGGAAATACTATCTATTCTCCCTAAAAGTCACAGATGATCACCTTAGAGATTTGCTTTATAATCTTATTTTTTTCAGTAAAAATTCTACCTATAAAATTAGTCTTTTTCTTCCTTCAAAAAGAGTTTAATGGAGTCAATTTTTATGCTTCCTTTATTTTTTAGTTCAACATCTATTTTTAAAAATCATTTACCATAAAGGACCAAAGACATTTAGAACACTGACTTATGATCTAATGTCTGGGGAACAAATCCAAAATTAACTATGAGACAAAGATAAATTCAACAGAAGACTTAATATAGATACCAAATTCTACAGAAGATGATCATCAGCATTCTTCATCCTTTGCAATTTTCTGTGATTTATGCCATCTTTCCTTGTAGCTTCAACTCTCTGATTCTGGAGAGCCTCTTAGTGACTCCTGTGCCAGTTCTGAAGGCCTTTGTATGAATGTCCTCCTGGTATTGTATCTGGTGCCTCATATTGGTAACTATGGTGGTGGTATTTATACCACAGAAATGGGTAAATGCTACACATCAGGGGCTTTGTTGGGTTTCCCTGGTGGCTCAGATGGTAAAGAATCCGCCTGCAATGTGGGAGACTTGGCTTGGATTCCTGGGTTGGGAAGATCCCTTGGACATGGCAACCTACTCCAGTACTCTTGCCTGGAGAATCCCATGGACAGAGGAGCCTGGAGGGCTACGGTCCATGGAGTCACAGAGTTGGACACGACTGAGTGACTAAGCACAGCACAAGGGCATTGTTTTCTCTTATTTTCCTTCTGGAGAGCTAGTTAAAACTTTGACTAGAACATCACTGATTTTAATTCCATCCTAATTCAGATTAAGCCTTGGTGAAAATAACTTTGCCCCCATTTGTTTTTAAAATAAACATACAAAATCACATTAATTTAATGAGTTATTGCTATGAAAAATAAAATTTCTTGGAGAGATGTTCTCCCTATATTACTACCAAAGAGATAGGTAATTGTATGCAAAGATAAATTGTGTACCTCCAAGTCTGCTTCAGCTGTCCCAGTTGAAGATTGTTTCTCATGGTTGACAAACAAATGAAACAACTGTTTCAGTGTGTGGGAAAAGGAGAAAGAAATTGTCTTTTTGTTTCCTCCAAAATCTACCTTCATCCTTTCAACTATCAGTTATAAAAGTAGAAATAGAGCCTTACCACTCAAAAGTGTGGTCTGCAGACCGGTAGCCACTGGCTTCTCCTAGCAATGGGTTAGAAATGTGGCCCTCCATGTTTATTCAAAGCTGCCAAACTATTGGGTTGGCCAAAGCATTGTTCAGGATTTTTCATAATATTGTGCAATTAAACCCAAGCAAACTGTTTGGCCAAACATGCAGATATTGTACAATACAAAAGTTTCACTACAGGGCATTAATTCCAGAGGAATGAAAATTCTTATCCACACAAAAACTTACACATAAGCATTCTTTGCAGATGTATTTATAATGCACAGAGACTGGAAACAGCTCACTGAAAAGACCTTCAACAGGTGAAAGGCTAAACAAACTGGTACGTCTACCTAAATGAATACTACTCAGAAATAAAGAGAACAATCAATTGTATACAATAACATAGAAGACTCTCCAGATAATTTTGCTGAGTGAACAAAACCAATTCTAAAAGGCTACATACTGTATAAATCCATTTTTATAAAATTATAGAAACGGCAAATTTATGCAAAAGTTCTTCGGACTAGTGGTTTCCATGGGTTAGGAAGTGGAGGAGGGGCAGGAAGGAAGTAGATTTTGCCAAAAAAAACATTAACATGAGGGTTCCTTGTTGGGATGGAAATATTCTGTACCTTAATTGTTCTGTCAATATCCTAGTTTTGATATTGTACTACAGTTGTATTATATGTTATCACTGGGAGAGACTGGGTAAAACAATACACAAGGTCTATTGTTTTTTTACTACTGCAAGTAAATCTTGTTCACTTACAAAAAAAAAAAAAGAAAGAAAGAAATGCGGCCCTCCAGCACAATCCTATTGAATGCAAAATCTACCTATTAACAAGGTTCAGGTGATTAATTCACTCATTAATGCTTGAGAAGCACTGGGATTGAGGGGATGGAAGTATACCAGAGGTTGTAAAAGGAAGGGGCTTGGGCTGGTGATGTTGGTTTAGGCCAGAGGCATATCATTTGGGTTGTCAGGTCATAGTACACTGACTTGTCTACAGAGGACAGACACAGCAGATGAGAAACTTGGACTTTTTAAGGACATTTTTTTCAGATGACTTTTCTATGCCCTACACCTGTGGTTGCTTGTCCCTCTCCCAGCACCTGTTAAAGCAGACAATGATGCTGACAAGATAATTTTCAACTACTGCTGAGAAAAGTGGAGAAAGTTGTCATTGTGACCCTGAGGGTGAAGCTCTTCATTTTTTCACCAAGTAGAAAATGTGGATTAAGGAAAAGCATATTCTTTCATTTGGCCCTGTTTTATACTGAGGCCATGTATAGCTGAACAAAGCCAAATGAGACTGACCCCCAAAAATCTGGTTTAGTTAGCACAATTGAACAGAATCCAGGCAATCATTTGGAATCCCAGAAACTCAAGTTTTTACTTATTTGATGCTGACAGCCAAAAAGAATACTTTTTTTTGGTCTCGTGTGCACTTTTCTGCACTATACAGTCACATCTCTAGGTCACAAATAAATATGGAAAAAACTCTACACTGAGAAATAAAAGACCCGCCTTAGCAACAATATACGTGACCTCTTCATCGGTCTCAGTTTCATCATCTGTAAAATGGCTGTGTGTGACAACTCTTGGGACCCCCTTGGCCTTTCGGCTTGTCCTCACACGTCTCATCCCAGAGTATCCTCATCTGAAGAGCCACTCACTGAGAACACTCGTGCCCCGGCTCTAGCTGTTTCGGTGTGTCCGGACAGTGTGCTCCCCTTGCCGTAGATTGTTTGAATTCTTGAGCCATACATTTGTCAAATTTGACAGAAAGATTTTGTCAACTAAAATGTGCAGAAATATTGTCAATAATTCTACATATGAGTGTTATTTAAACCTAATCTTAATCGTTGGGTTTTCTTGTGATAAAGTGATGTTCTGAGACACTACAATTGTTGTTGGTGCAATTAGTAGTTACTAGAAATTCTGGTATGCTGAAGCCATATTATCTAAAGAGACAAATATCTATAAATAGGAAGATAAAGCTGGAAGTCCTCGCTAATAGATATTGCTCTAATATTTCCTACTAGAATTTGTTACCAGCATTAAAGATCACTTTGAGTCTGAGTACCCATAAATGACGTTATAATATAACAGGGCTTCATAGTTTAGAATACCCTACTTAGTCTCTTATTAATGTTTAATTTCTTAATATTTTTATGCCTTGGTTTCATCATCTGTTAGAAGGTAAATAATAGTAGTATATAATCCTGGGTTTGATGATGAGAATTAAACAAAATAATGTATATAAGCAACACTACCTGGAAGTCACTGAGCATCCCCTTGACATTAGCTATATTGTCATTACAAGTAGCAGCGGTAGTAGCAGCAGCAGCAGTAGTATTTCTTATATAAAAACCTAAATAAACCACAAGGTGGGGAATATTACAATTCATTCAGCAATTATTCAATTAATCTACACCTGAAGATTAATATCAAGAGCTTTCTTAATTTTGACACACTGATGCAATATAAACCTAACCTCAGTTTGCTCCCTGAGTTATTGAGAAATGATAAATATTCACTATTCTTCTAGTAGGTTAATCTTATACATCCCTAACAGTATCCTCTCACTTCAAATTCCTTTGAGAAGCAGCCAGGGCATCCATCCATCAAGCAAAGTAAATGTCTGCCCCTCATTTCTTCCTTCTTAAATAGATCCTCAAAAACAAAGAGCAAACCATGTTTATTTCATCATTTATTCCACTTTGTGCACATGTCTAACTTTATCTTTGTTCTTCCATACCTTCGACTCTCAAATCAGTGGATTCCTTTTTGCTTATCTATTTGGTTTCCCACTTCTGAAGCTCCAGAAATGTCCTTCTTCCTCCACATTAATCCATGTGAATTCTATTCACAGTCCATTTGAAGATCTATTTGCAGCATGGAACCTCCCCTGGTTAATAAAGTGAAGTCTCCATTCTCTCCACTCCTATTCCTTGAGTGGGACAATGGGAAGAAAGTAAACATCATTTTCAATCCTAGTCTAGATGCTTGCTAGCTGTGGAACCTCTGGGCTTGTTTTTCCAGCCATAAAATTCATATAACAATGCCTACCAAATCCTTACTGCTGTGGAAATTAGATGAACTACTGAAAACATTGGACTTATGGCTAATTGAACACTAGTAGAACAAAGTAGATATTTTAATCACATCCTTTCGTTGCCCTTGTAATGTAAATTACTTGACTGTTGTTTGTCATCTTTTATTACTACATATTTAAAATTTGTCTTAACTTTATCTTCTGGAATTGAGATGGATATTTATTTATCACATGGAGGTAGATGGTATATTAATATTTCAAATTATTGATCATAAGTTTAAGTGTTAAGTTATCATAGTGGATTTTCAAACCAGTAATTTAATATTCTGGAATCTGTATTACAGCATATGGCATCAATCCTCTCTCCATTATAATTATTAGATTTCAAAATGATTTGCTATGTACTATCTAAAAGGGAAGACCCTTTGTGTTTATTAAGCACCTACTATGTAGTTAACAATGTCCTAGATACTAAGAATAAAAAATGATTAAGTTAAAGGTCCACATTGTAGCTGACAAGAGATAAAATAAAACATTAAAGGTTAATAAATGGGGTAAATACTGTAACACAGATTGATAAGCCATGTGGAACAGCACAGAGGGATAAACCAACCTTGGAAAGTGGAAGAAAGCTTCACAGAATTGCAATTTTTTTCCCCTGAATAAAAGTGTTGTAAGGAAGTCTGCAGAAAAGGTTTTATGATTTCTTGGTAACTTTTTTAAAAAAGTAAAACAAATTCTGGTAATCTCAGAAAATGTTAAGCACTTCCTCTGCTGTTCTCTGGCTATAAATATTTTTTCTTGACCCAGCTAGTAGTTTGAGTGGTGGCACTGGTAGGGATGGTTCAGGGTAATGCTCTTTATTCAGAAACGAATGTGTCTTATTCTTTCTTCCTTCAAATTCATCTTCCATAAGTATTTTTATCCTCAAATATCCATAATTATTCTGTTCCTGAGAACACACTTGAATGACCTCCATTTTCAAAGCCTCAATGCCAGCTTCCGAAGAAGCCATCTCAAAGAAGTCAGTCCGGAACCCATTTTTCTAACAACACTCAGCTTCCCTTTTTGACATGGCAGAGGAAAGCAGTCATCTGAGGTGGGGAAGGGTCCATTATGAGGAGCTGTAACATTTCCAGAATCATTGCTTCAATGCTCACCCCATTTCCTTAATTAAACATTTGAGTATCTACATAAATTGCATTGTAATTTCACCCTTCTGAAAAAGGATATTTTACCACACACTCCAGTCTCGAAATGGTCTTCACTTGCTTAGACAGCTTGTTTCTAAATACGGGATGAAACTGTATCACTTGCCTGGTAAATAAAATCAGTATTAAGTAACTGGGTAATTAAGGCAGTTGGTCTTCACAAACTGTTGGTTTCTCAGTCATGTTGCACTATATCTTCAGGAAGATTATTTATTGTGGACTCTCATCCATAAAGGTTGTTTGCATCTTCTGCTATTTACAGCCACTGACCATGTGACCCCAGCTGGTCTTAAAACAGTCACACAACATTGTCATTAATGGCTCTTGGATTTTTATCTATGACTGTTTTAATTCTGAGTATTGAAACCTAAGCCACTTCCTCTTCTGGATATTCTCCCGCACTGCGGGCAGATGCTTTACCGTCTGAGCCACCAGGGAATCTTTCTTCTGGATATTACTGAGTAATAAATCCCTCTTTCTGACACTTTCTGCATTTTCCAGTTCCAGGATCAACTGTAGGGCTCTCTACAAGCCACCTTTGGCTTTTTTCAATGTCTCATTTTCCATTTTGAGACATACCATCCCAACAATTCTTCTTCAACCTCAGGGCGTGAATACTGTCTCATATCACCCCTGTCTTCTTTTCCAAAAGTGCACTCCAGGAGGAATTATTAACAGTTGTTTATACTTCTCTTTGAGTGAAAGTCAATATTTAAATGTACCAGTTATGTTCTCTTTTATGTCTTTGGCTCTTACCGGTCTTTCTGTTTTCTTTGTTTGCATTCCTTGCTCCCTAAAGTCCTCTGAAATACATCCAGAGATGTTTTGTATTGAATGTACCTCACTCACATTACATCTTGCCTTCATGACTTTTGTATTCTTATGATAAACCTAAACTTCTCCCCGTGGTCATCAGGCCCCATGTGACTTTGTTTCTCTGCTTTTGGGATACAGTCTACTACTTGACTTCTCTTCTTTTGGATTGAGCCACTCAGGTTTTATTCTCTTCCTCAAATCTGCCAGAATTGTTTTTGCCTTAGAGCTTTTACTGGCTTCTTGCTCAGCCTGACATATTCCTTTCCCCTGATCTTTGCATGGTTTTTTTACCTCTAATTTCCTTCATAGAACTTATCTCAGCCTAAGTTTTACATAATTATTTGTGTGTCTATTTTTTCTTTCCATACAGGAAGTAACTTTCACAACAAGGATGTTGTTTCATCAACAGACCGGTTCCAAACTGGGAAAGGAATATGTCAAGGCTGTATATTGTCACCCTGATTATTTAACTTATATCCAGAGTATATCATGTGAAATGCTGGGCTGGATGAACCACAAGCTGGAATCAAGATTGCTGGGAGAAATATCAATAACCTCAGATGAAACCACACTTGTGGCAGAAAGCAAAGAAGAACTAAAGAGCCTTTTGATGAAAGTGAAAGAGGAGAGTGAAAAAGTTGGCTTAAAACTCAACATTCAAACAACTAAGATCATAACATCCAGCCCCATCACTTCATGGCAAACAGATGCAGAAACAATGCAAACAGTAAGAGACTTGGGCTCCAAAATCACTGCAGATGGTGACTGCAGCCATGAAATTAAAAGACGCTTGCTCCTTAAAAGGAAAGTTATGACCAACCTAGACAGCATGTTAAAAAGCAGACGTTACTTTGCCAATGAAGGTCTGTTTAGTTAAAGCTATAGTTTTTCCAGTAGTCATGTATGGATGCGAGAGTTGACCTATAAAGAAAGCTGAGTGCTGAAGAATTGATGCTTCTCAACTGTGGTGTTGGAGAAAACTTGTTTGAGAGTCCCTTGGACGGCAAGGAGATCCAACCAGTCCATCCTAAAGGTAATCAGTCCTGAATAGTCATTGGAAGGACTGATGCTGAAGCTGAAGCTCCAATACTTTGGCCACCTGATGGGAAGAACTGACTCATTGGAAAAAACCCTGACACTGTGAAAGACTGAAGGCAGGAGGAGAAGGGGACGACAGAGGATGGGATGGATGGCATCACTGATTTAACAGACGTGAGTTTGAGCAAGCTCTGGGAGTTGGTGATGGACAGGGAAGCCTGGCGTGCCGCAGTCCTTGGTGTCACAGAGTCGGGCATGACTGAGCTACTGAACTGACTGACTGACACCTTCAAAACCTAAAATACTGCCCGACATATAGTAAGTGCTCAATAACTATTGGGTGAAAGAATTAATAAATGATATTTCCAGTATCAAAACATGGTGATAAAATAGTTAATACTACCTGGTATTCACTTTACATCAAGTCAGTTTTGAGTAGTTTACGTGAAGTATCTTGATCTTGACTTTCTCATGAGATTGGCATTATCATAATGATCTCAGACCTGTAAAGTTAGGTAGTAGTAAGTTAGAAAATCTAATCTAGGCATTCTGACTCCATGGCCTGGGCTCAGTGCTACCTAGTGTCCTATAAATTATACTATGAAGGCTGTTGTATATGATTGTTTTTGTAGTGGAAAGACTTTGTGAGATTCTAGGAAATGAGACATGGAAGATACTTTAAGTTTGGATCTAGACTCTTTATACTTTGTGTTCTTTAGAAAATTATTTAATTCAAGGCAAGTATCTAAATGCATAAGATTCTCAGTTTTGCCAGTTTATAAAATAGACTAATACCTTCAGCAGAGCCTATGAATAAATCAGATAATTATGTATAGTGTGCACCTTTATGCTCTTAGGAATTCTCCCAAATAAATGCTCAGTAAATGGTTATCTTTAAGAGGATATAATTGTGATAGTTTTATGGTACTATAACTGTTGATCCTGTGAGTTGCCTAACACATAGTTTGCCTTCTTTGCCAATATGAATTCAGACAGGATTCAGAAAGAAAAAGTTGCTACATTCATCTCATATATATTGTCATTCAAGATTTTTTTAGTGATTTTCAAAATTTGGAGTAGGTTTGTGTTCTTTAATCAAACTTGACAGTTTATAATTTTAACTTTATCTAAGAGAAAAATATTTTTACTTAGAGTCGTAGGGTCATGTGATACTTTAAATAAGATTTAGATAACAGTAATTAATAGTTTTGAAAACATAAACCTTGTTATAGTATCATAAAATTATGTGAAGCAAATAGAATAGAAATATGAATATGGAAAAATAGGAATCATTTAAAATTTCTGACTGTTAAAAAAGAGCTTGTTCTTTATGATTTAAAAATAAAATGGTGGGTACCAAATTCTATGTTTTGATTTTATTTGTCTTTTTAGACAATAATAAAAGTAATATAACTTTCATTTAAAAATGTCAAAATTCATATCTTACTGGAAATCATATCCTTTCAGATACTTAAAATAACAATTGACACATTAATGTAGAAATGTGCTCTGGGCTACATAGCTTTTCAAACTTCTATTAGTACTTGGGTGTCAAAGGGTGAAATCTCCTCGTCAAGCTCATGGGAGATATTTAGTGACTCATCTTCATTGTCAATGGCCACAGCAATGAAAGGTGAGCTGAGGGGAAGAGATGGTGAGCAAACAGAGCTATGAGTTCTGTATTTCTATCTCACATCTAGGTTTGTGTCCTGAGAAGGAACAATATCCTACAAGGGAAAGTGACACACACACATACACAGTTCCTAATGGTTTTAGTGTGAGTGGACTTCGGCTCATCTCCCAGAATAGCACAAGAATAGCAGAAAAATTCCTATTTCTTTGTGCGTTTGGGTGTAGTGGAAGGCTCACCTGCTCTGAAAGGACTGTCTCAGTAGCAAGAAACAAAGCAGAGGACACCTATGAACTCTTGGCCAAAGTTAAATAGAAAAATGATGCAAATTCATGAAGTGTTCCACATTTTTAAAAGGAACAAAACAGTACCATTTGCAGAGATGTGGATAGACTTAAAAAGTGAAAGTTGCTCAGTCATTTCTGACTCTTTGCAACCACATGGACTATACAGTCCACGGAATTCTCCAGGCCAGAATACTGAAGTGGGTAGCCTTTCCCTTTTCCAGGGGGATCTTCTCAACCCAGGGATTGAACCCAGGTCTCCGGCATTGCAGGTGGATTCTTTGCCAGCTGAGCCACCATGGAAGCCTGGATAGACCTAGAGACTTTCATAGAGAGTGAAGTAAATCAGAAAGAGGAACACAAATTATAATATTATTTATATTACAATATTATATTCAACATATTGCTTAAATATATAATATTGAAAACTACAAAAATGGTGCATATGAACTTATTTGCAAAGCAGAAATAGAAGCAGATGTAGAGAACAACTTTCTGGATACTTATGGATACAAACTTAAGGTGGGAAGAAGAGGATGGGATGAATTGGAAGACTGCAATTGACATATATACACTACCATGTGCAAAATAGGTAACTAATGAGAACCTGCTGTATAGCACAGGGAACTCTGCTCAGTGCTCCACTGTGACCGAACAGGGAAGGATATCTGAAAAGGAGGGGGTATGTGTCTACATGGAGCTGATTCACCTCACTGTACAGCAGGAACTAACACAACATTGTAAAAAACCCAACTATACTCCCATAAAAGTTAAAAAAAAAGAAAAATGCTGTCACCACAGATGCTAATAGAGATAAATGACATCAAATATCAGCTGAACCATTTAGATATAATCTGAGGTAAAAGAGGGACAAAAGTTCAAATACTTAAAATAGTTTTGCTCTCTTGATGGAAAAATATAATAGCATACACTTCTTGAGCTTTTACTATGTGTCAGACCATAAGAATTCCTCATGCAGTAACTAATTTAATTCTCACAACTACAGGATGTGAAAGGTATTACTATAATTCCAACTTTAGAGAAAGTGGCGATTCATCAAGAAAGACATAACATTTCCAGGCTGTACCATTTTTAGTGGAGGAGTTGGAATGGTAACTTGAAGCAGAAATTGAGATTCATTTTGAAATAATAAAAAACTAAATAGAGCTGGCTCGTGGGTCTCGATGTGCATAATCTGTGGATACAACACACATGCATCTGCATCTGCACAAATATCACTGGGGATTCAGTGAGTGTCTCAGGCAGATGTGGCTTGGACAGTACCTCCTCAGTTATTTTGTTTCCAGTGGTTGCTTTTCCTATTCATGAGTCAAGCTAACTCTCAACATCAAACCACAGCATACAACTGTGAATTCTCAACCCAACGGTACTATGAAGGTCCTAAGTTCTTTGTTTGATATGCTACCGTACAGCCGAGATGGGAAGTTGATTATAAATCATACCCTCTCCACCCCTCTCAACCCACATACATGAGTAAAGGGGGAAATAATAAAACAAGAGGTTATATTTTCCTACATAGAATTGTCAAAATGACATTTTGAAAAGATCTAAGAAAGTAGGAAATTACTTTCATCTTATTGTACCCCCTTATGAGCCAAAGACTGTATGTATATTGAAAAATATGCAGAGAAACAATAGGAATGGCTTTGATTTTTATAATTCCATCACATATCCATTTGGCCATGCAGAAGTCATTATGCTTTTGATTTCATAAAATGTTTGGATGACATTTTTATATAAATAATTCAGAAGAAAAAATCACTTAAGGAATATAATTCACCCCACTTTTGCACTTGAGGTTTGAGAGGTAACCTTACATAGCGTAAAGAGTTTTAATGTATTTGTTATAATCTCATTCTTCAATAGCACTTTATCTAAGTAACACTCAAGCATGGCAACATAATAGCCCTGAGAAATACACAATTCAACCTGGGTAGAAAGTATTGTTTTATGAGGTAAATAGACAAATGCATTAGTCAGTAGAGTGAAGATGGCATTTTCTTATCTTGGAGCTAGTTCTTCCAATTCTCAGTATCTGTGCACCAAGAAAGTAATGTTATGAAACTATAAAAATTGAAATATATACCAGAGGGCCACTAGGAAAAACAATTCATTGACAATGAACTTCACTAAATGGCACATACACAAAATTTGTTGCAATTGGTCTCAACTTTGCAGGGGGGCAAAAGGTGATTGGATGAAATGAGGTGGGGGGGATAAACACTTATAAGGTAGTTATTTTTCACAATAGTCTTCCAGTTTTGTTACCATGCATAAGATTCAAAGAAATTCTCAATGCCACTGGTTAAGTAACCATTTTACTTAGTCTGTTTATTTACTTGTCTAGAGTAAAGCTTTCAATGGACTTGACTGTGCTGCAAACAAAGCTGTGACTTGTCTCTCTTTTTAAGCCAGAAGAGTAAATACAAGAAATGATGATTCTCTCATTTTTTTAACTTGGGTATGAAATGCAAAGCATCAGAAAAATACTAAATTTATAAGAAATGAATTAATTTTTTAAAAATTAAGTTTAAAGTCAAATATAAGCAAGTTACTGAGAAATGAAACAATTAGGGGATAGTTCAAAATTATCAGGTTGAAAGATTTGTGGAGATTACTTTTACTTATGGTTGTTCTTTTCCCTGTGGCTTCCTTCCCCTCACTTTTATACAGGCTCATATAAAGTCTTACCCTGATAAGGTGTTATCTGATCTACTGACTACAGGCTCCCCAGCCTAGACCATTGGCATTTAACTTGTCAAAGGACACAACTAAAATATTCCTTCCTGTTGCAGCAATAGGTTACTTTCAAAATAAATAAAATATTAATATTTATTGAACACTTATTATATACGGTCTGCCCTAACACTATACAGGTATTAATTTGGGCAGAGGACGAAAGAAATTTGGCAATTTTCCCATGGTAAGGCTTCAAATTCTAGCAGTCTGGTTCCAAGCCCAAGCATTGGTAAACTATACTTTTTTTTTCCCCCCAACTGTAGACGCAAGTCTGAATAACTGTCCACAGACATGAGTGGATATAAAACGGCTCTTAAAGAGAAAACAAATAGGAATTTGCTTGCTGTGTATAATGTATCATGGAAGTATACACAAAAACTGACAATACGGGGTGCTTCTGGGGCAGGACTTACATAAACGAGAGACAGTGGTACAAGGAAAGTTTTCAAGTATATCCTACTAGAAATTTTGAATTTTGAAATATCCAGATGCATTACTTTCACACACACACACAAATAAATAAATGGGGAAAATAAGAACAACTGTAAGAGTCAGCAGCTTCTATCATATCAACAAGATATATAAACTCAACATTAAACAGGAAAATTAAAGACATCTTTGAGGAATTCAATGTTTTATTTTACCAGGCACATGATTTCTTCAATATCCAATTAAATATTACTGTGCTAACTACATTTCCTTACACAGAGTGAACATTCACTGTAATGACAGTTTCATCATGCTAAAATCTATTCACAAACCTACACTTTGAAAAAAGTGCATTTCTAGGAAATTTTATGTACAATAGAAATGAAAAACATATCAGGTCATTGAATTGTCAAACTACACGAAGTAAAATCAACCAATCAACCACCAACATTTAGTATGTGTTAACAGTATTTTTGAGAAAGAAAATTTTCTTTACATTTGGCAGTTTTGTTCAAGAAGGGTCTCTATAATTTTAAAAGTAAAGTGATAAAAGTATATACAATGTAATAATGTTTAAAGCAGAAGGCATTAAATAGCACAAATAATGTTATAAAACTAAACACCCTTATTGTCTATCAGTTTGTGTTTACATGAAGCAAGGGGACCTGTATAATTTACTTTATCCTCTGAGTCTAAAACAATTTTACTTTTAACTCTATACATAGAATAGATTGACCATGAACACAGAAGATGGTTTCAGCTTTATACACATTTCTATTTGTGCGTGTAAAGTGGAAATAAAGAACTATTTGTATAACAAACTTCTTTAGAGGCTACTTTAGAATCATATACACATTTGGAACAATAGCTTTTATTAATACCTTTATTTTTGAAGAAACATTATTTATGCTGTGTTTGTTACTGCTAGTTTTGCTCCACTGAGGCCTCCCCTTGTAATATCATAATTTACCCTTTTAAATAATAACTAATATTCTTAGATTCTGATAAGTGATTAGATTCATTTTGACATTGATGTTAGTTCTTGAAACTTTATACTGCAGTGCTTAGAAAAGTAATATATTTATCTCGATTACTTTCTTTATGGATTGTTAACTACAAATAACACTTTTGTATTAGATTTTGATTAGGTATATTATATAATTTCTCTTTGCACTTGGAAACATGGAAATTGTTAAATGTAAAATGAAACAGCAAAAGTTGTATCTTTAAAAGAAATATGAGGATATGAAGAAAATTTTATACTTCTCCCATCTAATTGGTATTTGGAATAAAAAAATGAATGTTAAATTACTTTAAACACAGGATCCAAGTATATAATAAGAAGAAGTTATTGTATTCTTCACAGACTTACCACATTTGTATTTATATTCTTGTGAATATAATGTACCAACATTCTTTTAAAATAAAGTATGTCTATTTTTTTTCAAATTAGAAATTTTTTCACTCACTCCTCCATAAAATGAGTGTCTCTCCGGCATATACAAAAGAGCATTAAAAAAAAGAATTGGTGACTTAAAATTCAATATGGTATCTGAGATTGATAAACAAAAGTAAGTTAATCAATGAAATTAATTACTGAAGTTAAAAATTAGTAATATTTTTAATAAACTTCTGTCAATAAAATTGCTTTTTTTACCTTTTTCTCCCATTTTGATGGTTTTAGACTTCATATACAAGTTTGGTATTTCAAAAAATTTTTCTTCTTATATTTTTTAACTTGCCATACAAACTAGAAAATTAGAATAAACATATTAATCGATTAAACCATGTAAAATTATATTCTCTGAGTCTAAAATAACTTAAATATCTTCCAAAAAGGAAAGTGCTTTTGTTTGGAAGATGACTATATAACAATATAAACTTAAAAGCTTCACTGGCATAACTCCAGTCAGATATTAATGGTGAGGGTTCCTTTTATATTCCTGAAACAAGGGAACAGAGATCAGTGACGGGTATCAGCAACTGCCAATTTTTGCAATCATAAAAATAACTAATACCATATTTCACTGGAAGCGTACAAACTCCATATTATCTTTTAATGAATTGCTAGTGTTTTATGCAGCTTTTAGATTCCCTCTTCCTTGTCTTTATTTTTTATTCTACATTTCTTTTGACTCTGTTACATGCATTTATTTCACTTTTACTATGTAAAACTTGTGAACTTGGCATTTGTTTTTGTATACAGATGACTGTCAATTAGAAATCTAAATCCTTAAAGCAAGGATGGAAGATCACAGGTTATAGCCCTCATTCAATTAAGCGATGTAAGAAATCTAGTTTCATAGCCGCCATATTGATTTTGAAGAAAAGGTACATAAAGATATAAATAAAATCTAGGTTAAGTTAAATCTTTCTATGCACCATGAGGACCATGACATGTCTAGGGTTGTCAATATCATACAAGAAAATGCATACTCATTTCAGTTCATGTAACATTCACCTTTCTCAGTGAGTAACCGCCTTCTTCAGGAATTTCCCATGGGTAAAGCACAAGATTCTTTGCTAAAAATTTGATCACTGAAGACAGACCTTTATTAATGGAAGCATAAGCCCCATTTAAGACAACATTATGACTCTGGCAGCTGATTCCTCCTATTTCTACTTTTCCGGCTATTGATGAGAGCCTTTAACTTGCCATAGTCCCCTCTCATCTTCTGAGATTCTTCTCCCTGTTGATGCTGCTGCCGAGTGTCTTTGCAGTACTGATTAATCATCTGCATTTCTGAGTGGCTGAAAGCCCCCATGATGTCCTTAGGATGGAAGGGTAAAGCCCTTACAGAGCTGGCCCAGGTCCATGGAGACCATTTGTCTGTGACAAGTGCCACCATTTCGGAATCTAAAACTTTAAAGTTGATTTTGGCTATGGTCTGCTTGAAGCTGTTTTCTGTTGCAATGCAGTGATACAGTCCGTGGTCAGAATCCTGAACAGAGCGGATAAGGAGGCCTTGTGAAGTGGCTATGATTCGTTCATTCAGTTTGACCTAAAACAGAGATATCAAAGCTCTGAAATCCAACGCTATATATCCTAAAAAGATATGACTTGTAAAAAGAATTTCATAAATTTTATAAAAATATTGAGTACTAATTAACTTCCATCTTAGTGGACACACAATTTTGGCAAATTCCATTGCCTCTTTAATTTTTATTCATTTATTTTTGCATGGGAGATCTGGTTTCAGGGATACTGAATGTATCAAAGAGAAGGTAAAGGTATCACCCATATTGCCCCAAATAGCTTAAAGTGCATTCCCTTTGGGTAGAAGTACTTTATTCACATCTAAGTGAGAGTTTTGAATGTTTCTAGAATGTAAATTACAGATAACATATATATATGAAATTCACAGTTTAAACTATCTATTTTACCCTGTAGTTGTTGCCTTTTATTGTAACAAAAATACTCACTTATTGAGTAACAACATGAAGCCATAATTAAATCATTGAATTTTACCTTTTTTTCAATGAATGAATGAATATTCCCCTAACTAATCATTGTATAAGCCAAGGTAGAGTTCTGAACATTATCAAGGGGTTTTTCCAATTATGTAACACAAAGACTGAGTGAAAATAACCTGGAACTTATTATATTATAAGTACTCCAAGTGATTTTACTTTCCAAGGAAAAGTAATAAGAAGCTATGAGGTGAATATTTAATTATTTTACAGTCTTATGCTGTAAAAAATATCATTTTCTGGATGTAAGGCAAATTCTGAAATCCATTTCCTTACAGGGCCAGCTATAATATTATCAGTGAACACACAAAAACCTAAGTGCTAAGTAGTTCCTTCATATATATATATATATATATATATATATATATACACACACACACACTCAGGAATGCTCTTTCATTGAGGGAAAGAAATTTGACCCAAAGAAAAATAAGAGAATGGATGTGAAATGTTTTTCTAGATGATAAATTTCTAGAAAATATGCAGATATTCACTCACATGAGTTTTTTAAAATTTTAAATTATTTTTTGGCCACACCATACAACATGCAGGATCCTTGTTCCCCAAATGAATCCATGCCCCCTACAGTGGAAGCAAAGAGTCTTAACCACAGGATTGCCAGGAAAGTCCCTACCTGATGCTTTTGATAAGAGGAAAAACAAGAAATAATGTAATCAGTAGATAGCTTTAGTAAAGGCAAAGTATGGTCATATGGCGCAATACTATGCAGCCAAGAAAAATAAGGTAGTTTCATATGTACTAATACTGAAATCTGTGTGTGTGTGTGTGTGTGTGTGTGTGTGTGTGTGTGTGTGTGTGTCTGACAGAGAAAGAGGCACAAAGAAGGAGAAAGAGGAAAATAGGAAAATTATGGAGACTAGCTGGAGGACTATATAATTCTTAGTAGGCTATATTCTGAGAAATGGGAATGAGTACTGAAGTGGAGGAGAGGAGGGCTTTTAGTTTTCACTTTATGCTATTCAATATAAACTATTTGCATTTTTCTCTGAAAGTTCTTACCACTTGTCTTACTAAAAACAAACAAAAAAAATTCAGTATTTACATATCATCAATGTGAGAAATATGTATATGATTGCCTAAACTACTGAGGAAGAATTAAGATAAATTTAATTAAGTATTAATAGCTTATTCAACTAAAGTGATAGTGAATGGAACTATGCTCTGCTTAAATTCTGGACAGAATAGATTTTCATAACTAAAGTTAAGGTTTTTCATTATCTTAAATTATAGTATTCTTCTGTTTTTGAGATTGGGAGAAAAATAAAAATAGGCATATATGTCTCCACATTTTTGAAACTTCTGAAATAAAACATTATAAATATCATGAAAGAGATAAAACACATGATACATTCCTTTTAAAATTTCATTTGTTAATTTCTGTGACATGTATTCAAGCCTGTATATATTTATGTATTTAATTTTACACAATAGAAATTACATTCATCCACTATATATTTTTCCACTGAACTTTCTACTGAATAAAAGAACAGCATTTTATCTACAGTAGGTAAGCCCCTGTTTGAGTTTTGGCTTTCCAACTCACATCCTCATATACAGACTTTCTCCGGAAGGATGGTTCGTGTCCACATGACATGTTCAAGCCTAAGAATTCCATTTCTGTATGATAATCATCATCACCATACATTATGACTTCTACCCCAGAGTAGTTTGTAAGACAATCATTCTTATGCTTCACATCCATTGAAAATAATTAAAAATTAATTAGACTGCAGATATTTCAAGACTAATTTGATGATAGATTTGATAACAACAAAACAAACCTCAATATCTTTTTTATTAATGAACAAATTTAAAAATCTTTATGAAATTCTGTGGCAAGAAGGGGCCCTGAAGTCCACTGAGCCCATCTTTTCCCCAGATATTTAAGTCTCATCTTATGCAAGTGGTCATCAGCTTATGGTTTAATATTCCTGTGACAGGGAACACAAAATATCTTAAACAGCCCATAACATCTTTGGAAAGGCAGGTCTGAGAGCTGGAAAGTATTTCCTCAAAAAGAGCCAACATCACTTTAGTAATTCTGATGCAATGCTTAGCTTGGGACTGTATCCATTCTACATAGCTCTCATTCACCTAATATGTAGTATGGAAACTGTGCACAACAGAAAACACACAAGTGCTGAAGGCTCTATTTTTCCCTTCACTCCATCACACTTTGTGATGTACTCTTAATACCACTGCAGTTTAGGCTACTTTAAGGCTTTATATATACACATGTATTTTTCTTCTTATCCTCTCACTAGTTAGGACAATGTGACATCAATATTATGGAATTCATTATTTATAATATTTCACTCTATACTGTTTTACAATGTTTTCCTTTTAAAACAGCTCTTTATAA
The DNA here is from genome assembly GCA_007570785.1 of Antilocapra americana. Classification (NCBI taxonomy): domain Eukaryota; kingdom Metazoa; phylum Chordata; class Mammalia; order Artiodactyla; family Antilocapridae; genus Antilocapra; species Antilocapra americana. The sequence goes on from ML660214.1 coordinate 3,759,443, forward strand.
TCAGTGAAAGGTTAATACAAATGTCCTTTCATTTGAAAGTCGAGGATTTATTTTTTTTTACCTATCACTTAATAAATGCAATGGTCCCATAAATAATGATTCCACACATTACCTATAACAAAACCCCAAGAGTTATGAATAATAAAGCAATGGAAACAGATTACCACACAGTGGAAAAATGCTCTTTACCATAAAGGTTATAGTTAAGTGGAATTTCTTGCTGAGGAAAATGGAACTCTTTCAAAAGCCCCTTTTATCTTGTGAATCACACAAAGGTGCTGTTGTGTGAGAACTTGGCTTCTGGATTTGCGCACATTTTGTTTCTTTTACACATGCTTCCTCACATCAGTACCCCCATCTGAGTGCGCAAGCTCTTGCTTTAATCACTGTCTTAGAGAGGTGAGCAGGCAGATAGGATTTCTAATTAATCCATCAACTCCATGGACAAAGGATTTTAAAGAAGGTGGCACTTGTCATCCCAAAGACATTAAGGGTGTTCATATGTCCTTCCTTTTTTGTTTGATCTGTGCCTCAGTGAGGGATGGTGATTTAATGCTCTTTCCAAAGCTCTGATTGATTGCTGCTCTCCTGCATTACTTACCTCTTTCCTCCTGTCTTTGTCTTTCTGTAACAACCACTTGATAGATGCCTGTGGAGACTTGGGGGAGCACTCAAGAAAAGTGGTGTTATTTTTTACTCCATACTGAACAATTTCAGCTGCATTTCTGTACGCTGAAGAGCAAAAATAAAATGAGAGAGAATGAGAGAGAAGCAATGGAATTTGGATCATATTCCCTTATATGAGTGTTTATGTCTCTATAAAATTTTGAGCAACTAAACCCAAAGGCAGTCTTAATTACTTAACAAGTTTATACATTGTTTGGTGTGTTTAACCTAAACGAAGGAGAGAAAGATACAAGGGCATCAAGGTTTATTCAAGAATTACTTTACACCAAGGAATGCACTTAATATCACCTTGAACATTACAACATTATTACAACATCTTTGTGAATTACATTTTCTCAGCCTTTCGTAGGCTCTGAGTTATGAAAAGACATATCCTAGGCAAAGAGTTAGTAAGTGCCAGGCAATACCAAGGCCAGGTTCATCCCACCCCTAAACTCCACACTCAGGGTGGTATAGATGAAATTCAGAAACGCTGAGAGAAAGGCAGAAAGCAAGGTGTGGCCACAGTGGGATGTAATGGTTGAGAAAATAATCTTTGACCTCAGAGATACCTGAGGTAAAATCTTGCCTTCATCACTACCAGCTGTGTTACCTTAGAGACATTATTTAACATCTCTGTGCTTCAGTTTTACTTGGTTCTAAAACAGATATTTTCAGACATACTTATACTAAAAATCTTAAATTAGGAAGAGTATTCAGTATAGTCATGCGGTAGCTTAGACATGGGCAGAAGCCTCATTCATAAAGAGTGAATAGGAATAGGCCCTACTTTAGAATAATTTCTTGAGCAGTAAGTGACATAATCTATTTGGGAAAGCACTTAGCTCAGGTTTTGACACAAAAAATCAACACGGATGTTTGTTCATCACTACCTCTGTTGCCAGTACGCTTACCACTATGACTGCTGCTGCTATAAGCGGGAACTGACCCACAGATTTATAAAATACTCAGCAAGCAGAGAAATACTGATCTGGATTTATTCCCTCAGTTAGATGTACGAAACAATTAGGCAAAACGCGTCTTAATTTTCTTCTTGTGGTTTGTGTAGTTAGTGACAGGTATGTCATTATTTAAATAAAAACAAAAAGGCCCATGCTCATGAAGGTCAGCGACAGGCGCAGGTGTTGACAGGTAAGCACAGAACCTCTGTGACACCTTGGCAAGCCCCGAGGGAGGTCTCTCTGCTGGTGCGGTGGAGGTGGAGGGAGGGGTTCAGTGGGAAAATCATAGCAGAATGTCTCCACGTCAGGATGGGAAGAAAGGAATTAGGTTAATCGTAAGACACATGGCCGGACTGCCCACAGTATATGGTATGGTTGTAAACTGTAAAATTCAGAGCAAGATAATTCATAATAGCCCCAAACTGGAAGCTGTGCAAGTGGTCCTTGATGGACACACACACACACACACACACACACACACATACACACACACACACACATATGCACACACAATGAGTTACATTTTTGCCTTAAACAGGAAAAATATTCTGACATGTTGCAACATGAATGAACCCTAAATAAGACATTGTTGCTGTCTAGTCCACTAAGTTGAGTCCGACTCTTTTGGGACCCCATGTACTGTAGCCTGCTGGGCTCCTTCTGTCCATGGGATTTCCCACACAAGAATTCTAGAGTGGGTTGCCATCTCCTTCTCACAGGGATCTTCCCAATCCAGGGACTGAACCTGTGTCTCCAATATTTCAGGCAGATTCTTTACTACTGAAGCACCCAGGAAGTCTCGAAGAAGACATTAGGCTAATAAGCCAGTTACAAAAGGACAAATATTAGATGGTTCCACTTAATATGAGATATTTAGAATATTTAGATTCCTAGAGACAGAAATTAGAACAGTGGTTGCCACAAGTTGGGGAAGGGAGAATAGGGAGTCAGTGTTTAATGGGTATGGAGTTTAACTTCGGGATGAAAAAATTTCAGTGATGGATGGTACTGCTCATGGTACAACACTGTCAATATACTTTATGCCACAGAACTGTACACTTTAAGATGGTTAAAAGGCAAACCGTTATACCATTTATCACAGGAAAAAGCAAACAAACAGGATATTGATTTTTCTTTAGTGATAAGCAAAAGTAAAGTATTTTTTTTCTTCAAAAAGAGAATAATGGCTAGAAAAATCTATAATAACTATCTTTGTGAAAGACTTACCAAATGACATATCCAAGGATATCTGTGTTCCTGGACTTTTTTCTTTACATAAATCTTAGTATACGTACAAATAATATTTAATTTTTAATTACTATACATGAATGCCTCTAATTTGTGTAGTGAATCTTTCTTTAAAATGACACATTTTGATTTATCACAGATTTCCCTTACTGAAATATGATATGGAGCACTGCTACTCTTTACCAAGTTTGACCACCTTTAATTACCTTTTAGGTTAAATCCTCTGCATTGAGTCAGTGGATTTCCATGTCTCACATCTTGTCTTCGGCTCCTCCTATGAAGTGCAGAAATATATGCAAGTGACTCAGAATTAACATTGCCAATTATGATGTATTTAAAAGACTTTATTTTAAATTATGCAATCTTATGATCGCCTAAGGTTTCATAAAGAAAAAGGATCTGATTATCCGTATTTTTTGTTCAGTGCTTCAAATATCATGTGGGCACTTTGTTTTCAGTTTGAATTAATTCAGAGTCTCCCCATCTACCACTCACAATAGAGGGACCTCCTATTATATGTACTTTCTGCATAGATGCTAGATTCCAAATTAATAGGGTAAATTTTTATTTTAGAGACAGTCCTAGAAAATTTTCTAATACAAAACCCTCCGAAGTATAAACTTACTAGCATCTTCCACTTTATAATTTTTTCTTAAATAAATACACTTCTCTTACAAAAGTCAATACTTTCAAACCATTTCCAGATACACTAAAAAGTGTCCAGAACCAGAGAAACAAAGAATATGGATATTTATATAAAGTTAAGCAAAACGTTTCATTTACTACACTAAGCATTTTCCTTCATGTTTTTATTTTTTAAATTTTCAAGACTATAGAAAAGTGGATATACAAATACAATGAATGATGGTAAACTACACTTATAAACTGTGCTGTGCCATATTTATGTGTTCTCTCACATCTAAGTATATGTTATATATACACTACATAAGCACATATATGGAAATCTTTAGAAAATAACTTGCAGACATGATAATTTTATACCCTTAAATGTATGTATCTTCTAAGAATGAGTAATTTCTCTACATAACATCATTATTATACTAACCATATCAGTATTTATTCAATGATATCATATAAAGTACATTCTATATTGAAATATCACTACTTGTGATGCTCAAAATGTCTCTTATGCATTTTTAAAAGTTTATTCAGGATCCAAACAAGGTTCACTCATTGCCTTTAGTTGTTACATATCATCAACTTAAGCATTTCAAAATTTTAGTTCATCCTTTTAAAATTGTTCACTATTTAACATAAAAGTTTAAAATTATTTGCAAACTATTTAATTTCTTGTCTTAGATTCACTTATATATTAGTGTCAATTGTATTACATAGTACAACAAATCAAAACAGAGCGATTGAAATGACCTTAGCAATGAATTGTGGGCATGAACCTTGTCATAAAGGAGAAGGAACAAAATGTTCTTTATTGTGATTAACAGGGGTAAGCTAATTGTCTATTATCAATTCTGAAAAGTATATATGGATGAGCATATCATTTAACTGGGCTAGTTAAGTATCTCTTAATATTTTTATCCTTAATGATAAGTTAAAATATTCAGTAAGAGAAGGAAAATATTAACACTGGGCTTATAAAATTTGAAAACCATAATTAACCTCAAGGTCAATAATAATGAAAAAAAATTTAAGTTATGGCAAACAGATAATAGTTTATATAATCAAAGGACTATATAAATCTATTTATGAAATATAGGTATAAACTTTGTGTCATTTAAGGATTCTCTTCCCCTAAAAGCCACATGATCCTTATTCAGTTGTATATTTCTCTACAATTACAAACTAGTGGAAGTCACTCTTGTCTCAGGAATTATGATTAATACTGTACTTTAGCATAGATCCTAAGTCAGGTTTTTACTGCATTGTATTTGGTATATTATGAAGTCACACAATTATCTACTACCAGTCAACTTATGAGTATATGTTATATGAGAACCAAGTGATAGTTCTTATAGTTGAACTGGTCATTTTCCGCCATCTAAGTAAGCAATACTGCTCACAATGATTTATTGTCATATGATCAGCCCTATGTTATGGTTTACTCAAGCACATGGGCCTTCACGCTTAGCAATCTGAATTTGCAGTATCACATACCTTGCAGACTTTCAAGTGTGGAAAAACATTGTTATGGTTTTGCTTTAATGATGAGAACAATAAGGCAGCAATCTGAGTTCTCTATATCTGTCACCCAGGGATCAAACCTGGGTCTCTTGTACTGCAGGCAGATTCTTTAATGTCTGAGCCATGAGGGAAGCCCCTTCTATATGTGTAGATTCCCTTTAAGGTATTTGTAGAACATAGTAAATGCATGATGGTAGATAGTCATATTACACTGCATGCGGGACTGGATTGGGGATTTGCCTCAAGATGTCAAAGTTTCCTCCATTATAGTCTATTCTTTTAGATAAACAATGAAATTATTTTCTTACTGTGAAAAAAGCAGGTATTTACTTGAAGGGTAAATTGACTCTCTTGTTTTAACATTTCCAACTACATGTCTATATCTAGAATAAATAACATTTGAGATTAAATTGTATGTAGTCATGTATGGATGTGAGAGTTGGACTATAAAGAAAGCTGAATGCCAAAGAATTGATGCTTTTGAACTGGGGTGTTGAAGCCTCTTGAGAGTCCCTTGGACTGCAAGGAGATCCAACCAGTCCATCCTAAAGGAAATCAGTCCTGAATATTCACTGGAAGGACTGATACTGAAGCTGAAACTCCAATACTTTGGCTACCTGATGCAAAGAACTGACTTATTATAAAAGACCCTGATGCTGGGAAAGATTGAATGTGGGAGGAGAAGGGGACAACAGAGGATAAGATGGTTGGGTGGCATCCTTGATGTGATGGGCATAAGTTTGAGTAGGCTCTGGGAATTGGTGATAGACAGGGAAGCCTGGCATGCTGCAGGCCATGGGGTTGCAAGAGTCAGACATGACTGAGCGACTAAACTGAAGTGATACAAATGAACAAACATTTAATGTACTTGAGGATAAAGAGGAAACATGCTTAATGTTGTTTACTATGAAAAACAGTAAAATGTTACTATGAAAAGCATGTCTTTTTAAAAAGAGAAACTACTGAGCCAACGACATTAACAACCTTATTATGTCAAAGTATACTCTCCATTGATTTCCAAGTATAGCTGTACTTTTTGTTTCCATACAAAGGGACATGCTTTTGATTTTTATGCCTATGAATTCCTCTGCATGATCTTTGTGTTCCAGTTAGATAGTGCAATTAAAAATAAAACTAAAGTTAGTTAACATTATTAAATAAGATAAAACTACTCCAAATGATCATTTTTCTTATTACTATTTAATCTCCAAAGAAAATAACTACTATATATGGGAATTTAGGAAATTATTCATACAACAAACATGTTTTGCATTCACTATAACTGTATGCTTTAAAAAGTTTGGGAATAGTGTGGAGAATTTTAAAAGTATAGATAGTTTTAACGAAACTCCCAGTATGATAGCCAAAGACAGGTAAGGGTGGACCAAGGAATATCTTATATATGTGTATCCACACACACACACACACACACACACACACACAGAGGTCAAAACCACAATGAGATATCACATCACTTCATATCTATTAGAATGGTTTAAAGAATGGGAGTTCTCTTACTGTCTACATTTTCTTTCAGGAGTTTTGTGGTTTCATATCTTATGTCCAAGTCTTCAATTCATTTTGAGTAAATATTGGGATGTGGTGTACAGCAGTAGTCTAGTTTCATTCTTTTTTGCATGGGAAGGTCAAGTTTTCTCAATACCATCTACTAAAGAGACTGTCCTTCCCACTGTGCATTTTTTGGCTCCTTTGTTGTAAATTAATTGACCATAAATGCCTAGGTTTATTTCTGGCTCTTTAGTTTCTTCCATTGATCTACGTACCTGTTTTTATGCCAATACCATACTCTTCTGATTACTATAGCTTTGTAGTACAGTCTGAAGTCAGGGAGCATGATTCAACCAGCATATTTCTTCTTTCTCAAGATTGCTTTGGATAGCCAAGGTCTTTTGTGGTTCCATACAAATTTTAGGATTCTTTTTTTTATTTCTGTGAAAAATGTCATTGGAATTTTGATAGGGATCATCTTTAATCTGTATATTGCTTTGGGTAGTATAAACAATTTAGCAATATTAAATATTCTAATCCAAGAGTATAGAAAAACTTTCCATTTATTTGTGTCTTCTTCAATTTTCTTTCCATGAATGACTTACATGGAATCTAATCTTTTATCTCCTTCATTAAATTTATTCTTAAATATTTAATTCTTTTTGATGCAGCTATATATGGGAATATTTTTCCTTAATTTCTTTTTCTGCTGGTTTGTTATTAGTGTATAGAAACACCATAGATTTTTGTATCCTGCAACTTTACTAAATTATTTTTTTAGTTCTAGCAGAAAACCCATGATATAAGGCTTAATAATGCACATTATATTGCAACATTAATGATTTCAAGAATGTTTCAGTTCTTTGTTTATTACGAGCATATGGTTAAAATAACAATTTGTTGCATTAGGATGACAATGTGGAATCTATGCTTAAGTACACATTTTAGAAAAGATTAGTGGGAGAATATTAGAACAAATGAGTTAACTCATATTTCAGCATAAACTTCTATAATGTAAAAACTATCTCAAATATGCAATGATAGTTTTTAAATATAGCATGGAATTTTAATTGTGAAATAGTTCTTGTTTGTTAAATAAAGCTGTTTGGTGGCTAAAGCCAATGTCTGAAAATTTCGCAGGGAAGGAGTACACATTTTCAATTTCTTCATGTCATAGAGAAGGCTGATATGTGTATAGGACTATGGTAAGATTCACTGTGTGGTCCCTGTATCACTTTCTTTCTTAGACAGTGTAGTGCTTTAGTTCCCTTGAGCACTAAGTTTGTTTAATAATAGATTGAAGATTGTTTTTCAAGTGTTTTGTTGTTCTTTAGTCCCTAAGTTGTATCTGATTCTTTTGTGATCCCCAAAGACTGTAGCCTGCCAGGCTCCTCTGTCCATGGGATTTCCTAAACAAGAATACTGCAGTGAGTTTCATTTCCTTTTCCAGGGGATCTTCCCAACCCAGGGATCAAATCCACATTTCTTGCATTGGCAGGTGTATTCTTTACCACCTGGGAAAACTTCTGGGTGTTAGATATGCCAATCTTTAGAACTTCTTACCAAGAAAAATTAATTATTGCCTTAACAATAGTTATGAAAATAGTTTAAAATATTGCTGCTATCATAACTGTGAGTGAATGTAAATATAGTCAAAAACACCACAAGTGATCACAAAAGTGATTTTTTAATCTGACATTATTTAGAATTAGCTTTCCTCATACTTTGTGTCCAGGTGCAGAACTCCAGCCCAGTATAGACATATCTCAGGATAATGAGGTCCAGAAATTCTATGAGAAATGAAAAGAGGCCACAGACATCCTGATTAAATCTTAAAATAACATGGTGGAATATGGGCCTTTGAAAACAGATACTAAAATCTTCTGAGTAAAGAGTGAGACTTCTCGTCATACCTTATGCCTTTAATACAGAAGACTCTGAAATTAACTGGGCCACTCTTCCCTAGTCCAGATTCAGATGTCTAACTGCCTACATGACATCTCCACTTGAATACTTGATGGGCATCATTAACTTAACATCGGCGTTTTCCCCACAAACCCGTGCCTTTCACAGCCCTCTTCCTCAGGAAATGACATGCACATATTTCCAACACTCAGTTCTGAAAAACTGGCTTATTTTTGACTCCTCTATTTCTATAACATCCCAACGTGTAATATGTTAGCAGATCCTGTGAGCCCTACCCAGAATCAGAAGCCTTTTGGCCACCTCCAGCTCTACCAAGCCACCATCTTATCTCACTTTGATCTAACTGTCTTGCACCTTCTCTTTCCTCTGCTCACATTTTCTCTCTATCCCAGGGCTTCGATCCCAGCCAAATCTACCAGATGAACTTTCTAAAACAAAATTCAAACAGTACTACTCCTGTGCTCAAAAGCCCTTCAGCAGTTTTGCACTTAACTCTAAATAAAAGTCATTTGCTGATTTACTAAATCCTATGTCATCTAGCATTCTGATCCCGTTTCTTCCTACGTTTCCACCCACTCATTCCAGTATAGATAGCCTCATTAGTCTTGGTGTTGTTTTTTGGACAATCTTGACACGCTCCAGCTCTAAGGATTCTGGTGCCTCTCTCTAAAATGCTATTCTCCCAAATAATGCCATAACACATTCATCCTCATCACACATCCTCACATTCAAGCTTTTGTTCAGATATACCTTGAGTAAGCCTCCCTCGACCACCCATTTAATATTGCAGTCCCCCACTTCACAGCCCCTCTCTCTCTTCCCTGCCCTTCAAAAAGTCAAAGACCTTATCATTATTTGATATACCTAGGGTTTCTTTGTTAATTGTCTGTATTTCCCCTCCAAAACTTCTCCCTCAAGGGAGGGATTTTTGTCTTTTTGTTGCTATTATTTTTTTTTAATGTTATATGCCTAGCTCTAGAATACTGCCTGGCAAATAATTGCCCCATAATACAAATATTTTGAAGTAATGAATAAAAGGATCAGAATAATCTTGATATGCAGAAGTGCTGGGTTGTTTTAATCTGTCAAGTCCTTAAATACCTATATCTATAACAGAGAAAAAGGAGTTATAAAATACCATCACTCCAGTGACTTTACTTGAAAAAGATCACTGGTGCTTCAGGCCTCCTGATGACCCTGTTTCATAGGTTTTCCCCTTGTCACTCACCATGACCCATACTAAACTTTCAGTGAAAATAGCTGTAACTTTGGCTGATTCTAAATTCCACATATTCTTTGCTTTATAATTTCATTACTGGTGTTTCCTTCCAACTTGGTGCAAGTTGGTTCAGAGCTTCCTTCCCAAGTCTTCTCTTGGCTAAAAGGCACTGTGCCTCAGACTACCCGAACCTCTTAATCTAACCAATAATCATACACTCACCATTGTAGGGGGTAAAGCATGGTTATCAAGGTTTTGAAAGTATTCAGGGTACCCATTCTGGAGCAATGCTCCTGTTGCCTGAACTAGGACAAGCATTTGATTACAGAAGAATTAAATGGCAAAAGAAACCCTAGGAGAATTAGATTTAAGGATATCTGAAGCATATAAAACAAAAAAATTAAACATTGGGTAAATGTGAAAGTTAAATGCTGCTTGAAATATTTTAGGGTTGCAAGTGGGGGACTGTGTTGCAGAGAAACTTTAAAATGAAAAAGGAATTTTTACAAACTACTGCACTCTAATATTTCTGTGAGAACCACAAGTTAAAATGTATCCCCTAGCCCCACACCCAGCCCTCCTTATCCTTTGGTAGCCACAAGTTAGTTTTTTATGAGTGACCATTTTCTTTATTTGAAGACTACATATGGTGCCGAACAAAGCTACTACCTTTAGTGTCATTTTTACAGGATGCTTCAACAGAACAGATTCCAGTGATGTGGAGCATTGCTTAACCATCTAATAATACTGACTTTGATTTTCAGTTGAATATCCAGTACTCACCGCTTCCCCGTTGGATAGAACCTAGAGCAAGAATGGCCATCCCAGGCACAGTAAGGGTCCCTTGCCAGGCAGCAGTCAGCACAGGCTGACCCGTAGACGTGGCAGCGATGCAGAGACACTTGGGCAAGTCCCTCGTTGGAGCTCACATACAGCTGTTGCTATCAGAAGAATGACGGTGATTTATTTCAGATGTGGAAGTTAAAAGAGAACTTTCAGCAGGAGCACATAATATATGCCCACAGACCCTTGGATGCACTTTGAAACAGACTAAAAACAAGAAGCAAAGTACAGAAGGGTGTAACACCAAAATAAATAGAATTTCCCTATGTTAATACTCCTATAACATTACTTGACTTGTTTGAAAAAACAAAACAAAACTCAGAGCACCAGGTACAATGGTAATGTGCTTTAGACGTTGAGATTCATTGTACTCTCAGATTTGAGCTGATGTATTACAGATTTAAATCATGATGTTTGTTTTTTTCTTTGAATACCGTCTCTTGGCAAAGCACAAGGGAGTGTTCTTATTCTTCAAGTTTGGCAACTCATAACCTTGAAAATTTGAAAAAGTCAAGTCTAAAATGCAGGACATTTTTAAGTTGAGAAAAAATAGTAAGTATTAGATAAAATAATACTTTCACCTGCTTTTGAAAGTGAATTATTACTCATTAGAGCAATTTTAAAACTATTTATAAGATTGTATTTATATTTAGACGTATTTTAAATGTTCTGTATGATCCACAGATCTTCAAGAGCCTAAGTTATAAATAAAGATTCCATCTTCCTTCATTTGTGTGGTGTCAAGAGCTTATTATGATACTGCCCAGTTCTCTTGGCTATGCATAAAGTGGTTCTCAGGAGTTGAAAGGATAAGTTTCTAACTCAGAGTCCTTATTTTACAAAGGACTAGTGATATGTAACTCAAGTTAACATAGAATTTCTAAGTTGGAACTTGAATATATGCATATGTGCACAAACGTGTGTGTGTGTATGTATATATATACACACAATTGCAAATTACATATAGATTCAAAATGAAATCAGTGAGGGCATCATTGATCTAACAGATTCTGGAAGCATGTCTCTGAGATTCAGATCCCAGCTTCCAAAATTTTGCTGGGTAACTTTTCTAAATCTCAGCTTCCTCTTTGGTAAGATTGGGACTATGCAAAACTGACTCCATAGACGTTATGTAAGAACAATATGAGGACTAACTCCACATAAATTGCAGAATATTGTTTCTGGCATCTAAGTGTTTAATGAATATTAAGTAATAGTAATAGTTGTAATAGAGTAAACTATCAGTGTACAAGCTAGCAATTTGTACATTTTCAATTCTAATTAATCATTTGAATCACATCTCAGTTTACTTTGCCTAATATAAAATACTTTATTCAGATTATTAAATTTTTCAGAAAATAGGCTGAAAATTACTGATCCCCATTTGAGACATTCAAGGTATAAGAAGACAATTGTATGTTTCAATAATAATCATTTCCCTAGAAATATTTTAAATAAATGCTTACTGAGTACATTAGCAAATAGTGCATCAGGTTCATTAACATATTCCAAGGAAATGTATTTATTTGAGGAAAGGATACAGGTAATTTCACTCTATAAATAATATTTTTTATTAATCTATTTTCTGTCATGGAATCCAAGGATAAATTAGAAAATAGAAGAGTATAAAATGAACAATAAATATTTCAGTTTGAGCATTAGAGAAGGTACCAAATTCATGAAATTTAAGTATACATAAAATACCATTGTCAATTTGCAGTTCTTTCACACTTAAAAAATAGTGCAATATGTAGTTAAAATGAATTACCCCCAAATCAGTTACCTTGCCTTGAATATAATTGATTTAACTAAAGATTATAAATTATCTATAGTATAAGAAGTTGAGATATATTTAATACTTGGTTTTTCCTGTGTATGTGTGTGTTGTACACTGTCATTTAATGGAGTGGACTGCATATTATAAATTTACCAGTTGAATTAGGAGCTCAAATCCATAATTGTTACCCGGCTACTATGCCACACAAATGGCTTTGTGTCCATTTTGAATTTTTCTCTGATACTTTCTCTTTCTATTAAACTACTTTCAACAAAAGGATTCCCTGCTGACTTCAAAGACAATTCTGACTTGAGATCAGCTCCCTAGGAAATTGGGGAAAATGACAAATGGCTTCTTGTTACTTGGGAAAATGTTTGTTATGCACCATGCAAACATTTTGACAGATGAGATCTTTAACTTCTTTATACCCTATCTATTTTTCTTCACAAAATTTAGTCAAGTGAAAATAGTGCAAGACTGATTGGAGTATTTCTTTATCTATAATAGACCAAATATGGTGAGGAACACTAAAGTTATATCATTAGTTATGCTAACACATAAAAACTTTATTCCATATTCCAAGAAAAATAAGTCTTAGACTCTTACAACAAGAGTTGCCACTTTATTTTAGGCAATTTATATAAGTTAATTCATTTGTGAGAAAAGTTGATGCAGGTCAGTGAAGTTAAATAATCTATTTATAATTTAGGGTCAGGTTGGTATTCAAATGCACATCAGTCTTATTGTGAAGCCTGTCCCATTTTTGACTAAACTGCTCTGCCCTTTGGAACTTTTGCCTAGGAGATAGTGCCTTTGAGGTCTGGAGAGGTGCATCTTTTACCAATGCAGAGACTGGAATTTGGCTTTTTCTTTCCATGACTATTGTGTATCTGCATGAGCATGTGCAAATTAGATCAAACATTTCTGATAAAATCATAGTAAAACATTTATTCCCCAAATCTTGAAGCCTGATATGGCTTAGATTTGAGACATTCAGATTTTTAAGTGACATGTAAACCTTATAAAATAGTACTTTCTTAGAAATAAGCATAAAAGAATGCACTGCACATTTCAAACATTTGACAGTAGCAGGAACTCAAAAGAGGAAAAGAGGATTAATTACACATTTCAAGTCCCTGACAATGCTTGTGATGTTATAGTAGCCCAAATATTATGCTAAATTCTTCCTTCAGAAAGATTATTTTTATTTTGGTTGGCTTCACACACTGTAATATTTAAGAATAGAGGATATAAAAAATTGGAATATCCTGCTGCATATATATATATATATATATATATATATATATACACACACACACACACACACACACATACACACACATACATATAAATTCTACTCTAATTAATTTATGTACAAAAATAAACCCATTTTGTCTTCTACTAAAGCTAGTAAATTCCATATCAAAATTAAACGTGTGGTGTGTTATGAACAGTATTAATTATTTTCATAATAGTTTGCTAAAAAAATTAAATTTTCAAAATTATAAAATACATTCTTCCACAATAGTAAAATTTTTAAATACAAAGAAAATAAACATTGTTTTTACCTTTTTGGATGAAATTTTCATTGTTGTTATAGGAGCATGATTCTAAAAAGTTAAAAAAAACTGTTAGTTACTCAAATAATCCTTAAAAAGGATTTTGCATGAAAAGACTTTTTATGCTAAAATTCAAGAAATCATCATTTCTCTCTACATGCACATATATTTTCAAAGTTTAGCAATAATTATCTATAAACTTCATTTCTTCTGTTCAAAACAAGGACAGATTTGTTACACAAATATATGCCTAAACTAAAAAAATAAGTAGAAATTATAACACATCTATCAATATAGTCATTAGAAATAAATGAAAATTAGAAAAACTTGAGAAAATTGAAAAAATTGTATGTGAAATATTGAATGCAATGAATAATTCAGGATGGGATCTGGGTGCTTGTGTGGGGGGCAGTGGAATGGTACCTCATTTTATTCCTTCACAACAAAAGCATTTTGCATAAGACACTATTGTTCACTTGTCAAATGCTGCTATGAAAGGAAATATTTGCCTGAACTAGACATGCATGGGTGTGAGAGTTGGATTATAAAGAAAGCTGAGCACCAAAGAACTGATGCTTTTGAACTCTGGAGTTGGAGAAGACTCTTGAGAGTCCCTTGGACTGCAAGGAGATTCAACCAGTCCATCCTAAAGGAGATCAGTCCTGAGTGTTCATTGGAAGGGCTGATGTTGAAACTGAAACTCCAATATTTGACCTGATACAAAGAGCTGACTCATTTGAAAAGACCTTGATGCTGGGAAAGATTGAGGGCAGGAGGAGAAGGGGATGACAGAGGATGAGATGGTTGGATGGTATCACTGACTCAATGGACATGAGTTTGTCAAGCTCCGGGAGTTGGTGATGGACAAGGAGGCCTAGCATGCTGCAGTCCATGGGGTTGCAAAGAGTCAGACACGATTGAGTGACTGAATTGTACATTTATTAATCCTCTTAGCTGAAAACAAAAGAATATTGTTAGGTAAGGTTTTCTTTTGATAAGATCAAATTAGTAAAAGAACCTAAAAGTTTTCTGAAATAGTTATCCTTTTTTAAAATTCCTCTGTTCTTTACTTCTTATATATCATTAGTTCCTTTTAATGATTAAAGATTAAAGATCAGATTTGTGATAATCTGATCAAGTTTTGTGAAGCTCATCTGAGTAACTCAAGTGTGCACACGCTGCCAAAATCAACTCTGCCCATAATTATTTCACTTTCTGGAGTTATTTGTTCATACAAACATTTAAAAAAGAATACAGTGATATCTCTAAATACTCAATTGCAACAAATCATGACATTCATTTAGAAATGCACACACATACAAGGCAAGATTTGCAATTTATATTTACAGAGAGAAATATTACTAGTTGTATTTAGAATTCAAGTTAAGTCTAGGGAAGTTGGACATATTTTCAGAAAAGGTTCTGAAAAGAGGATTAAAGAAGATATTATGGTTCTGTGCACTTTAAAAACAAAGTGCCTGGTTTTTAAAAGTTACATGGAGTTTTCTGCAGTATATCAGTGTGACACTTAGCTAAGGATTTTTTTTTCCAGTTTAAATGTATTATTTCCTCAAGTACCCATCACAGTATATCATACACACCCAATTATTTTTACCTCGCCTCAAAAAATGTGACACAAACACTATGCTGAAGACAGTAACTTTATTTGGTAACTGTGTCTCTCTCAGTTTAGCCATATCAATCACCGGCACACACATCCGGAAGAAAGCTCAAGCATCTTTAGTCTCTCTTGGGTTGATTTCCCCCCACATGCATTTTGACTGACTCTATTTTTCCACTGAGAATTTATTCTTTATGATGATAACACCAGCATAACTCATATAACAGACCATAAGTAGTTAGCACATGATTAGAATACCTCACATTTTCAAGACCTTTCCATAGAGCATATGTTTGGGTTTGTGTCAAACTCAATTAACATTTTCTGATTATCAAAAAAAGATATTTCAGAATTAAAACTGAAGTGCTGAAATACAATCTTTTTTCTATCAGAAATAGAAGTTTGTAGTAGAATTAATTCCATACCAAAGTTTCTTCAAAATCTGGCTGTGCTTTACTCATTTTTCCAAATGCAGGTAAGAGAGATCGTTTGAACTATCAATATAATGACCTATACCTTAGGAGAGAAGGGTATTCAGGACTCCATCTACCTGTTCTCCAGGCTCACGCATGTGTGCCTGTGTGCTAAGTTGCTTTAGCCATGTCTGACTCTTTGTGACCTTATGTAGCCCACCACGCTTCCATGGGACTCCCAAGGCAAGAATACTGGAATGGGCTGCCATGACCTCCTCAGGGGATCTTCTCGATCCAGGGATCAACCCTTCGTCTCCATGTCTCCTGCACTGGCAAAGGGTTCTTTACCACTAGCGTCACCTGGCCTGAATTTTCCTCTATGTGCTTTTTTGGTTGTATTTTCATTTCTTTTTATCCCAAATTTAAGGACAAAGAGAATAAACAATGCAATTCCAAGTTTAGACAGAACATGAAGTTCTAAGTTTCAAGAGACAACAATGTTTGTTTTATTTAACTAGAGTGACATTTGAATTGAAAGCCATAAAACAAGAGAAAACAAAGCAGTTTTTCTTGAAGTTCCTGGCAAAAAAATATGAGAAAGTTTTTCTAACAATCAATAATGTCAAACTATTTGGGTCTCAGTGGCTTCTGAAGCAAATGATAAAAGCCCTTTCAGGGCAGATAGTCTAGACCTTGACCATAGAACTCATTAAAAAAAAATAATGATGACATCAAAATTCTTCAATTTGTGATGATAGCTAAAAAACTAATTTTTTAAAGATAACTTGAAATGTAAAAAATGACTTCAGAAAAATATTTATTCTATACTTTTCATTTTATCTGGTGTTTCCTACTCTCAAAAATTTATAACATTCATTTATTTCATCTTTTATCAACTTTTTTCCCTCCCAAGTGGTCATAAGATTACAGAATTCCATTTATCATGCATGTGTTGAGGCTAACAGAATAGAAGTTCAAACCTTAAAGACTTCCAACTCCTCCAGAATGAGTTCACCACGAGCAGAGCTGTTAGTAGGAAGAACAACCACCTTCTGCACAGTACCCCTATCTAAGAGAAAGAAACAATGAGATATAGGAAACAAAGGCATTTAGATATAAGACTACCGGCTTACCAATTTACAATATTGTTCACATAATTACTTAGTTATCAAAAATGAGATTGTATACATTGAGCTATTACCATTTGCAATATTCTTATTTCACTGTAAGTCTCATATGTTTAAATCGAGATTAATTCAAAAGCAATTAATAGGAACATTTATTTACGTTTTGTACATATGCAGTAAAGTCATTTAACTATGAGTGAAGAAAAGAATGTCCAAATGTTTTATGAAGTCAAAAGTTCTGTTTCTGAACCAAGTGGGTATTCTTGAAATAGTCTTAACTTAAGCCTTTAAGAAAATTACTCCCCTTAACCAATATTATAAAGTGACAGTCTCATATTTCTGTTAACATTGACATATAATGATATGATTATGATAAAAATTACTATCTAAAAATATTATCATAGAAAAAATTGTTATGAATGAATTTTTATAATTGTATTATAAATAAAATTGGCATTTGATCTGTAGCTGCAGAGAGTTTAGACATAGTAAAATCTTTCACTCACAATTCAAAAGAATTTTCAAAGCAGAAACATAGCTGTGGCTTTATTTCAGATGTGGGCACAGAAAGCTATGACCAACCTAGACAGCATATTAAAAAGCAGAGACATTACTTTGCCGACAAAGGTCTGTCTAGCCAAAGCTATGGTTTTTCCAGTAGTCATGTATGGATGTGAGTTGGACCATAAAGAAAGCTGAGCGCTGAAGAATTGATGTTGTTGAACTGTGGTGCTGGAGAAGACTCTTGAGAGTCCCTTGGACTGCAAGGAGATCCAACCAGCCCATCCTAAAGGAAATCAGTCCTGAGTATTAATTGGAAGGACTGATGCTAAAACTGAAGCTCCAATACTGTGGCCACCTGAACTGAAAAACTGACTCACTGGAAAAGACCCTGATGCTGGGAAAGACTGAAGGTGGGAGGAGAAGAGATGGACAGAGGATGAGATGGTTGGATGGCATCACCAAGCTCCGGGAGTTGGTGATGGATGGGGAAGCCTGGCGTGCTGCAGTCCATGGTGTTGCAAAGAGCCAGACACGACTGAGTGAGTGAACTGATACATAGAACAATTCTACGATTTTCACAATTATCGTTTTCAGTTGAGCATGTTTCTTTAGAATATTTAAACTATAGTGAAAGTTTCAAATTAGATGGGTCAAATAAACGAGTAATATAATAACTTGTATTATATGATATACCAAAAACCCTAAAATTAAAGCCTTGAAATTATAACACCTAGGGAAGGATCTGTGTGGATCACAATAAACTGTGGAAAATTCTGAAAGAGATGGGAATACCAGACCACTTGACCAGCCTCTTGAGAAACCTGTATGCAGGTCAGGAAGCAACAGTCAGAACTGGACATGGAACAACAGACTGGTTCCAAATAGGAAAAGGAGTACATCAAGGCTGTATATTGTCACCCTGCTTATTTAACTTACATGCAGAGTACATCATGAGAAATGCTGGGCTGGAAGAAGCACAAGCTGTAATCAAGATTGCCGGGAGAAATATCAATAACCTCAGATATGCAGAAGACACTACCCTTATGGCAGAAAGTGAAGAGGAACTAAAAAGCCTCTTGCTGAAAGTGAAAGAGGAGAGTGAAAAAGTTGGCTTAGTGCTCAACATTCAGAAAACTAAGATCGTGGCATCTGGTCCCATCACTTCATGGCAAATAGATGGGGAAACAGTGGAAACAGTGTCAGACTTTATTTTTGTGGGCTCCAAAACCACTGCAGATGGTGATTGCAGCCATGAAATCAAAAGACACTTACTCCTTGGAAGGAAAGTTATGGCCAACCTGGATAGCATATTGAAAAGCAGAGACATTACTTTGCCAACAAAGGTCCATCTAGTCAAGGCTATGGTTTTTCCAGTAGTCATGTATGGATGTGAGAGTTGGACAGTGAAAAAGGCTGAGCACTGAAGAACTGATGCTTTTGAACTGTGGTGTTGGAGAAGACTCTTGAGAGTCTCTAGGACTGCAAGGAGATCCAACCAGTCCATCCTAAAGGAGATCAGTCCTGGGTGTTCATTGGAAGGACTGATGTTGAAGTTGAAACTCCAATACTTTGGCCACCTCACGTGAAGAGTTGACTCATTGGAAAAGACCCTAATGCTGGAAAGGATTGGGGGCAGGAGGAGAAGGGGACGGCAAAGGATGAGATGGCTGGATGGCATCACCAACTCGATGGACATGGGTTTGCATAGACTCGGGAGGTGGTGATGGACAGGGAGGCCTGGTGTGCTGTAGTTCGTGGGGTTGCAAAGAGTCTGACACAACTGTGCGACTGAACTGAGCTGAAATGAAGGGAAGGATTTATGTGATATTCTGTGTGTGTGTGTGTGAAGTCTGTGTGAGTGGGTAGGTGAAAGATTAGGGTGTAAAACTATCTTTGCTTCAGGTCATGTTATCATAAAGATCATACTTATTTTTTTAAGTCACAATAGAGTTTTATGGTTTCTGGCTGAAGCTTGCAAGGATCAGTGTCATCCCACATGACTTCTTGAGTGGAAACTGAGCAGAATCCATGAGTGGAAACTGAGCACAATCCCAAATAAAGCTGCATGAAAGGGAATCATTAAAGCCAAAATGATCAGCTTTGAAAATAATTTTATTAAGTATTCTCAAATAAGAGAACTGATTACTTTTTTTAATCTAATGTTTTAACTAACTGTGTGTGTGTGTCAGTTGCTCAGTTGTGTCTGACTCTTTGCGACCCTTTGGACTGTAACCTGCCAGGCTCCTCTGACTATGGAATTCTCCAGGCAAGAATACTGGAGTGGGTAGCCATCCCCAGCTCCAGGGTATGGGAACATTATTTTACAGGAATAATCCTTTCTTCCAAAAAAAGCCTATAGCAAACATATTTTATTTCAGTGATTTACACAATATAGCACAATTAACAGCTATAAAAATGGGCTAATAATAAGAGGCAAAAACTTACTTTTGACTCATTTGTGATGAAAGGTAGAACATAACTTTTATTTATTGTTTGCTTTCCTATTTTAGTTCTTTTTTGTTTTACTGTTAATGTGAATAGATATCCCTTGAGAGACTATTAAAAGACAAAAATACATTTTCTACCTAGTAAAACATCAACTTATCTGAAATTCTTACCAAAAAATTCAGTTAATTTAAATATTAAATATCAGTAGTTTAAATATCAGTTTCTACTACAAAATTAACTTAAAAAAATCATAGAAATGCAAGATCCCCATAAAGAAACAAATATTTAATGGATGCCTACTGTGTGCCTGGATCTATGATATAAATACATTGTTCCAAGAAAATAAATGTGCTTTTTAATTCCTGTACTATTTCATATTTATTCTTGAATTGACACTTTATGAGGTAGCATACCTCCAGTGTTCATTACGCTGGTTCCTTTTTCATCAGTGTGTCACAAATGAACACATTCATTCTCATTCTACATAATAAAGCTTTCATATACATAAATTAGAATAGTCATTCAAATTTGTGGCTTCAAATATGAATGGAATAGTTTCAAATCCTGTGAGAATCATCACTATTAACAATTCAGATTTATGGGACTTTAAACTTTCATAATAGGGGGACTATTTTAAGTAAAATAATACATAAACACAAAAAGAGAGCTGTTTGTATTGTTCATGGGGTCGCAAATAGGCAGGCAGGACCAAGGGACTAACACTTTCACTTTCAAGTGTTTGTTTGTTTTTCCCAAACACTTGAAAGTGAAAGTGTTAGTCGCTTGGTCCTGCCTGCCTATTTGAGACCCCATGAACTGTAGCCTGCCAGGCTCCTCTGTTCATGGGGTTTCCCAGGCAAGAGCACTGGAGTGGGTTGCCATTCCCTTCTCCAGGGGATCTTTCTGACCTAGGGATAGAACCCACGTCTCCTGAATTGCAGGCAGATTCTTTACCTTCTCAGCCACCAGGGAAGCCAGTTACAAACGAGGAACTCTAAAGTTTATGGTAAGTCCAGCTCTGACAATTAGCCTAGTTTTCTAAACAAAGAAAGTTTTTATAAAACTGGACAATAATACTTTCTTTAAATTGAAGAATATCTAATTATCCAATGAAATCTTGCCTACAATATCTTGCCACTACAATTTTATCGCCCAAGATCAGTTTTCACATGTCAGCAAAAGGCTGGAAAAATTCTTCATTAGTTGAGTGTAGATAGCTCTAGTGCCTGTTTTATTCACTGGCCTTTATTCTGCAGGCAGATTGGTAGCTCAGACGGTAAAGAATCTGCTTGCCTTTCTTCTACAGTTACCAAGAATATACAGTTCTAAGCATGAACACTATGTTCAAGTATGTCTTTCTCAAATTCAAAAATCAGATCTTTTTACCTGCCATTCTATTTATTTTATTATTGTTTTATTTATTTTTTTATTAGTTTTGCCATACAATGACATGTTATTTAAACTGTGATGCTTAGAATTATACACGACTATTCGGTTGTTTCACCACTATGCAGACCTTGCTGAGATGGGACTATTTAAAGACACAGCTGTAGTTCTCCTACTTTATCAACAAACTTAGGTGACTGGTTAGGACCTCTAGTACTTGTAGTCTCAGAGACAGAGATCTCAACTCCAGTGTGTACACATTGACCAGGCTCCACTCTAGATTTTTCTGCTCCTCTTACAAACTACCTGACTCCTATAGTTTCCAGTTAAGATTGTCAAGAGACAGATTTAATTTGGTTCAATGTAGTCATGATGAAGGCACACTGTAAACCATTGCTTGGTGGATGTATCAGCTGTCAAGTGCTAATTAGTCACTTCAATCAGTTGTGGAACCAAGAAGGAGCCAATATACATGAATTTCCCCACGGCTATTCTCTAAGCTGGCCCAGGTTAATTGGATAATTTCTCTCAAAATGTATGGTAGATCTGATTTCCTTTCAAAACATATTCACAAAACCTCAGTTCCATATACAGAAAATACTTTTGAGGTATCCTTGGGCTAAATCATTCATTACTGAGTAAATACATGGATTTGGGTTGTCTTCCACCCATTTTTACTCATCGGTTTAAGGAAAAAATTATTGATGTCTCAAGAGCTCAAAGTCTAAAATTTTCTTTTTTAAAAAAATGATTCTTTAATAGTGGGTTCCCACTATGTATTAAATCATTTAGAAAATATGCATTCCAGAATGTCTATAAAATTCCCAATTACTTATGTCTACATAAAGTCATCTCTGAATCTATTAGCTTGAAGATGATAATACAGTTAATAAACGTCTTCCTTCTAGAGGTAGTGAGTCATTCCTTGAACACACACAACATAAATTCCTTTTATTGTTCTGAAGGATTAGGATTTACAATACCTTATATTTACTTGGGAAAAGCATCATGCCTGCAATATAGTTACAGTGAAGGAGAGTATCTTTCTTTTCTCCTTAAGCCACAGTTTGCTGGTGTCTAAATATAAATTGCAATGATAATTTTTGTAATGGATATCTGTTACTATGGTTTACCTAGAATCACTTTCCCTTTCTTGGAAATAGCACCCTGAGACAACTTTTGGAAACGACACCTCTCTCATTCTCCGTCTATATGGCTAAGGAGTGAAACGTCTGTCAGCCCCAGGGAGATGCCATGACTTAGGTCTCTGCAATTAGAACATCTCTTTGCCCCTATGATTCATGCAGGAGTGGGCATAGAAACAAGTCAAGGCTTAGCCCTTCTTGGGAATTACATAGATGGGAGCCTCATTCTATCTGAGATCAGGACTATTAAAGGCTTGTAAATCTGGAGGTGCTGAGGTCATTTCTGCTACCACATGCACAGACTCCATCTGAGAACAAACAATAAAGAGGAAGGCAGAGCTGAAAGATGGTGAGATAAATTCCTAAACATCACTTCAGCACAAATTCAGCTATATCTGAGGCTTCCTCCTGCATTTCCCAGTTGAGCACACACAAATTTTACTATTTTAGTTTAAGAAAAGTGTAAACAAAGTCACTCTCTGTTGAAAAAGTTCTAATAAATCTAAATGAATAATACATGGAAACTGCTTAGTATGATGTCTAGTACATAGTATAACCTCAATAAGCACAAGATATTTTTAGCTCGACCACTAACTAAACTTTTTACATTATTGGAGTTACCACTTTTTCTGAAGACCAACTGTCTTATCTATTAGATATACATAGCAGGCATGCCTTGAAAACAATAAAGCACTGTGACATGAATCAAGCAAGACACACAGGAGAGCTGCACAATATAAACTTATATAATAAGATACCGTAGTAGACCCATCAACCCATATTAGAGTTCTTAATTTTTTTTCTTTTATTTCATTGAATCTTTTAAGAAAAATTCCCAGACAAATTTCTTTCCTGTATTATAAACTTATTTCCTGTATTATATATTGTATACAATCTAGGTTTTTTCTTTCTTTCTAGTGCAAGAGATGATAGCAATATTATCTTCAAAATTTACCACAGTCTCCAGATAAGAGAACAGCTTGTATTTATAGCCTAGTATAAAAAAACTCATTACCAGCAGGTTATCTGAACAGTCCTATGTGTATCTGTCTACTGAGTCTCATCTAAACTAGTCCTTAGAGGTTTCCCTAGAAATTGTTCTGCCAAACTGTCTGCTTGCCACTGGGCTTCTGGTTGCCTGGGGGTTTAGAACTTTGCCTCCTTAATCAGATTAGTCAGTTTCATATGCCTGGTTTTTATCCTATAAAAATATTCCAATCAGGGTTAGTTTCATGGGTATTAGACTTGTTCAGACACACATATTTCTGTGGTCAGAAGGATTCATACTTAATGTTCTGTTGTCACCTCCTTGAAATTCTCAATAATTTTAAATAAGGAGCCCTGAATTTTCATGTTGTACCAGACCCTGCAAATTACATAGCCAATCTGATTCTAGGTGTTCATAATTACTAGCAGTTTGTACAAGGGAGGGAGGGACTTCAGTCAATTTAGTAAAGACAAACATATAAATTTCAAAGTCACATACTTAATTCTATCCTCCTTTTTCTCAATCTTCACCATAGTGGCCCTAAATGTCAAGTAGCCCTCTGCATGACTTCAAAGGTAAATTACTGCCGGAAAATCAATTCTAGTATTTATTAATTAAAATTAGTATTATTAAAGATGAAAATTGCTATATTTGATAAATACTTCTTTCATTTTATTTATTTATAGTTTTCTGTATCAATTTGTATACTAAATTTAATAAATATATTTTAAAGCTCCCCCCCAAAAAGAATTGCAAAAGCTCAGTTTAGTAAATGAAACCTCTATAGATAATATGATGACAAAAAATCTTGCATTGTTAATCTCTAAATTAGATCTTACCAACTGGCTGCTTTAGTTCATATTAGTTACAGTATAAATTCATAAAAGATTTCTTTTTCGAATTAGGATATCAAACTGCTGCTACATGCTTTTAATACTATTTTTTAAATAGTATTTTTAATATTTATAGTATTAGTAGTATTTTTAATACTATTTTTAAAACTTGAGAATAAAGTTGAATCATAAGTTTATAAAATTTCTATTAGGAGTTTAGTGAATATACCTTTAAGAAGTGGTGATTCTATTCATGTACACTCCCAATTTACTATATATATATATTCCTAAACTAGGTCATCTAGCACATTTTCTCACACTTAGCAGAGCTTTTCTCACTCAATAGGTAATTTAAATGCTGTGATGGTGACACATGCAGCTTCAGCCCTTGGGTAGTT
This sequence comes from Antilocapra americana, assembly GCA_007570785.1. Lineage (NCBI taxonomy): Eukaryota > Metazoa > Chordata > Mammalia > Artiodactyla > Antilocapridae > Antilocapra > Antilocapra americana. Next base: position 3,784,175 of record ML660214.1, read on the forward strand.
AGAGCCCTACTTAGTTATCAAAGGCGTCTTAAATATCTTTATTTGAAGGGAAGTCCTTGGAGAGACTGTATCAACAAATGTTCTCTATTTTGCATCTCCCAGAGTGTGATAATGTTAAAATGTTTGTAGAGTTAAATAAATTTGGAGAGTAATTGTGTGCAGTGTGCTCAGTAGTGTCGGATTCTGCGACCCCATGGACCGTAGCCCAAGGGGTTCCACTGTCCATCGGATTTTCCAGGTAAGAATACTGGAGTGGGCTGCCATTTCCTTCTCCAGGGGATTTTCCTGACCCAGGGATGGAACCTGTGTTTCTTGCGTCTCCTGCACTGACAGGCGGATTCTTTACCACTGTACTACCTGGGAAATCCTTAGTACTAGATTAATCTAAGTTAAATAGGTTTCTTTGCTCTTTACTCCAGAACCTTTCAGAATTGTTTGAATACTTTTCTGCATTGTAAAGAAAATATAGTATTCAGTGACTTTCAAGTTTATTTGTTGATACCATAACTTCATTTGACTCCCAAGCACCTACCACTCATGCTCTTTTAGAAATCAGGTCCTATTTTACAAATAGTTTCTCAAAGTGTAGTTGGTATTCAGTCCACCTCACTCAAAAAATTAGACAGTTCCAAAAAAATTTAGATGTTTATTTCCATGTCAGATCACAGATTTATCATTTTTAGAAGTACTAATTTTAAATAAGCTTTAAAAAATAAATATATATCTGCTCAAACATTTGAAAATCACAGAAGATGAACAATCTAATTCTTTCTAAGATATTTCATTTTTTGGTAGCTGTCTGTAATTGCCAAAAATGTTGCTAAATTAATTTTCAAATGTCTATTGATTTTTAATTTTTTCTGCCTAATTTCAGATAAAATAACATGTTTTCTATAAATATATAAAACTAGTGACTTATTTGGAATATACTTAAATATTCTGGGAGAGTCCCCAGGTGAAATTACAATAAAAAGTTTCAGATATTTGGAAATCAAAGTGTATATATATATTATGTATATAAAAGCATACATATATGAAAAAAGTAGTACATATATCTAAAAACCGTATATCTATATACATGATAATTTAAAAATTACTTAATCTCCAAACATTAAAATAATATTAAGCCTAGAGCCAGTATGGATATAAACAAGTATTTTCATACACTTTTGGTAGAATTGCATTTTGAGAAATCTTTCTGGAGGGCAATAGGGTGGTTGGTCATGATGCAATGACTAGAATATCCTTCTTGCAAGAAATAACTGTAAAACTGGATGAATTATAGAGGTAATACTTTCTAGGTATTGAATAACTGACAGCAAAAGACTAAAAGAAGAAGAAAATTCACAAGGTAGTCTTCATGATTACCCCGCCTTCTACCTGGGAACAATTTTTCAACAGAGCTGCAGAGAGCAGGTGTCCAAGTAGAGCAAAGTCATCCCACTGGGATGAAAAGGCAGGTATGAGAATTTAGCGCAGTGAAAGTAAAGTGATTCTGTGGTACACAGCATCAAGAGAGGAAGCTGTCCAGAAAAATGGTTCTAGAAGGCCATGTGGAAATCTCCGATGGCTGATTCCTGGGCTATATATTTGGAGTATGACACTCCCAAGGCTAAATGGATTGTAGCTTCTATTAGGAGTATGGAACAGACAAATTATGGCTGCAGCAGCTCTGGAGAAAAGCAATGCTGGGTTAAACTGTAGTTCTGGCTCTATCAGAGTACACAGGTCACACTGACACCTTGTTAGAACTTCTGGACCCAGCTGACACAAAAAGGTTGATGCTGTAAGAATAAGTGCCATGTTCTAGAGTTAAGACGTACTTTAGGTCTGTCCTGACACTACTTGTAATCAAGGTCTGAAAACACATACAAGGGAGAGAATAGAGAATTTGGAGTTTGCATCATGCTATATTAAGTGACTTACTTGAGCACTAGAATTTTAACAGAGTAAATCAAGTCTTAACAAATTCAAGGTGATCAGCTGATAACTGAATGCTTGAACCTAAAGCCAAGGCATTGTCTCCAATGTCCAGGATCAAGAACAAGAAAAAGTATTGTACATGAAGAGAGAGAGACAGAGGAAGAGAAAAAAATGGATGAATCAGGGGGTGGTCTTCAGGAAGAAAAAGAAGTTAAAATTATCCAAGATATTGAACTTAGTAAGCAACAACTTTAAAGCAGCTATTATAGGTATTATAACTATGTTTAAAAAATTAAAAGCAAAACAGGAATGAAAAGAAGATATGGTCTTAATAAATGATAAGATTCAGGTCTTCCCTTGTAGCTCAGTTGGTAAAGAATCTGCCTGCAGTGCAGGAGACCTGGGTTTGATCCTTGGGTTGGGAAGATCCCCTGGAGAAGGAAATGGCAACCCACTCCAGTATCCTTGCCTGGAAAATCTCATGGACAGAGGAGCCTGGTGGGCTGCAGTCCATGGGGTTGCAAAGAGACTGACATGACTGAGCGACTAACACTTACTAATAAATGAAAAGATATGAAAAACTCAGCAATGAAATAAAAACTATAAAAAGTCAAATGGATATTTTAGAACTTAATAATGATAGCTAAAATAAAATATCAATTTTCTAGACTCAATAGCAGTTTGGGGTAGAAAGTCAGTGTACTTGAAGCCAGATCAATACAAATTGTCCAGTTGCAAGAACGTAGAGAAAAAAAAAATTAAAACTGTCTTTCGGGCATGGCTGACATCATCAAATGGTCTTATGTACATGTAATTAGGCTTCTGAAAGGAGAATAAAGGAAGACTGAGGAAGAAAAAGCTATATGAAAAATATAATGGCTGAAAATTTCCCAAATTTAATGAAGAATAATATGTTGTAGATCTAGGAATTCTATATCTTAGCTAAACAGATATAAAAGTCACATCATATTTAAATTTCTGAAAAGAAAATTTACAGAAAGAAATCTCTGAAAGCAGCCAGAGAAAAAGGCATTGTGTCATGAAAACATAATTGCTGACTTTTTATTACAAACAGTGGAACCAGAAGATAATGAAATAACCATTTTTTTAATTACTGAAAGAAAAAAGTTAACCCATAATTTTATATCCAGTGAAAATATTCTTTAAAAAGTAAGATGACATCAATCATTTTTAGATAAATGAAAGCTTGGATGTTTTTTTGCCTGCGGACTCCCTACATTTGAAAAAATGCTAAAGGATGTCTTTTAGTCTGAATGGAAATAATAAAAAATAGAACCACAGGTTCATAGGAAGATTAAAGAGAATCCAATATGACCTCTACCTATCAGGGTTGATTGGTCTGTAGATATATTTTGGAATTTCTGCAGCCATTTGAAAAAATGAGAAAGTTGACCTAAGAACGAAGCTTAACCCTGCCCCAGCTAAGGAGGACAGAACCAAAATCTCCAAAAAAAGAAGCTGGGGCACTTGTCAAACCACATGTAAAATCAGTCTACAACTGTGTTTTCCAACTTTGTGATCCAATAAATCTGTAAGAAAATGTAAATAACAATATATCTGAGAATCGTGATACTAAAATAAAATACCCCCTCCCTTCTCCTCCAAATATGCCAAGCAGAGCTATCTGTGATATCTTACAGAATAAAAAAAATAATTTATATTATAATCCCTCTATATAATAGGGAGTTACACTGTATTTTTAATGTGGGCTTATAATCTTTTTTCTGCAGCTCTAAATTTCAAACTTTTTTTTTTAATTTTAATTGCTTTGATGGTAAAATCTGTCCTAACTTGAACTACTTTAGTCACAAAATCTGACCTGTACTTACCTAAGGCTACTTATAACCTGTGTTTGTTATACTTGGTTTGAGGATTTCTATGTTTCACTGTAGCAACAGTACTGTGGATTTCACTGTGATCCAAGGTTCTGCAAGACATTTTATCTGATATATTAATATATGTGAATATTACTTTTTCCTATTCACATACTTCTGAACAGAAATACATTTAGTTTCATATTAGGGAATATAAACTAAGACTGCTTTTTCTTCCTTTTTTGTTTTGTTCATCTATTATTTTCTTGATTAAAAATTAATATTTAGCTCAAGCAATAAAAAATAATTTAAGAGATGTAATTAAGTCAAGCTATAGATTGAAATAATGTTCTGGTTATTACTAAAAAGGATAAAGTAGAATGCAAGTATTTAAAATTACTAAAGCTACTATATAATTCAGGACACTGCTATTGAGTCTGCCTAATGTCAGTTACATTAGAAGGAATACAACATTTTTGCATCTATGTTCATCAGTGATATTGGCCTGTAGTTTTCTTTTTTTGTGGCACTTTTGTCGTATTTTGGTATTAGGGTGATGGTGGCCTCATAGAATGAGTTTGGAAGTTTACCTTCCTCTGTAATTTTCTGGAAGAGTTTGAGTAGAATAGGTGTTAGTTCGTCTCTAAATTTTTGATAGAATTCGGCTCTGAAGCCATCTGGTCCTGGGCTTTTGTTTGTTGGAAGATTTCTGATTACAGTTTCAATTTCTGTGCTTGTGATGGGTCTGTTAAGATTATCTATCTCTTCCTGGTTTAATTTTGGAAAGTTGTACTTTTCTAAGAATTTGTCCATTTCTTCCAAGTTGTCCAGTTTATTTGCATATAGTTGCTGATAATAGTCTCTTATGATCCTTTGTATTTCTGTGTCGTCTGTTGTGATTTCTCCTTTTTCATTTTTAATTTTGTTGATTTGGTTTTTCTCCCTTTGTTTCTTAATGAGTCTGGCTAATGGTTTGTCAATCCAGAGGGATGGGATCGGGAGGGAGGTGGGAGGGGGGTTCTGGAAGGGGAACACAGGTATAGCCATGGTGGATTCATGTCAATGTATGGCAAAACCAACACGATAATGTAAAGAAAAAATAAAAAAAAATATCAAAAAATAAGGAATACAACAAATCAGTACCGTTTTATCATATGCTGAATGCTTAGTACAAGTGTAACTGCGCCCTATGATGGTTCTCTTTTTGCAGTTAGCTTTTAGGAGAAGATAAACATTGCTCATTAACAGCCCAGTTAATGGCAATCACACTACTGCTGAAAAGAACATATACCTGTTTATCCAAACCTGCAATAGTGTCCTCTATTCTTATTCTGGTCTTAAACTTGAAAATGGTGTAAACGTGAACAAACCTACCTCCTGTAATCCTTTGTGATTTTCTATAAAATGTGGATATAGTATCTGCTTTACAAATCTGACAAGCCTGTTCAAGATCAAAGGCACAATCCTATACAAACCTTCCTTATAAACTTTACAAAGAGTATACTTCTATTCTCAGTGTTCTGAAATTGTCCTTCCTTATTGTGAGTCTTTTTGTTTACATAAATTACCTACTGTTCTTTTATACCAGGCAGATTCATCTATGATCTGTCATTAAAGGTTTTGCTTCCTTTCTGCTTTTCCTAATACAGTGTACTCAAATTTAAGTAATGCTATAAAATAGTTATTCATGTATTATTCATAGCCTGTTTCCTCCCACAAGAATATAAACTTTAAAGAGACATTTGTGTATTTTGTTCACTACACTGCTTATTTCTAGTTATTAACATCAGAATTTGCAACAGAATTAAAAAATACTTATGTATTCACAAATATATGTGTATATTTATATTCATAGATAGTATGATTGATGTCAATTAATATATATATCTACTGTATATATATATATATATATATATGTACCTATCAAATGCTCACCAGTTGCTAGGCAGTACACTCCAAGTTTTATACACATCATCTCATTTAATCTTTAAAATATATCCATAAAGTAGTGCAATTGAGAAAAGCAGGCTTAGAGATGCTATATAATTTGCTCCCAGTAATAAAACTGGTAGATGGTACAGAGCAGGATTGAAATATAGGTTTTCTGAAGTTAAAGCATGTTCCCTAATCCTTAGCCTAGTCTAGCAAGTTATTCCGTTTTCAACAAAGTTTACGAGAAATCCCAAACATAATAGGAATTGGTTATTGCAGGAATATCTTTGGGAATTTTAATTTCCCATTTCATACTACCATGTGTAGGAGCTAGGCTGTGTAGGAGCTAGGATTTTACACATGCTTTGCATCCATTACTGCTGTGAAAAGCTTTGGGAGTTACATATTTAGATAAGTTAATGGAGAAGTAGATTTCTAGGGCAGACTTTTAAGGCCAATGATTTTATTGAATTGACAATTGTATAAGGAGTGACTAAATTATAAGCTTTGATTTAGCTGAGACTTAACCAAAAAATAGAATACAGCAAATGTGCCATTTAAAATTTTTGATTTGATTATTTTTTCAACTAAAGTTTCTATCCTCATGAAAAATATCTATTAATGATGTATCTGATGTAGCAAAGTGTGTTTAATAAGTTACTGTATAATATGTTCTGGTTCTAGAAGCTAATTTTCCCTATAATGATTTAGAAACAAAATCTAATATTAGACTAAGTGATATTCCATTAACATATGACTTATTATAATTATTTCCTGGTTACACAGATAAAAATAATACTCAGAGTCTCAGGAATCACTAACACTAATGTTTTAAGATTGTGTAAATTACCAAAATGTATAAATTACATTTTAGTATCCTTTGTTGTACTGTATTATGAATATTTTATTTATAATATCAATTTAAAATAAATGGACTTCCATGCAGGTGTATGTCATATGCAAGGTTTTATAGAACCGATGTAGGATGAAGCAACTAAATTTCCAATGATGTCAGGAGCTAACTTTTTCTATTTAATCCTTAAGAATTTGCAGAAAGAATTACTCATCTGAGATTAATGGATTTTTTGGTCACTATTAATTAGTTTATTTTCTGCACCAGGTTTACCATAAGATGGGTGTTTCTGCAATAGTTTGCAAAGACTAGTTTGCATAGAGAAGCTGGCCTGGAACATTTGCCTGTGTTTTTGGGTGCTCGGGTAAAAAGAGGAGGTTTCTCTCTTCATTTAGTCATCTCTCGATCCACTATGCATTTGCTCACGCTAACCCATTCTCTTCTTCCTGTTCACAACCCATTCTTTCTACTGAAATGGTTATTCTCCTCTCAAGCTTCACTGGTCTTCAAGAAGACAGGCTAATGAGGAAAGGAACATTTTATAAGGGCACTTGGACATAATCTTGGCCACAGCTTCTTTTCCTGCCTGCTAGTCTCTTTTTTTGAGGTCACCATGATACTAATTCTTTTTTTCCTGTTACCTTATGATCACTTTTTCTCCATTTTCTTAGTAGGTAATCCTTATTTTTCCTACCCTTTAAATGAGCTCCCTAGAGTTAAATTCTTATCTGCATAGTTCCTAGAGTGACCTCAAGAACTGTCAAGGATTCCGCTGACACCTATATTGCTAATGACTTCTGTATCTGCATCTCTAGCACAGCCTTCTCTGCTCAAGTGTATGCACAACAACACCCTCTTTGACTTATCCATCTGAGCAGTCCACAGAATCTCTAACTAAGTGGGAGACAGACCTGGAGTGGAATTTAGTTACTGTTTCTAATAGCTTCACAACCATAAGCTAGCCATTTGATTCTCAAAGCCTCAGTTTACACAGTTCTAAAATGGGGATAATGATTCTCTCTCATTTGGTTGCTATGAGATTTTAATGAGATAATGTATTTTAGGTGGTAAATTCAGCGTCTTATCATAACAGGTCATAAGAAAGGACAGGTGTGCCCTTCAAAAGGAATCCACTACTTTCCAAATCTGATCGCTGATTCTATATTCCCTTGTTCAATGAATGGTACTTCTTTTCATCCTTGTGAGAGACCATACACTTACAAAACACCCTAGGCACTTTTCTTTCATCTGCCTACTCTTCCCAAATCAAGTTAGCTATTATCAGGTCCTTTCCTCTTCCTAAATATCTCTTGATAATCCCTCTCAATCTCTGACTTCTGGCACCTGTTTTAATTTAGGCTCTCATCATTTCTTGCCTATAAAAAACCAAGTCTCCTAACCGGTCTTTTTTCTCTGTCTGTTATGTCAGGAATAGCATGTGCATAGGCATATGTAGCTCCCTACCAATGCTAAAGGGAGCTACATAAATGTATCTGGGAAGTGACTGACCTACTCTAAGAAGAGCCTTACTAAGTCACCCCTTTGTATAACTTCTTCCTTTGAATACGAGTAGATGTGTGACTTGCTTCTAAAACCACAGAATTATGCTAAATTGAGAGTATGTCAATCCCATGATTATGCTACATTGTATGAGACTCTTAGCAGACAGAAGGAGCAAACAGGTGTTTTTTGAATGGACAATGGCAGGGAAAGGCAGTACCTCATCCTAGCATCAGGAAGGAACTTAATTTTTCCAAATACTGTGTGAGTTTGGAAAAGATTTTGAACTCCAGAAAGTAATGCAGTCTGGTTTACACTTTGTGGCTTTGTGGGACCCTGAGCACAGAGAGCAGTTTCCATGGATTAGGGTGTAATCTTTGGGGATTATTATTGTGCTCACCACATTAGTGAAAAAGAAAATACACATACAACTAAGGAAAACATTTATGACTCTAATAGCACAGACTCACCTCTGAAAATCCACTTTCAAACCTTTTTGGTTCAATTCACACTATACTTCATATTCTAAATTAAATCTCACTTTTCATTTTCAATAATTTAAAAGCTTTTCTCAGTTCCATAAAACTTAAAACAAACAAACAAACAAAAACTGGCTTTCAACAAAGACCACCCCCAACAACTGACACCTGGTTATGTACCTCCTTAGGCAGTCACATAGAGAGGGCTGGCCAGGCTGAGTAATAGGCTATGAGAGTTTCTCCCAGGGACAAAGTCTACTAAATCTGTTTCAGGGAAACTTGGCAGTACATCAGGAAAAAGAACACAGTGGGATTATTTATTATTAAAACACAGACAAAAGACTTTATAAGTTAATGTCTTTGGGTTAAAAATTTTTCTTACATTCATGAAAGAGGGTTAAAATGAAGCCAACATACAGGATATAGGTTTGCTCGCAATTGTTTTATATTAGTGAATAAATAGTAAACCAGTAATAAAGAGCATATCATTGCCATCTCATCTGCTGAATATATGGCAGCTGACATAAAAAGATATGAGATTCACAGGTTAACTGGTTAATTCACATACAAACCCTGTCTGTTCCAGGTTTTCTCTGTCACACTGTAGATGTATCTCTTTCACACGTACGACTTGGTGACAATGTGTGGATGGGCAAAAGTGAGTGATGTTATTCTAACAAAGCAGTGTTGAGCTAATGTTGAATGTCAGCACATCAGCAATATCTCCTGACATATGTGAAGGAAACATTTAATTCAGTAAAATGAGACAATGGGGGCTTCCCTGGTGGCTCAGCAGTAAGAGAATCTGCCTGAAATGCAGGAGATGCAGGTTTGATCCCTGGGTTGGGAAGATCCCCTGGAGAAGAGAATGGCTACCCACTGCAGAATTCCTGCCTGGGGAAATCCCATGGACAGAGGAGCCTGGTGGGCTACAGTCCACTGGGGTCGCAAAAGAGTTGGACACGACCTAGTGACTAAACAACAACAAAATGAAATTGCCTTAACTTCATAAAAGGTAAATAAAATGGTGATGGCAGATGAGGTAATTAACTTGAAGAGGATAAATGCTCACGATATGAAATCCGATACCAAAAGGTTATATTCTGGTTGTATCATACATTCAGTAGCAATGGGATCTTCAGTTATCTGAGCTTCAGCCTAAACATGGTGGAGGATAATTGCAACTCATTCACTCATCCATTCAAAGAATATCTACTGACTGACAACTTTCAGTGATGTGCTCTTCTGAGGATGTACCAATGAATAAATCAGACAAATATCCTTGCTCTCAATGGAGTCTACACTGTCACACTTCCTCATCGGGTAACTCCAAGGTTTCGATGAGATTCAATAACATATCTGGCAAAAGATAAGCATTGTAAATAACCTTAATTAGCATCACCATACTGGTAATAAAATTGTTCAAAAACTTGAACAAGTGTACTTATTTGCATAAGAAGTAGCATATTAAAGAGATAAATACGTAATTCGGGCAAACTAGCAACACCAAAATCTGTATAACGATGATGTGAGATTTCACACTATCTTTAATAGAATGTATCTCTGAAAAGTGGCCTAAAGGAAAAGAATTATGCTTTTTGAAAAACATTTTCACAATTATCATATATTTATTCTTAGTAAACTTTTTTAAAAGTGAAGTTTAAATAAGAACATTTGTTTCTGGATTAACAGTCACTCTCTGGGCTCTCCTGCATATTTTTCTCTTCACATATTGCCTTTGCTACTCTTCTACATGATCAAGCAGTCGTCACACCATAATTTATCATCTTTCCCCTTTCAATTCAGTCATCATTCCACTCTGCTCTGTTAGAATTTCCTGCTGTGACAGTCCCTGTAGAATCCTTGGTAAACTCTCAGATGTTTCCAGATTCTGCTTAGGAAGGCAGTGAGCCACAAAGTTATTAAACACCAGTGACTTACAAAGGGATTTGTTCTTCACGTCTAAGCAAAGGGGAAGTCCAGTCATTATCCTTAGAGTGACTGACACGCACAGTCTACAACTGATAGTCGTCTTTTCTGAAGTCAGATGCATGGCTCCAGCCATCAAGTTTTACATCTTGGGTGTTTTTAGTTTAGGGAGTTCTGTAAAACTCAAAATGCCTAGTTCTGCAGTTTATTAGGTATGCATTTCAAAAGATGTGACTGTCAGAACTGGTTAGTTACTATAAAGGCAGTGATCCTGTAATGCTGCAAGGCAAACACATTAAGGCTTAAGTCACATATGGCACACACTTCAAATCTCCACATTTTCAAAGGACTTAGTGGAGCCAACAGTCAAACTTAGTAATCATCCAGTTAAACAGAAGCTAGTACGAAGCATGAAACAGTATACACTATATAAGAATTTTGGCAAAGCACTGTATGTATCGACCATACATTTAAAAATCATAATGGCATTAAATCATCCTAAACCTCTAACATCCATTCACAAGAATACTCTCTTTCATCAGAAACCACATGTCATTCTGATTCATATTTAGTGCTAAAAATGTAAATTTGACAAAATGTGTCTAAACTTGACCCAGACACTTAACTATTTTCATAATTCCAGAGGCAAAAGGAAAACAGGCAAATCTCTTCACTGTACATTGTAGTCAACTTTGAAGAAATAGCCTGGATATAAGCAGTAGGTGGCAAAGTTAAAAAAACAGAAATGCTAATCCTGGGAGAATAGTTGCCTGCTAGTTTATAGTCTTTCCTAAAAGCTGAAAAAAGAGATTAAGGGACATAAAAAATACCCATCATCTTAATACTAAAAATTAACATCAAAAACAAAAACAAACAAAAAAATCCCAAACCTCAAACGCTACAAAATATCAAATAATACTACCAGATTTTAAAAAGCACTGATTTTTAAAATACATTGTTTCAACCTGTGTTCTTTGTTAGGGGACATAGTAGCAGTAATGAATTGGAAAATAATCAAGTTAACATGGTTTCTAGTTTAAATTTTAACAGATATAACAATACATCTTTTACTCCAGATTAAAGAAGATGATTTTATACGAAGCATCATCATAAGTTATTGTATTATAGCTATATCCTAGAAAATAGCTTCTTTCAGAAGTCTTAATTTTTCTAAAATTATACAGTTATTAAACAAAAATCATCAAACTTTTTTTTTCAAACTTTTTATGTTAAAGGTCAAATAACAAATCATTTAGGCTCCATGGGCCGAGAAGTCTCTTTGGCAAGTACTCAACTCTTTTGCGGCACAAACTCAGCCACATACAAATGTAAATGAATAAATGTGGCTATGTTCTAATAAAACTTTATTTGTGGGCAATGAAATCTAAAATGTTTACAATTTTCACTGCTCATGTAATATGCTTCTTGCTATTTCTCTTTCAGTCATTAAAAATGCAAATTATTCATAGCTTATAGACCATATTTGCAGCAGGCTGTGGGCTATCTCACCCACAGACTACAGGTTGATAATGCAAACTAAGAAATAAAAGATGACAGGGCAAAATTTACTTTTCTTTCTTTCTCCCTCCCTTCCTCCCCGCCTTTCATTGCATTTACTGACTTACACATGTACATATGTATGTATGTATTTGTTTATTTTGGAAGCTCACAGTATACAAAAAATTATGAGGCAGTCCTAGAAGAGTAGAAGGCCAGAATACCAGCCTCTCAACCTCAGCCAGAGCAGTAAACTGTAATAGACTAAGTGTAACAGTTACCGAGCATTCAGCCTGCACAACCACCACAGAGATTCTGTGAACTACAAATCATTCCTATTATTCAAAGTGGATACAGCTATAAGATATCCTATTTGCATTCCAATGACCTGTCACATAAGTTTTTCCTATGGCAACTTTTTTGACAACCAATATCTTCTTCAAATTCCCTTTAATTCTCTATGAAGGCCCAGAGAAAAGGGAAGCCATGAGAGAAGCTTGCTTAATTGTGGCAATAATTGAAGCATCATTACTTATTTGTAACAACTAAAGGGCTATTTGGTACTTGGGAATTTGACAACACAAAAGACATACTATAATCCTTTGTAAGACATTTAGATACAGAAATCTAAGAAATTCTGCGAATAGTGAACCATGATTCTTCCACCTTCTATTTCAGAAAAGGCTATTTTATTCACTTTCAGTAGCAAACAAACATAGAGAACTTTCTTTTGAAGAAATTTCACCAGAAATTCAAGATCTACTCAGGTAGAAAATATTTCATAACAATATACTGTTTGTTAGAGTTTCAGGTGAGTTGAAATCACTTTTAAAAAATTACAATGTGATCTGATATAACCATGAGGATTACGTTCAATGGTTAAGTGAGTTACCATCTATCCAGAAAGACTCTCTTGGCAGAGGCGTTTCACAGCACGAATTTTCCTATTAGAATATAATCTTCAAGAGGCTTATGTGGCTTTGTAAGCAGTGATTATTGGAGCTTCTCACTACAATTAAAAACATATGCCTAAATACTGTTTTTGAAAATGACACAAGTGTTCAAATACCAACATAAAAATGTGCAAGTAAAGGTGCCAGATACTTATGTAGTAAGAAAAGTCAAAGAACTTGTGCAAAGGCATGTTTCTTACTGCTTTCTATCTAAAAAAACATTGTTGAACAATTTTTAAAGACTAGAAAATTCCATCCATGAAACCTATGCATCTTATGTAGACTTTCATGAAAAAACAACCTGAATGTGACATCAGCGTCCAAATTTAAGAAACAAAAACACTAAGAGAATATATCTGCACCTCCATGTTCACTGCAGCATTATTCACAATAGACAAGACATGGAAACAACCTAAGTGTCTGTTTATAGATATGCGGTTTATACAGAATAGTATCAATAGAGTATATGCCTCCATCTCAATTTCCCATTCTTCCCGGGAACTCTACCTAATGTACTGACTGTGGTGCCCTGAATGGGAAAGAAATCCAAAAGGGAGGAGGTATATGTGTGTGTGTGGCTGAGTTATTTTGCTATGCAGAGAACTAACAACACTATAAACTAAAGCAACTACTCTTCATTAAAAATTAATTTTCAAAAAAGTAAAAATAAGTGTTGTTTAAAACACAACAGAATATTACTCTGCCATAAAAAGAATGAATTCTTGCCATTTGTGACAACGTGGATGGAACTTGATGGTATTATGCTAAACTCTCATATACGGAACAGAAAAGCAAAAACAAAATGAAAAACCACATTCATTATCAGAGGTGGAGAGAGGAAGAATTAAATGAAGGCAATCAAAAGGTACAAACTTCCAGTTATAAGATACATAAGTACTTGGGATATAGTCTACACCTGTACAGTTATGGGATGAACTATAGTTATACTGCTGTATGATACATATGAAAGTTAAGAGAGTAAATCCTAAGAGATCTCATCAGAAGGAAAAATATATTTTTTTCCTTCTTTCTACTGTATCTATATGATATGATGGGCACTTAAAATTACTGCAATTATCATTTCACAATTAGTCAAGCCATTATGTTGTACACCTTAAATTTTTACAGTGATGTATGTCAATTATATCTCATTAAAACTGGAAAAAGTGTTCACCTTTATGACTGGCTTCAAAAGGAAAATAAGAAAACAGTCATTTTTTCCTAAGTACTATGAGACATTAGGGACAGGTGTAACTCTAAATGACAAATTCAGGAAAAAAAGATTTTTAAATGCAAACTCCACAGTAGATGATCTGAATCAAGGCTAAAAGATTGTAGTTATTTATATGGAGACAACATCTTTTGAAAACACAGTTTTTAAGCAAACAAAGATTAGTTTTTGCAATTAGCCATAAATTCATTTCTTTGTATGAGAAGCAATGGATATAATTATGATTTTCAATTCATCTTGACAAATATTTACTGAGTTTACCAAGAACTGTAATATATCTAGAGAGAATGACATATCAAGGAAAAACAGAACCTTGAGAAGAATGTGTAGCAATGAATACAAACATGGGAAACTGGATTAAGCATTGGTTAAGCAGTCTTATTAAGTGAATAAACCGAGTTTGAAGCATGCTGTTTGAATGTGAATGGGTCATACAACTTGTGTTACCTAATAATAAATTGTAAACACTACTACTGAACTCATGAAGTTTCAAGGACTAGAGATACACATTTGGGATTTGTTTGCACAGACTATTAAAACCAAATGAGCAAATGAGATGGTCAAAGAATATGTAAAAAGAAGAGGACTATGGACAGAACCTCAGTAAATGCATTCATGGGGCGATGGAAGCCAGACTAAGGAAGGAACTGAGAGGGAACTGTTGAAGATAGAGGAAAATTATGTGACTTGTGGCTGAAGCAACAAGTAAAGAGTGATCTTACAATATCAAATGATACAAAGGCATGGAGGCATTTTAATGGTTAAAGGATATTGGACCTTCTTATCATGAGAAAACTGAAGACCTTGGCAAAATCAGCAGTACAGCAAAGGTAGAGGCAGGTGAACGTACAGGCCTGATATATGCTGGCATAAGTTTTCTAAGCCAAAGTTTCAGGGGAGGATGAAATGGAAGAATAAAATTTGTAATAATGTAATTGATATTACATCAACATTACGAATGTATACCTATGGCTGATTCATGTTGATATCTGACAGAAAACAACAAAATTCCATTAAGCAATTATCCTTCAATTAAAAAATAAATTTTTAAAAAGTAAAAAAAATGTAATTGATAAAGAAATGTAGAGATGACAGGAAAGCATAGATGGCTCCATGTTTATGAAGAGGTCACAGAATTTGTTTTAGTTGAGGGGACACTCATGCTTAAAAATTCCCATCCCTTCATTCATTTCATTATCTTATTTCACCATATCATGTGCCAGGAACTGTTTAAGGTGCTTTACATATGTTAATATTAAGCCATTTGTTCCTCCCAACAATCCCATAAAGTGATTTATTTTAACTCCATTTTACAGATGCAGAAACTGAAACACAGGAACATTTAACACCTCAGAGTCAGACAGAAGCAAACACCAGAGTCTTCCTGATTTCAATATCATGCCGTCAACAACCATGATCTTTTACTACATATTAAGAGTAGTTTTAGCTAAAATACTCACCTGTCCCAAGAAACAGGACATTGTATGTACCATCAGCAGCATTCACTCGGTCCACAGCTATTTTTGTGTACTTATAGTCAGTGCCTATACGAACAATCAAAGGCCTTCTGTGTATTGGGTAGATGGAATTGTACATGAGGGGGTGGTTCCGAATAAAAGTGACAACATCATCTGGGAACTCCTTCGTGGTTCGCATATTGGGTGTGAATGCTCCTCCTGGACACTAAAAAAATATTTTTAAAAGGACTAAGTTAATACAATTGCAATTTTATGTTAATAATAATCAAGAGATCTCTATTTTTCAAAATATTTAGAAGCTTAAGTTGTTGTAAGTGTATTTTCTCCCTATTGAGAAAAAAACAGCATGATTATACATAGTACGATTTACAGAAAATAAACATACAATATATATAATTTGATCATTTAAATAGGCTCAATCCACATATCCTGTCCTGTTTGTTTTCAGAGTGAAGCTGATGTCATTCGGTTCACGATATAACTTATCACCTTTCTCATCCATCACTTTTATATTTCTTACCCTGTTCCAGATTCAGTGTTGCTAGAAAAAATGCTCTTGTGGATATAATCTAATGCTGCTGTGTGTTAGTTGCTCAGTTGTGTCTGACTCTTTGTGACCCCATGGACTGTAGCCCACCAGGCTCCTCTGTCCATGGAATTCTCCAGGCAAAAATACTGAAGTGAGTTGCATTTCCTTCTCCACTAATGCTGCTACTGGCTCTTTTAAATAAATTAGATTATCATTATCAAATTCAATCAGAACTCTGACATGCAAGAGTTTCATTCCATCTGATCCCCTCCCTACCAAAGAGGAGTCTCTGAAGTTGGAGCTTGGATTGGATACGGTCAATACACCTGGTTAATTTCCCTCTGGAAAACACTCCAGTAACTTCCACTCCTCTCAGAATAAAATCCCAACAACTAAGCATGGCTATAAGCTCCTGAACGTCTGGGCTGCATTGTGCCTACCATGGCCATGGTTCTTGCTCTTCCTGAGCATCAAGTCAGCTCCCCATCCAGGACCTTGGCATGTGCTGTTCCCTACCTGGATTACTCTTCTCCAGACAACTTTGTGGTTTTCTCTGTTGCCTCATTCAGTTCTCAGCTCATAAGTAACTTCCTTTAAGGTGATGACATATAAAAATTGCTCCCCATCACCATTTCCACCCTCTTATTTCCTTAGCTTGCTTTATTTTTTGTTCACAGCTCTATATACCTGTGTGTAATATATTTGTTGCTTGTATTTTTATTGTCTGTTTCTTCCTCTAGAAGGTAAGCTGTGAATTATTCTCAACTGGGTATGTTTTCTTCATTATTTTACCCTCAGACTTAAAATAAAGCTGAAAAATATTAGCTATTTGACAGAGTAGTTGGATGAGTGAAATACTCTATTATATCTGTCATCCAATTTTGGTGTAGGGGCTATATAAACAGGGGCATTAATTCTGGTGAGGAGGGGAAAGATTCAGAGCATCAGGTAGGTATAAAGAAAGCAATAATGGGACCTAAAAATGACTGCAGGATAGTTTCAGCAGTTCTAGCATGACAAGGATTTCTGAGAAGAGGATTCCATTTACAGATCACCTGAGGACAAACTCAAGGCTAGGCTGGGAGGTGCTGAAGCTTGAAACCTGAACACATGCGCTAATAGGAGCTGAGTGTCAAGTTATATGAGCCATGTATCATCTTTTTTAACACATAAAACATAATTTGTCTAACCCTATCAAACACTGGCAACATCTCTACTTTCAGAAACAAAAATACTTGGTTATATATATATAAATATTTAAATATATTTATTTATAAATATATATATATTTATATAAATATACAAAAGCACTACTGCTCTAGTAGTACAGTACTTTTAGAGAGGTACAAATTGACAGGAAAGCAACAAATCAAGCTTCCTGATCAACAGAAAAGGGTACAGCATCTGTGGTGAATAGCAAGATGTGATACAATCAGTAATAAATGAAAATTACAGCTTATTCAAATGTGGCAGTGAACATTTATTTCTAGGTAAGTGCTCCTATGCAGGAATATAAACCTAGTGTGGTCAAATTTCAATAGAAAATAGAAATGTGTAATTTAATGTGATGGGAATACCAGACTACTTTACCTCCTCCTGAGAGACCTGTATGCAGGTCCAGAAGCAACAGTTAGAATCAGATATGGAACAACAGACTGGTTCCAAATTGGAAAAGGAGTATGTCAAGGCCATATACTGTCATCCTGCTTATTTAACGTCTATGCAGTGTACATCATGTGAAATGCCAGACTGGATGCAGCACAAGCTGAAATCAAGATTGCTAAGAGAAACAGCATTTACCTCAGATATGCAGATTACATCACCCTAATGGCAGAATGCAAAGAGGAGCTAAAGAGCCTCTTGATGAAGGTGAAACAGGAGAGTGAAAAACCTGGCTTAAACCTCAATTTTCAAAAAAATGGAAAAAATGGATATAGTGACAGATTTTATTTTCTTGTCCTCCAAAATCACTGCGGACCACGACTGCAGCCATAAAGTTAAAAGACGCTTGCTCCTTGGAAGAAAAGCTATGATCAAAATAGCATGTTAAAAAGCAGACACGTTACTTTGCCAACAAAGGTCCATCTAGTCAAAGCTATGAATGGCTCAGTAGTCATGAATGGCTCTGAGTGTTGGATCATAAAGAAAGCTGAGCACTGAAGAATTGATGCTTTTGAATTGTGGTGTTGGAGAAGACTCAAGAGTCCCTTGGACTGCAAGGAGATCAAACCAGTCAATCCCAAAGGAAATCATTCCTGAATTTTCATGGGAAGGATGGATGCTGAAGCTGAAACTCCAAAACTGTGGCCATTTGATGCGAAGAGCCAACTCACTGGAAAAGACTCTGATGCTGGGAAAGACAGAATGCAGGAAGAGAAGGGTACAACAGAGGATGAGATGGTTGGGTGGCATTGCTAACTCAATGAAATGAATTTGAGCATACTCTGGGAGATGGTGCAGGACAGGGAAGGCTGGCATGCTGCAGTCCATGGGGTCACAAAGAGTTGGATGGGACTGAGAGACTGAACAACTGCCAAAATTTTAATGTTAGCTCAGTGCAAAAAGAAAAACAACTTTAGGGACCAAATAAAACATGGCAACCTCTGGGTTAAATTCATGCAATGTCTATCCTACAATGTCAGTGTTTCTGGGCGATTACTGCCAGGTAGTCCTACATTCGCAAATAAGTCTCCGCAAACTATGAATGTGCTCTCCCTCATTTGAACTGTATCACTCCGATGCAATTTTTAGACTAACTTTAACGAGTTAATATTACTAGAATATTTTATAGGACCAGTAAATATAGTTCTTTTTTTGTAGAAAGGCATAAGGAGCAATTAAATGACTTCACTAAAGAGAGATAATGAGACAAGTAATAAAACTAAGCTTCTCATTCATTATCCCATTAACGAGACTTTCATCTAGGGTTAATATGCTTGTCTTTTAGGCAAAAGTACTATATTTAAATATGCATATTTATAAATTAACTACAATAAAAGACCAAACTAGGACTAACAATTCCATGTGAGGGTATTCTAAATACATTCTATGAATGTGTACCATACTTCTGAAAAATGCAGTGTTATGGGTATTGTCTACTGTCATTTCTCACACAAAGTGGAGAAAGGGAAACACAACCATCAGAAGATGCATGTGGATCATGAATTTTCACTGAATGAAAACATGGAAAGTACAAACGCATGGGCAATTTAAATATCTCCAGTCCTTCAAAAAACACCACTTAAGGGATGGTTTCCTGAGCTGTCTCCTTAAGTATTTGCAAGTATTGTTTTTATATGTTCCAGGATTATCCAAAGTTAGCATAGATTACTAGGCAATTTCTATAATTTCCAGCTAGCAATTACTTTCATAAGCTTATTAAATTATATACGTCTAGTTTCTGGATTTTACTTAATGGTAACTGAAATTTAGCTAAAAATTATGTTTCAGTTACTCACAACCATTGTTAATAAATGTAGTGTGTGCTCAGTTGCTCACTCGTGTCTGACTCTTGGTGACCTTTATGCAATTGTCTCCTAGTAAAAGTTTATTTTCAAAATTACAGAAGAATTCCCTTTAGTCAATAATTCATTTTTTCCATTGATTCATGGCCTAAATCTTGCAGATAAGACAAAGAATGAATGACAATGATGTGACAAGAACAAAAATTGATTATCCTTTGCAGACTATCTGGACTTGTGAGTTTGCTCAGTATAAAACTGTCAAGTATAAGTAAGATGCAATTAACATATCCCTCACCTTGTGATATATGAAAGCATGTGTACTGAAACTTCAAGAAAATATAATACCCACATGCTACTATAAAATAAAGCCTTTGTCCATTACCTGGGCTGCTGTCTCATTCATAGGAAGGATAATTTTGCTCTACAAATAGTCATTAAGTAATTTTGGTTAAACTTCCCCTTCAGGTGTTTGTTTTCCTCTGGTTTTAGTTTTCTGTTTATCAAGTGATGATAAGCATTCCTTTCTTTGTGTAAAGACATTTTAAGTGTTTTGATTACTAAAGTGCTAAAGTGAAATGCTAGGAACAATGAGGATGCCACCTATCTTTTCAGGAAGTACCTCTAATTTCCTTCCTAGTCTCAGGTATTCCTGAGTATCTGCTCCTAAGCCACTCACCCATTATACTGGTTTTCAGCATTCATGTGTTCACATATCAATTCATATGTCAATTTTTCTGATAGCTTTTATTCAAAATGTATTTTGAAGTGCTCAGCAAGGGATGTAAGGATAGGAAGCAACCACTGTCTTCTAGACACAAGTGTTCTAGGAAGAAAGATGGACATATTCAAAGTAACATAACAATTGTGACATATAATTTAAGGTAAACATAAAAGAAAAACAGACTTTGACTCACAATCAATAAGAGCCAATATTTTTAAAATGAATTTAGAGAACTTAAGGCTGCCAGAGTTAGTGAAGAGGTTTAGAGATTTCAAAAATAGTTTGGAATATTCTGGCAACTATAATGCTTGGAGCAATCCTAAAACATGAATCACAAAGTGAAGGGAAGAAGTAGGAGTTGACTCTAAAGACAGATAACAGAAAACAAAGGTAAAACTAGTTACAGAAGGAGTAACCAGCATGTTCAAAAGGAGCTTGACCTAACATTTGAAGGACAAATGGCATATGGATAAATAAATGGACATAAATAAATGATATTCTAGAATCTGGGCTAGTTTCTAGTATTAGTCTTTGAAACTTGTGTTCTGAGAGAAATTGATCTTATATTTAAACCCTTGGTAATCTGGGCCCTTTACTTAAAGTCCAAAGAATTAAATAGCTGAAGACTTGAATTTATGCACCAGCTGGCCCTCATCTTTCTGGTATTTATTCTCCGTGACTTAAAAGAGCCCTTTGTTCCAATCCTACTAGCCCATGCAGAGTTTCTAGGACTCACTGATTAATTCCTATCTTTGCCTTGTAATGTACACAGTAACCTTTGACTGAAACATCCTTCCTTACTTATTCAAATTATCCACATCAACTACCCTTCAGCGCCAAGTCAATCTCACATATTTTTACATGTCTTTCCAAACTAGACTCTTCCATGACAATCTCTTTTTTCTCTAGATTTCCATAATATTTATTGTCTGCTTTATTCACACGCCTTGAATAATTACATGAAACAATATGTAATTAACTTTTCACATCTATATGTCTTATGTGCTGAATTTTATTGTAAACTATGCTAACAATGTTTTAAAATGTCTATGAGGAACTGAAATGCTTCTACTACAAAAACAACTAGAAGATGCATGCAACTGACAAAAGTGTCAGCAAAAAAGTTTCTCTTTTTCTTCTACTAACTATGTAGATCACACATTTTCTGTGTTCTTTTGCTGCACCACGTTGTAGACCTATTCAAAGCACAGTGAATGAAGCAGATGGTTCTGGTCCACTTACAAACAGATGTTAAAAACAATTATTTTCATGAGGTTCTGCTTTAACAGTATAGGGTAAGCAAACAGTCACAGTCTTCTACAGAAGCTTATACACGTTGCATCAGAAAAATGTTATATGTTAGCTCAGTCACAGAGAGAATCTGCAGTCTTTGGCTGCCCTTTGCAACATACCAAAGGTGTCCTGTTTCTTCCACAAACTTGTATTACTTATGGAAAAACATTATGACACAATTGGCAGGCTTCTTCCTACTGACTTGGGCTTGCTGGTTGGGACAGTTTGCTAACACAGCTATCAATCCTGCTTTACAAGAAGCACCTACAGGGAACATTAGAGTGAGGGTATCAGATTTCTGCTAGTGTCATTTCTTTAAGAATCCAGTCATATAGTTATGAGGTTGACCCAGCAACTGGACTACATAGGGAATTAAAGTATGACGATCATAGTTGATCCTACACTGGGAGGACTTCAGAGGCAACATTCTTAACCCTAGAGAAAAAGGAATGTTTTGGGTCACTTGGCTGTGAGTCTTCTGGCTACATGAATGGGATATTAAACCTTAAAATCCTAGGAAAGAGACATTTGAAGACTGCTCTGAGTCAGAGAGCTGACTTCATGGTGTTTTGCTCAGTAAAGGGTGGAGTGACCGAAACTTCAGGGAGGTATGCTTTTCCAGGAGGAGTTCCAGAGGTTATTCCTCCACCCAGCCTTTTTTATTCTCTAAGGATCACTCATCTGACAACTTTTTTTTTTTTTTTTTTAAGGAGCTGCTGTGATCTCAACACCAGATGTAAGCAACCACATTATGGAAATATGTCTCAAGCATTGACAACTCACTCCCTTTTTTCACGGAGTCTGCTCCAGATGTGTCACTAAGCTCTGGCTTATTTCACACTGCTTTCGAAGAGGAAAAATGCTTATGCTTAGGAGCTCAGAAATAATGCAAAGTGGGAGTGTTAGCAGAATTTTCTAATTTGGCAGTGATTTACTTGCTTTACTAAAAAGGAATTATCTACTCTCACGTTTTATGTACAATAAAAGTTTGACATGAATGTTTTTCTCACTGTCATTCTCAGTCTTTTTGAGGTGCCATTAGGTGAAGTCTTAAGAGGCACTGAGAGACCAAGGGGGCTGGTTTTCTTCAGGGGAAAAAAAACCTCCTAATTAGTAACACTGTCAATTTCCATGATGGAGGACTCCATCCATGACTGATTTCAAATTGCTACTGTGATCTCTTTGACTGAGATGAGGTGAATGCAATCTCATCTTGCCAGTCAGGTACAAGCTGACTGCAGTTCTCATGGAGGCTGAGGCCTCAAACCCTTATTTACTTGGCATGGCTCTTTTCTATGTGTATCTGAGGTGTTTATCTTAAGGATTCATGGGAGAAAATGGAATTTAATTCAGTTTACAAATCAATTGCTCCTGTATTAATCCCACATATATTCTGTTCAATAGAATAACTGATGAAAACAAATGCAATCACAACAATCCCTTAATTTTTTGATTTAAGACGAAACAGTGACTCGCTCCAATTCAAATAGCAAGTAATTCTCAAAAATAGGACATATCTTTGGATACATTATCAATGAATAATTTGAAAATACATGAACTACATTCAGTGAAATAATGCGAGCCTTGAGTTATGATGGAATTTAAAAGTTATTCAGCTTCCCCTTCTTTTATATAGTTTGCTCAGTTGGTAAAGAATCTGCCTGCAATGCAGGAGACCGGGGTTCAATTCCTGGGTTGGGAAGATGCCCTGGGGAAGGAAATGGCAATCCACTCCAGTATTCTTGCCTGGAGAATCCCATGGACAGAGGAGCCTGGCAGGCTACAGTCCATAGGGTCGCAAGAGTCGGATACGACTTAAATGACTAAACCACCAACCACCTGTTTCTTATCTAATACACTCTAATACCCTAAGATGGATATGGCTCTTGATTTCTTTTCCTTGTGTGATACCAAATAGTGAAATGTTTCTTCCATCTTCTGATGAGCTATATGCATCAAAGAGAGATCATTTAAAAAGAGACTGTAAATTCTATGGTAAGTTTTTGTTGCTAGTCATGATTAATTAGCTTTTTAAAACTCAGTACTTTCATGGATAAATGGCAATTTTGAGTCTTTCCAAAGTTAATTAGAAGTTAATAATACCTATTTGAGCTTCCTAGCTAGGGAACCAAACCTGAGCTCTTTTAATTTTGAATAAACATCTTCTTTAAAGCCTTATTAGCACATTATTTTTCTTGTCAAAAAATTGACAGCAGTATAATTCAATAAGATTAGAAACAAAGAAATAAATAATATATTACAAATAATATCTAATAATAATACAAAAATAAAGTGAATCAGCAGTAAGTAAAACTTATGAGAGATGAATGTGTGAAAGCATACTGACAAAAGGAATTTCATATTTAAATAAAAATGAAAAGCATTTTGTTCAAGTAATATCATTTCAATAACTTTCCTTTTTTTTTAAAATAAAATCATTCTTTACTTATATCCAGCCCATTTTATAAATATAACCTTATTTTATGAAATGCAAGAATATAAGACAATGATATTCTTCTTGATGGTCAATTGTGTAACATCTCCTCTCACTGAGTGATGTATAACACTTTACAGAGACAGAAACTAATCAATAATATTATAGTCTGCAACACAGTATTATTATAATTCAAAATAAAAACAAATAGTAAGACTGTGTTAGTCCCTCAGTCATGTCTGCCTCTTTGCAACCCCATGAACTGTAGTCCACGAGGCTCCTTTGTCCACGGAGTCCTCCAGGCAAGAATAATGGAGTGGGTAGCCATTCCTTTCTCCAGGGGATCTTCCTGACCCAGGGATTGAACATGTATCTCCTGCATTGCAGGCAGATTCTTTACTGTTTCAGCCACTGTGGTCTTCCCAGGTGGATCCCCTGGAGAAGGAAATGGCACCCACATCAGTATTCCTGCCTGAAGAATTCCATGGACAGAGGAGCCTGGTGCATTACAGTCCATGGGATCACAGAGTCAGACATGAGTTAGCGCTCGAGTGCACACGTGCACAAGTGCACACACACACACACACACACACACAGAGTAAGACTATGACCACTGTCCTGGAAAAACTCAGTTCTAATCTGCCAGGGTACTGTCTGTACCTTGAGCTGGAAAAGGTAGTTTTCAATCTACCCCTTAATAGTACAACGCTTCAAGACATGGTTATATTTGAATACCTCAAAACTTTTTTATTTGAATTATAATCTCACCTTCATTGTCATTATTTGCTCACAAATACCATTTTATTTCCTTGAGAAATATACAATACATAATTTTTAACTAAATATATTCCTAAAATTGAAATAACTTTGCAGATTGATTAGTAAATTAATTCTCACATGAGGATAATTTCATTAAAATAGATGGGATTTCTTAATATTAGAACAATTGTGAAAAGCAACTTGAATTCAAATTAATAGATTGCCTTCAAAATGTTACCATTTTCCAAGCTATAGTTTCTATGCCATTAAAATTAGGAAAATATCTCTTCCCTATCCAACATATCCAGCTGTCATAAAATATAAATGAGATTTTATTATTAATATCAAGAGAATTTAGAAAAAAATTGTATAGAATTCTATAACATCCATATTTGTAAAATCCCATGTATAAGAACTCATCCAGTGAAAAATTATAATGAGTATACCAGTAGGTCTATGTTTGTATTTAATTAACATCAACATGATATTCATTTCTTCATAAGTTATATCTTTTTAAAAAGTAAAGTAACAAAGATAGTTTGCTCAATACTTACAGTTCCAGGGCGAGGATATGGAATTCTCCCCTGGTAGGAAACCAGCTGATGATTGGGCCCTTCTTTGTGTGCAAAAGGCCCATTAAACACAGTCTGTATATCAGAGAAATGATACACACATACGGCTGATCCTTTAAAAACTGAGCTGAAAAAAAAGAAAACAGAAAAATATTAATTTTACTATTTCCTAAATTTAAAAGTGATTATACTGGTCACTGTATTGTGCACCTGAAATCATCACAACATTGTTAATCAACTATGTGTGCTCAGTGGCTTTAGTAGTGTCTGCTTCTTTGTGATCCCATGGCCCATAGCCCACCAGGCTCTTCTGTGCATAGGGTTCTCCAGGCAAGAATATTGGAGTGGGTTGCCATTTCCTCCCTCCAGGGGATCTTCCAACCCAGGGATTGAGCCATGTATCCTTAGTCTCCCATTTTGCAGGTGGATTCTTTATCACTGAGCCACTGGGAAAGCCCAATTGCAATATAAAATAAAAAGTTAAAAATAAATAGATAAATAAATTCAAATACAACTTAAAAATAAATGGCAAAATCAATGATAAAGTGTCGAATGTTATGGTACACAAGTTAAGCAAAAAATCTTTTGAAATAGCCAATGATACTAAAAGCATTAAGACATTTAGTTCCTCCATGAACGTAGTAGACATTAAGTTATAAAAAAATACTCAATGAATCTGGCCCAAAATATAGAACAAATCAAGGAATTTCTAAGTGGTTTGTCTTGGCACACAAAAAAAGAATTGATGATTTATTTAAAAATATGATTTGAATTCTAAGTCACTATTGATACATACTATCATAATTTAACTCACAAAATAAATCTTACTGATAAGGGAACACTATCTCCTTGCCTTAAGATTATTTTAATGTATAAGTGTTCCTATAATGTTGTGCTAAATGGTAGTTGGAGAAATTGTTGTAAATGTTCCCTATTAGTCACAGAAGAAAACAGCAGGATTCAAAAAAGTTTCACTAAATTACCTTACATCAGAAAAACTCATAAAATTTATTTGTATCTTTACTGAAAATTATTTCCATTGTTGTTGGGCAGATGGACTGAAAACAACATTTTCTGACTCACATATTTTTCTTAAATTAGATGCTTAAAGGGAAACTTATGTGCCCATTGAAAGAACCGAGATATATTATTAATCATTAGCATCACTAGTCATAAATGACAATTAAAATATTTCCCTGTTAAAGTTATTTGTGTTGGGAAATAATTTTTTTGATACAAATATTTTTTTCTTAAGAATTTAGTTCTTTTGCTTTGTTCAGTTCTTTGGGATTTAAATCAAGAATTTTTTTTCAGTTAATTTTTTTTCCTTTTAAACTCACCCCAAATGACATGTTTTTAGATATCTTATAGAGCAAAGTAAATATGATTTATAATCAATTTCACTTTGAATTAAAGTTGAAAATTATACCATGTTTGCTCCACTGGAGAAGAACAGTAAAATGTTTAGATTTTCACTTTGTAGTTAATTGTCTAATAAAAAGCACATTCTAAATTGGTCATATGACAAATGGAGTATTGTACTGAATGCTGGTTAATATTCCTGGCATAAAATAATACACAGGAATACATTCAGGAAAGGATGAGAATATGCTAGACAGTCTTGAAATCTGTGATCATTGAGATTGGGCATTTCTGATATATTAGAAAACAAAGCTATTTTCAAAAATATGAAATACTGTCACATGGAAGATGGAAACTGTTTCAGTGTATTGATAGTCATCACTTTAGATTGCTCCTGAAATAAAAATTATAATAGAAATGCCAATAGTTCTATTTGCATCATGAGTCTTCAAGTTATTTCCTTAAAACAATATAACTTATATACATTATCCCTGTATTGCAGCTCATATTTTCCTTTCTTTGAGGAAAAAAGTATATAATTATTAAAAATACTCTATACAAAACTATTTCGAAAGTGTGAGTTCATAATATATTTGTAATTAAACAAAATTAATAAATTGAGAGGGTTGCCTCCTAAGTGCTATATAAAATTAAAGAGTTTAAAGAATGTTTTTATAATTATTATTACTCAATAAAGCTCATTGTTTAACTTGTACAATTTATTTGTGTAATAATTACCTTGATGTTGTAAAAATTCCATACACTAGTGTTGTCCTTGGGTTATCCATTTCCAGCAGAAACACATCCTCTGTAAGAGGGAAATAGAATTTTTTTAAACTTTCCAAATATTTAAAAAATTTACCCTAAGAGAACAATTTCAACTATGAAAAGTGTTATTCAAAAAGATATTCCTGCAGCATCACTATAATTTGACAGGAACTAAATGATAAGCACTTGGTAAATAAATAAAATATTCAGTTTAGTTACTCAGTCAGGTCCGACTCTGTGATCCCATGGACTGCAACACGCCAGGCTTCCCTGTCCCTCACCAACTCCCAGGCTTACTCAAATTCATGTCCATTGAGTCAGTGATGCCATCCAATGATCTCATCCTCTACCCTCCCCTTCTCCTCCTGTCTTCAATCTTTCTCAGAAGTCAGTCCTTCGCAACAGGTGGCCAAAGTTTTGGAGTTTCAGCTTCAGCATCCATCCTTCCAGTGAATATTCAAGACTGATTCCTTCAGGATTGACTGGTTTGATCTTCTTACAGTCCAAGGGACCCTCGAGTCTTCCCCAACACCACAGTTCAAAAGCATTAATTCTTCAGTGCTCAGCTTTCTTTATAGTCCAACTCTCACATCTATACATGACTACTGGAGAAACCTTAGCTTTTACTAGATGAACCTTCGTGGGTCAAGTAATGTTTCTGCTATTTAATACGCTGTCTAGGTTGGTCATAGCTTTTCTTCCAAGGAGCAAGCATGTTTTAATTTCATGGCTGCAGTCGCCATCTGCAGGGATTTTGGAGCCCAAGAAAATAAAGTCTGTCACCGTTTCCATTGTTTCCCCACCTATTTGCCATGAAGGGATGGGACTATATGCCATGATCTTAGTTTTTTGAATAAACACTTAAAGAATTTTTGAGGACTATTACCTTATGGAAACCATGTTAATAAAATAATATTAAGTAAAAGAGACATAACGAGTTAAAATGAAATAGAACCATGTAAATCTTTTTTTTTAATTTTTTTAAATTTTTTTTATTAAACATTTTTTTTATTAGTTTTGCCAAACAATGACATGATATCACCATGGGTTCACATATGCTCCCCCTCCAAAACCCCCCTCCCTCCTCCCTCCCCCCGGGAAATCTCCTTGCACCAGTCCCAAGCATCAGTCCTGGGCCAGCTATTGCTTAGACATATGATAATTAACATGTTTCAATGCCATTCTCCCATATCATCATCGCAGATGTATAGAATAGACTCAGGGCCTCTATGGATGAGGGAAAGGGTGGGATGATATGGGAGAACCATGTAAATCTTTAAACTATACATCAGAATACAAGAAGTAGATGACCAGTGAGTATTTCTGGTTGACAAAGCTACAGAAATTTTTATGTTTCTTCTTTTTTTCCTGAAATTTCTAAATATCCTTTAATGATAAAATGCTACTTTTTTAATTTAAAAAGTATGACAAATCTCAATTTCTTTTAAATCTAGGGTTAGAATTTGAACATGGAAGCAAAGTTTTTCACAATGACTTTATAAAGTAAGACCTTTTGTCTTTCAGTCAAAATTGCTATAAGCATTTAAACTATATGGAGGCAAAAGGAAAATTACAGATGGTCAGGTGCAGGTACAATAAATGACAGAATCTGGGAGTAGATTCTGATAGCAAATCTCAATAATAACCAATTGTTACAAATACAAGAAATATCTGGATTTAGGGACCTTTTTGCAAATAACATTCTTGCTGACCAATAGAAAGAAAGATGTGCTTTTATTCACAATAAATTTAGGACATCTTAAGTAATGAAGTAATAAACACTAGTCTGTGAACAAAGGCTGGCACTGTCTAGCTTGCCCTAAAATAAGGAGAGACTGAAACATTCCAAGTCACTGAAACATAAATATACAATACTTGTAAAGAATTCTGGAGGAAATAAATTATAACACAAAATCATACTTAAAACTTTTTTTCTAGAAAAACTGAAGTAGAAACTTGTGTTTTTATCATCAACATAATGGCTTTTCAGGAGACCAAATGTCTATTTCAGTTGTTGTAACTGCTAGAACCATATTTGCACAAGAATTTGAACAAACTCCAGGAGATAGTGGAGGGCAGAGGAGCCCAGTGTGCTGCAGTCCATGAAGTAGCAAAGAGTTGGACATGACTTAGTGACTAAACAACAACAGAATCATATTATAACACCTTTTTATTACTTACCTGATCACCTGTTTCAATATTTGAGATAAGTGACCATTTTATATTTTAATGAATTAAAGCAAAATAAAAAATCATTTCTAAACATAACTTGATAAACATGATACTATGATATGTACCAAGTTATTCTGGTTAAAAAGAGAACTGTTCCTTGGCAGGAAGGAATCAGATCGTCAGTCCTTATTTGACTTGGAATGTATAACCCTTCTCATGTCGCACATATTGAGAATATTTAGTCCCAGGGTCACCAAGAATAACTTATAACTGGAGCATAAGTCTAACTTCCACTCTGACACTTCTCTGTCTAACCTTAATTTAATTCTCTTCATTAACTGTAGTAAAAATGTATAGCTATATTTTCATGCAAATTGATTTTAAACTAGAATATCAGAATTTAAACATATATGAAATACACAACTATTTTTAAAAAGCACAAGCATATTATTACTTATGTATAAATTATACAAATACTTCTCTCTGTTGGTCTCTATGACACATATACAAGCACATGTACAGAACACACTGATCTATACATCATGGTGGATTCAATGAACTATATTTCAGCAGTGCACTCACGGGCAAGAAAGATTTAAAAACTACTTCAGGAAATTCATGAGTAGTACCAAGATCATTAACTCATAATTGTAAACTTTACAAACTCTCTTTCAAAAGCATTTTTAAATCTCACATTCATGTACCTAATTCATCAAAGTGTGTCTCTGGGCCATCTTCATCAGTTACTGAGCACACCAGCCTCGCTTTTAAGAAAGTAGTCCACTTGTTGACCAGGCTACGCAGTCCACCAGTGTCATTCTGAAATCATTTTGAAAACATATTTCAGACTGCTTAAATAAACACTGAAATGTATTTAAAATTTAACATGGATTCTTATTTTTCGGGGATTTGTTATAATTTGAAGGATGAAGATGTTAACCAAATCTGCATATCAAAAAAGAGGAATAGTTAAGATATATAGTACTTTTTAAAAAATAGTTGTACTGTTATTCTTCTATTTTCAGTTCAACTGAAAATGTATCAAAGTAAATTGAATAAACACGTATACTTCAAATCTTTCTAAATATCTCACTGTCTTCAACACAAACATAAATTAATGTATAGAGAGAATCTTGCAGATTCTACAGTGGTCAGGAGAGTGGGTTTATACTTATGCCAAGTAGTTCCCAGTACTTCTATTTTCCTGCCTTCATTTCTCTGCATTAGTATTCAATTCTTAGTATTTCTAATCAGATGATTTATATGCATATTTCTCTGGTTATGGCAGAGAAAATGGCATTTGGATCATTCACAGAGTCTCTATTGACAGCATTTTTTTTTCTGTATACCCTGGAGCCTTTTACCTCAGCAGGTGGTCTTACTGCCTTGTTCCAAATCACTGAGAAGAAGATGAGCTCCACAATCAGCGGAATATTGCAGCACTTTAAATTACACTACTTTAAACACTAAATGCTTTAAGAAATGCTTGTGCACTAAAGATGCTAATCATAAATACATCAGGACAAGCCTGTAATACTCCTATGTGAGAGGACATCATGAGTTTTTTTGAGTTATGGGCTTCCCAGGTACCTCAGTGGTAAAGGACCTGTCTGCCAATGCAGGAGATGAGGGTCCAGTCCCTGGGTGGGGAAGATCCCCTGGAGAAGGGAACGGCTA
This sequence comes from Antilocapra americana, assembly GCA_007570785.1. NCBI lineage: Eukaryota > Metazoa > Chordata > Mammalia > Artiodactyla > Antilocapridae > Antilocapra > Antilocapra americana. The sequence goes on from ML660214.1 coordinate 3,815,536, forward strand.
CCCACTCCAGTATTCTTGCTTGGGAAATTCCATGTATAGAGGAGCTTGGCTATAGTTCATAGGGTAGCAAAAGAGTTGGACATGACTTAGCAACTAAACAGCAACAACAACATGCATTCTTACTGTTGATTAACAAGAACATTTTGATCACTGTTTGTAATTAGAACTGTATTTTAATTAAGCATTTCTTAATTTCACTATTGTAGACAACTCCTCAATATTTGTCTTTTACTGTTGTTTTGCTGTATTCAGAAGAGCTGCTCTATTTCTTTCTATAGTATACAATTTAGCAATTTGTTTTTAATACTAACACATTAAATGCAAAAGCAAAATTAATAAAAACTGCTTATTTTTATAAAACCATGTCCAAGCTATTTCCTTGGATTGATTTTTTACTGAAATAGTATGCTTATCTCATATGACTAATGAGAAAAAAAACATTAAGTTTAAACATATCCTTTTAATATTTTATTAATTGGTAACAGTAGTTAATAAAAATAGAAAAATAAACTTTTGGAAAAAGAAAATGTGTTTATAAAATATGAATTTCTTAATCTTTCTTCAAATTAGAACAACTTTAATACTTACAGGACATATTCTAGCAATCATGGAATGAATCTGTTTTGTACTTCTGCTATTATCAGTCAGTTTCTCTTTGAAGAAAAAATACACTTTAGCATCATTTGGATCAGTGCCATCTGGTATGACATGTGCATCCACAAACATAGGTTCTAGAAAAAATACAAAGATGATATATATATGTATAGTCATGATGAAAACCCTTCTACTCTCCATCCATGTAGACCACAGGCATATGCTCTCTCCATCTTTGGTATAAAGAAACAATTCAACATTCATAGGCAAAAAGTCTAAAAGCAAGTAATTATATTCACTAAACATACTGCATTTGGAATGTCAAGTGCCTCAAAGTACAGCTATAACATTATAGCTTAAACTATTTTCCTCTGTCTGCATTACATTCTGAAAGTACAGTAATTGCAAAATTTGTGCCTTGATGAGTTTTAAAAAATTGACGTTTTCTACCAGCTATTTCCCATGGCATCTAATAGCCATTTCACAGAAAAAAAAGTTTGTTTTTAAATGTGTGGCTTTCAATCTAGTGCGTATAAATTCAAATTCACTGAAGCAGAATGAAGAGTTCCGAGTCCAAGATTTGAAAAACACATTTTTCTTAAAATATAGCATATGAAATGAAGGAGAAACTTTTCAAGACAATAAATGCAGTCATTTGAAGACATAGAAGAATTCCTTATTTCAAGAACAAAACAACCTTTAGAATACTCAATTTCCAGATGTACTGGAGGAAAAATTTGAAGAAGTAAATGGACAATCAATGCTTTCTTATGCTGGTCTATCAGTGAAACAGGATGCTCTAACTACAGTGATTCATGCTTAACTGTGCAATGTTGAGTGAATTGTCAAATTTAAGGTCAGTTTAAACTATCCCCAGGGTGAAACGACAAAGATCTAAGCGGTTTCCTCCTCCTCTAAACAATAGCCACTTTTTGGAATTGTACATTAAAGTCAAATGAGCACTTTTCATTATGTGAATTTCATGTGACCCTCAAAATTAGAAACATATGAATACTGAATACAATAAAATTATCATACTTACAGTTTCCATAAAGTATTGGTCAATTTGTGAAAAAAATAATATATACCACCTTTATAGCTTTAGAATCTAAGCATAAAACAATTAGGAAGAGTTTCTAAATAAGCCCTACTCATTATATCTGTCATATAAATTTAGGAAAAATTTTAGATTTGGCATTAAAATATACAAGCAGACCAAATGAATAAATGACACTTCATTGTAATATGTTACAATTAAACAACTGGAGAAGATTCTTGTCTATAGGCACATATGATGAATATCACTGTCATTTTATTATTGATATATCCTAGGATAATTCTATAATTGTTAATTAAGAGTTACAATATGAAACATGGATCATTTCATTTATTTAGCCTAAATATTTAAAATCACAGAGTACAAAACTGTTGTTACAATTTTTTAACAATTTAAATGTAATTTTCATTATGAAATTAAACAAAGTAGTTTAAAGTTTGATTCTCAAAAAATGGATAAACTGTTATTTTACCACTTAGCCATTTGGAGTTGTGTTGATCAGTTCTGACTGCATTTCTCTTGGTTAAACTTCGAAAAATAGCTGCATCTGTCCCCATGAAATCTATATACATTCCAGAGAAAAGCTCTTCATCTATGAAAAAACAAATGTCAACAAAATTAGAAGCAAATCAAATGTTTTAAAGGGTATTTTTAAAATCTGCTTATTAGATCATGACATATATTACAGAGTGTTTAAGTGTTTAAGTTGCTAACTGCTTTCCACTGTGTACCAAATTGAAAAATTGGATAAAGTTTAATCTGGTCTCATATATAATGACCAAAACAACGTTTCCTATATAGAGATAAAATTCCTCTGCCTGACTTAGCTACACTAAATAACTATGTTCATATATTGTGTATCAGTAATGGCAGAAATAACATAGGAATAAAAATAAAGAAACGACTTATTTATTACTTGTTTAATAAGTAAAAACATACCCTAAGAATCAGAAAACTTGACTTCCAATTCTGCAAGGAATTAACAAACTGGAAATTAGGGAAAAGTCATTTAGCACCCTGAATCTCAGTCTTCTATGGGAACTGGATTATGATCAGATAATATTTGCTGTATATTAAAAACTCTATGATTAACACAATTTCATCATTAAAAGTATAAGTTTTGTTCTTTGATGCTAGAAGGTTTCTATAAGGTAACATAGTGCTACTTTATCAATTGCAACACATAACATATTAACATTATGTTAATAATATAATACAATGTTAATAAGTCATCTATAGCTTAACATATTAACTCATATAAAATAAAATTTAAAGACAAGAAAAAAGATATTTTAAGATTAAATTATCATTTTTATTGACAAAAATAAGATATCTTAATCTGTATGTGCATAACATTTGGCATTTTGCTTCTTTGTTAAGACCTACATTATTTTTAGTCAAGTAAGGAGAATAAATAGCAAATTGGTATGTGTGACTTTTTTGTACAAAACAATAGTTAAGTAGAAAAAATAATAAAGTTTATCAAGTTTGGCCCACTGACCTACCAGGCATCTGATGTTCTAGAATTACTCCCCTGGCTACTTCAGATTGTGGTCATTTTGACAGAACTGAAACATTTTAAAGCATTCTAAGCTCACTGTTTAGTAATAGGCAATACCAGTTGGATTAGGATAGAATGAACAATGGAATGTTTTCAGTATGTGCTCACCAGGTCACAAACTGCACCCCTGCCAGTTAGCAAGTGGGTATGTCAGGCATTGTGTTGCATTTTTTGCTTCCTAAAAGAGAGCTGAAGTCCATGGGAACAGATTATCAAGAGACCACAAAAAAAGATGTATGAAAGGATTTTTAGCAATTAAGTTTCTTTACAATTTTGTGAACATTTGTGAAGCATCTATGCAAGTATTCTATAGATACAATGACTGTTAAACTGAGATAACTTTGTAATTATTTCAAAGCTTTGTTATAACCAATTATGCCCCCAAAGAGTAGGTTATACATTTCTGATATTCAATAGAGTTATTAGCACAGCTCTGAATTATAATCTCATATCTGTTTACAGTAAGAAAAAAAATGACACTCAGAGGATGGTTTATTGTGCAGAGGACTGATTCTAATCCTACTGCATACCGCGCTGTTTTAGTTATGTCTTAAACAAAGGGCTTCCCTGGTGGCTCAGTGGTAAAGAATCCACCTGCCAATGCAGGAGAATTGGGTTTGATCCCTGGGTTGGGAAGATTTCCTGGAAAAGGAAATGGCAACCTACACCAGTATTCTTGTGTGGGAAATCCAATTGACAGAGGAGCCTCAAGGGCTACAATCAATGGGGTCACAAAAGAGTCGGACATGACTAAGTGACTAAACAATAAACATTAGAAAAGAATTAGATGGCTGATCTGTGTTATATGGCAGAAACCAACAAAACATTGTAAAGCAATTTTCCTCCAATTAAAAATAAAGAAATAAAAATGATAAGATTATTTAAAAAGAGTTAGATGGTTAACTGGCTTCATTTCCTGTCATAAATTCTCAGTAGTTTTAACAGCAAGTTAAGAATAATAAAGTTTCTGCTTTATTTTGTGTAAGAAATAGTTAACGTCACTTTGGAAATAATTTTGTTCAAGAGTAGAACTTTTTTTCCCAGAATTTTACTGTAGGGTTTATGCAAAGATAAACTTGCTCCTTTCAAACTTTAATCCAAAAATATTTTGATTTCCAGTTGTACCTCCAGTGACTAAAAAATAGCTCAAGAGGTTTTGGATAGGTTCCTTAATAAGAGATGTCATCTGCCTTCGATGTGCTACAACAATTACTAAAAATAGCAAAAGAACACTAGCACATTGGGCCAGATGCCATGCTATATTGTGAAATTTGAAATTCTTCTAATTCTCAACATTTCTTGGTACTTTATAATATTTTAACCAAGTTATATAGTGCATTGCGATTGAACGGAAATGATAAAACATCAACTGGCAAAGTGAGATGACTACAAAAATGAAATGCACAATATTGGAGATAATATTACAGAGATAATCAATGGATAAATAAAGTGATAAATACAAGGTTATAAAACTTCATACTCTTTTTAGTTTCAGCCAAGTTAGGCAAATTGTTTAACGATTTTCTTTGACAGTAAAAATCATGTTAATCAAAATATTAAAAAGTATAGTATAATAACGTGAGCCTAGGAATCCAAGTCTCAGGTCTTTGGAAAATGAAGACTAATTAAAATCTTCATTTTGTAAATGAATCCAATTCTCTAAGGGCAAAACTATTAAATGACTTATCATAGTTTAACAGAAAAATTTATAATGTCTTGTTTTAACTCTTTTTTGTTCTAAATAATACTCGATGAGATAAAATTCTTGTATCAGTGTTAACAATAATTTTGAATTTCTAATTTAATTTGAAATAATTGAAAACTTTTTATATTTATCTAATAGAATACAAATCAGAGTTTCTAAAGGCAAATACTTTGTGAGACATTGTTTCTGTTAAATAATATTTAGAAACTTACTTGAAAATACTCTGCATCAGACTTAATTAGATATCCTATAGTTTCAAGGCTTCTAATTTTTTGTCCTAATGATACACTTTCATTTCCTCCCTTACCAGTCTGAATGACTATACAGAAATAATTTCTTGGATAATTTCCAAGTTCACATTTTAGTCAATGCTGGAGTATTTATCTTAATTTAGTTTCCAGATCTGAGAAAGAAAGATGAGTTGCCTTTTTAAATGAATCAAAGTAAAGTGTGTTGAACACAATAATTATTTTCCCACCTGTTCTGTTGTTAAATGATGTGATTTTACCACTGGCAAAACATAGAGAAACAAAAAGGAAAAGCTTTTACTATATAATTGGCATACTGAAGTTTAAGATTTGTCTTATAGTCAACTAATGTTAAGTCAGACGTATTCCAGAAGTGTCTTAATTACATATTCTAATATGTCTTAAGACATATTCTAGAATGTCTTTCAAATGAGTTATAGACAGGCATTGATGTCTAAGACTCAAGTACATTGATTTGTTTACGTGTGTAGCAGGGAGCAACTGGGCCTGATTCTTAACAGATATAATTCATAAAATATGAGGAAAGAAAAAAGTGATTTTACTAGTACCTGTTTTTTTGTATGGGAACTTTTAGACATTTTATAGAGAATGTACTTGGCTAACATACACACTTTGCTATTTCTTCACATGAAAGAAATATCAGTTTTAATTGTTTGCAAAAGATAACTAAAACATGAGAACTACACTGAAATTTACTTCCTAATATATATTGATATATGTATGCATACAACAATATTTATTAACATATGTATACATATACTTTTTAAATGGCTGACTTACTCTATGAATGACAGTAGTCATATTAGATGTAAAAACACATGGATATCATTTACTCATGAATATTTTTGGAAATAAGAAATTAGAATTTCTCACCACTTGCTTTCTATTATTTTACTCATGTACTATCATCCACACAACTATTCAAAATGGACATATGGCATAATGTATTTATTTTCTTTAATTTCCTTTTTTAAAACTCCCGTTTTATTTTCCACTTACTGATCATAACAGACACTGTGTTCACATTGGGGTTGAAAGAGCAGCGTCCTTTTCCAGATTCACACTTGGAGTCAATCATGAAAACTTGGTCCTTTATTATAGATAAAATTGAAAATGTAATTAAAATAAATTACTTTATCTCGGTTAACCAATTGTTCTTTAGTAAAACAAAGCATCATCATGAATAACATGCCTTCTACTTGGTCGCTTACGCCTTCCCAGTTTTACTATGTTAACGTTTTCTTGGCCTATATGAAGAATGCATCAGTAAGTTATAAACTAACCTTAGCAGGTCAAGTTCTCATCCTATTACATTCCCCATAAAGTTAATCCAACAAGTTCTCAAATCAACATCAATAAAAAACACTTGGCTTAGAAAAATGGTACAGATAAACCTATCCCAGGGTAGGAATATAGATGCAGATGTAGAGAAAGGACATGCAGACACAGGGGGAAGGGGAGGGTGAGACAAATTGGGAGATTAGGATTGACATATATAAATCACGACACGTAAAACAGAAAGATAGTGAGAACCTTTTATAAAACACAGAAACCTCAGCTTGGTGCTCGGTGATGAACTAGTTGGGTGGGATGGGGGTGAAGTGGGAGGGAGACCCAAGAGGGAGGGGATATAAGTCTACTTATAGCTGATTCACTTATTGTACAGCAGAAACTAACATTGTGAAGCAACTATACTCAAAAAAAAAAAAAAATCAACACTTGGAAATCAAGGATAATTGTAAACCTGAACTAGATATGTTGAACATTGGCCAAAAGAAGAAAACTGTTCACAGAGAAACAATATGTATAATGATTACGATACTTTCAAAATAATCAAGATCTTTTTTAAATATAAAATTTTATATTACCACTTTTTTATAGAAAGCATTGTACTAGATTTAACAAAATAATTCATAATTTAGTTAAAAATGCTTAATTTACTCATTCATTTACTTAACAAAAATTTAATAAGCATCTACAATGTGCCCAACATTGGGGACAGAGTAAACAAAATAGACAAAAATTCTTATTTGTAGGTAATTTATAAACCAAAGATAGAGAATGGAAATATAGAATATGAAAAGAAAAAACATGCAAAATATTGAGTATGTTAGATGGTACTCAGTGCTTTGGTGAAAATTTAAGCAGGCAATGGGGGCACTGCTAAATATTGAATATTTCTAATTGAACCAAAAATATTGGTCAGTGTAGCTTCATTGAGAAGGAGCATTTTGTTGGTATATTTATTTTTTTACTTATATAAAGTTAGTAAAAGCTACTACTAAAATTCAAAGAAAAAATGATCACATTGTAGATTGCATTGGATGATGGAAGACTTTAATTATTAGGCTGTTTTCCAAAATTATCCCAAAGAAAATGCAAGCTCGACATTTTTGAGCATGGAATAAAAGGATCAAAACTTTGTTTTAAGAAGATTGGACCTTATCTTGTTCTTTAAGAAGACAGAATGGTGGTTATAAAAACACACACTGAATTTAAGAAAATAAATTTGTTTTCAACTCAATAGTCCAGGAATTAGGGAATAATAATCTGACATGCTAGGATCTCACTGGTTAGGGTAAGAGTGGTAAAGATACGAGAAGATCTATAAAGTGAAAATAGATAGAGCTTGACAATCAATAACTAATTGGATATAGTTCAAGAAGATGAAAAAAACAAAGTTGATTCTGAAGTTTTGACTCTTTAAAGAAAACATTATTTCATGTTTGTTATACTGAGCTTAATGTATGGCAGGAAACCTCTGAGGTAATGGGAAATCACAGAGCTTCAAAAGAGTCACAGTGCTCTAGCCTAGAAAGGTCCTGTAACACAATGCTCTTCATGCGTTAACTCCAAAGACGAGGAAAATATGGCTTTTCCAAGATCACACATAGTGACAAAAGTGAAATTCAGTCATGTCTGCTTTCCAAGAGGGTATCATTTATACAACGTTGTCGTTGTTCAGTTGCTAAGTCACATCTGACTCTTTGCAACCCCATGAACTCCAGCACAACAGGCCTCCCTGTCCTTCACTATCTCACTGAGTTTGCTCAAACTCATGTCCACTGAGTTGGTGATGCCATCCAACCATCTTATTCTCTGCACCCCCTTCTCCTATTGCCCTCAATATTTTCCAGCATTCGGGTCTTTTCCAATGAATTGGCTCTTTGCATCAGATGGTCAAAGCATTGAAGCTTCAGCTTTAGCAGCAGTCCTTCCAATCAATAGTCAGGGTTGATTTCCTTTAAAATTGACTTGTTTGATCTCTGCACTATACAAGAATCTTCTCCAGCCTCACAATTCAAAAGCATCAATTCTTTGGTGCTCAGTCTTCTTTATGGTCCAGCTCTCACATCTGTACACGATTACTGGGAAAACCATAGCTTTGACTATAAGGAACTTTGTCAGCAAAGTGATGTCTCTGCTTTCTAATAAGCTGTCTAGGTTTGTCAAAGCTTTTCTTCCAATGAGCAAGTTTTTTTTTTTTAACTTTGTGGCTGTAGTCACAGTCTGCAGTGATTTTGGAGCTCAAGAAAATAAAGTCTGCCACTATTTCACCATGAAGTGATGGGACCAGATGCCTTGATATTCATTATTTTGAATGTTAAGTTTTAAGCCACCTTTTTCATTCTCCTCTTTCACCCTCATCAACAAGCTCTTTAGTTTCTCTTCACTTTCTGCCATTAGAGTGGTATCGTCTGCATATTTGAAGTTGTTGATATTTCTCCCAGCAAACTGGATTCCAGTTTGTAAGTCATCCAGCTCAGCATTTTGCATGATTCACTCTGCAAAGAATCTAAATAAGCAGGGTGACAATACACAGGTTAGATGTACTCCTTTTCCATTTTTGAACCAGTTCCTTGTTCAATGTCAGGTTCTAATTGTTGCTTCTTGACCTGCATACAGGTTTCTCAGGAGGCAGGTAAGGTGGTTGGAGATTCCCATCTCTTTAATTATTTTCCAGTTTTTTGTGATCTATACTTATGTATGGACATGAGAGTTGCATTATAAAGAAAGCTGAATGTTGAAGAATTGATGCTTTGAACCGTGGTATTGGGAGAAGGCTCTTGAGAGTCCCTTGGACTGCAAGGAGATCCAACCATTTCATCCTAAAGGAAATAAGTGCTGAATATTCATTGGAAGTACTGATGCTGAAGCTGAAACTCAAATACTCTGGCCACCTGATGTGAAGAACTGACTCATTTGAAAAGACCCTGATGCTGGGGAAGATTGAAGGCAGAAGGAGAAGGGGACGACAGAGGATGAGATGGTTGGATGGCATCACCGACTCAATGGATATTAGTTTGAGTAAGCTCTGGGAATTGGTGATGGACAGGGAAGCCTGGTGTGCTGCAGTCCATGGGGTGGCAAAGAGTTAGACATGACTGGACCTGAACTGATCTGACAGTCAGATGCTTTAGTGTAGTCAATGAAGGAGAAGTAGATGTCTTTTTGGAATGCCCTTGCTTTTTCTATGATTCAGTGGATGTTCACAATTTGATCTCAGGTTCCTCTGCCTTTTCTAAATCCAGTCTGTATATCTGGAACTTCTCAGTTCACATACTGTTGAAGCCTAGCCTGAAGGATTTTGAGCATTATTTTGCTAGCATGTGAAACAAGCACAACTGTATGGTAGTCTGAACAATCTTTGGCATTGCCTTTCTTTAGGACTGGAATGAAAAGTAACCTTTTCCAGTCCTGTGGCCACTGCTGAGTTTTCCAAATTTGCTGGCATATTGAGTGCAGTATTTTCACAACCTCACCTTTTAGAATTTTATTTTATCTTTTGAAAATTAATTTATTTATTTTTAAACTTTCTTTACATTATTGTGTTGGTTTTGCCATACATTGACATGAATCTGCCATGGGTATACGTATGTTCCCCCTCCAGAACTCCCCTCCCTCCTCCCTCCCGAATTTTAAATAGCTTAGCTGGAATTCAATCACCTCCACTACCTTTGGTGATAGTGATGCTTCTAAGGCCTACTTGACTTTGCACTCCAGGAGGCCTGGCTCTAGGTGAGTGATCACACCACTGTGGTTATCTGGGTCAATAAGACCTTTTTTTGTATAGTTCTTCTGTATATTCTTGCCATCTCTTCTTAATATCTTCTGCATCTTCATAACATTTCTCTCCTTTATTGCGCCCGTGTTTGCATGAAACATTCCGTTAGTATCTCTAATTTTCTAGAAGACTTCTCCAGTCTTTACCGTTCTATCATTTTCCTCTATTTCTCTGCATTGCTCACTTAAGAAGGCTTTCTTATCTCTCCCTGCTGTTCTCTGGAACCCTGCACTCAGTTGGGTATATCTTTGCTTTCCTCTTTTGCCTTTAGATTCTTTCTCAGCTATATATAAGGCCTCCTCAGACAACCAATTTGCCTTGCATTTCTCTTTCTTGGGAAGGATTTTGGTCAATATCTACTATATAATATTACAAAACTCTGTCTACCATTCTTCAAGCACTCTGTCTACCCAATCTAATCCCTTGAATCTATTCTTTCCCTCCACTGTATAATCATGAGGGATTTGATTCAGTCATACTTGAATGGTCTAATGGTTTTCCCTACTTTCTTCTATTTAAGGATGAATTTTCCAATAAGGTATTCATGATCAGAGCCAGTCAGCCTCTGGTCTAATTTTTGTTGACTGTATAGAACTTCTCCATCTTTGACTGCAAAGAATACAATCAATCTGATTTTACTGTTGACCATCTGGTGAGGTCCACATGTAGAGTAGTCTCTTGCATTGCTGAAAGAGGTTTTCTATGACCAGTGTGTTCTCTTGGCAAAACTCTATTAACTTTTGCCCTGCTTCATTTTGTACTCCTAGGCCAAACTTGTCTATTACTCCAGGTATCTTTGACATCCTACTTTTGAATTCTAATCCCCTATGATGAAAAGGACATCTTTTTTGGTGTTAGTTTTAGAAGCTTTTATACATCTTCATAAAACTGTTCAGCTTCAGCTTCTTCAGCATTGGTGGTTGCACAGACTTGGATTACCCTTTAAGCAAATAATGATAAACTTGCTGGAAAAAATAAAATCTAGTAAACCTGTATGTGTAGCCAGAGTCATATACTGATTTGACGGTAATAGTGATAGCTTTCACTGCAGGAGTTGAGGAGATTGCCTGGGTATCATTTGTTCTTCACTGACTTCTTTCTCCATTGCACAGCCTCCTTGGGCTTACACAGTAGAGTCTAAATCTTGTCATCACTGGGAAAGTATGTGGTAGACACAAATAGTCACTAATTCAAGCTTCCTGCAACAATTCTTCAAATTCATCTCCTAAGAACTCTATTTTCTACAACTTCATCTTTCTTCTCCCTTCTTGCTTTCTCATAACCAGTTTATGGTCCATGTTTTTTAATCTTCTTTTTTTGTAAAAGTGTTAATTTCCTTCATTCTGTGATTTTTCATTGCACTCACAACCTGTAAACACATGTCTATCTACTTTCTTCATACTTGCCTCCAAACTTCTAATCATTTTGCCAAAGGTGATCCAACAAGGTACATTCAACATAGTATAGATTTGTGATCATCAACTTAAAATGCACCCTCTACACTTCTTGTATCTTCCAAAGGCATTCTGCCAACTGGTTCTTCCATTAATAACTTCAAACCAATGCCACTATTGTCAAATCTTCTAATTTATTCTCAGCTCATATGATCCACATGTTGTTGAGAAAGTGAAGTCCTTAAATGAGACATCTTGAGCTCATCACTACCAAATACATACACTACTGAAAACTATACATTAATGCATCCACTATACATGAGGGGAAATATTTCTCTTACTCTGAGGCCAATCCTTTCACCAATGTTTTAGAGCCTCTCTTATTCAGTCTTCTTAGGCATACTTAGGTATACTTTCCATTATCCCTACTATTTCTTTAATCTTATTAACTGGATCCTTTACAATATCAACAATTCCTTCAGTTCTTAAACATTACTCTCCTGGAGAATCACATTTTTAGAGACTAACATACATTCATCATCATTTCTGACTTCTGACTTTCTTCTCAATCCATTTCAGTTGGGCATCCAACCTCTGTTGCTCTACTGAAAATCTTTTTGACAAGATCCCTGATGCCTATCATGTATACAATCCAGCACTTATATTTTTAGACTTCTTTCTTGGATCTCAATGGTATTTCTGATTGTTGCTCACTTGTATCTTTTTATAATGACTTGTATTTATTCTCAGCACCAACACGTGCTTGTTTTCTTTTCCCTCTCATTTTCTAGTTTCTTAGTCTTTTTTTGGAGGTTCCTTTTCCTCCATCTGGCTAATTAAATTTAGGAACTCCTCAAGTCTCAATCATAGTCACTCTTCTCTTTTCCCACTATATTTTTCTTACATGATTAAACTTACACTTTGTTTGGGCTTAGTTACTCTTATAAGATAATTACTCAAACATTTATATAGCCAAGTTTATACTCAGCTGCCTACTTGATATTTCTACTTGTATCTTTCAATAGTATCTCAGACTCAAAAGAATCATATCCAGGTTAACAAACGAAATGAACAACAGAAGAGTCAATGTAACACAATTCAGTTGCTTCTCCTTTGACATAAGACAAAGACTAGTATCCAAAAGGTGGCTTACAAGTTTTGACACGATTTTTTTCTGGCATTATTCTTGTTAAATGAATATATCTTTGTAGACTGAATCGACAAAAAGAAGAAAATAGGACCAGAAAGACAGTACATGGTGAAAGATCAGGAAAAAAGGCATAGCAAAATATCTCATGGCCAAAGATGTCAGTAAAGGTGCTGAAAAATAGAGGGCATTACATGTTGTAGATTGGTCTTGGGGAAAGCATGCTGATTAGGGGAGTCAATATGATTACTGAGAGTCCTGGTTGTTATGAAAGAGTTTTAATTAGTAGGTGAAAATTAAATTCAGATTAGGAAGGTTTAATGCAAGATAGGGAAAATAGGAATATAAAAGCTGAAAATATAGTTTACTAGTCCAAAAAGTTTTGTTAAAGTTAAAAAAAAAGAAAAAGAAAGGAGAGGGTTGAAAAAAAAGTCACAGGAAGAGAAACCTACTGTTAAAGAAGAAAGAAAGAGTAAATGCAGGGGAAAAGGAAAGAAGATGTAAAACAGTGATGAACGCTAAAGAGTAAATAACTTTATTGGTAAGAAAAATGCACAGCTATTCTTCTGACATGAGAAAAACTACAATAAGATGAATAAAAAGAGCAGTTTGGTGATTAATTTGCTTTAAAAAGCACAAGGAATAAATTGAATGCCTGTGATATTCTTGATCAGTCAAAGTTATCTGATTGATGAGTGGCAGCATCAGAGGCTTAAACAGTATTCACTTATGGGAACTGATGTTATGGTTGCATCTAGTAAAATCAACTAGAGATGAGATGTAACATTCTAAGATTGCACAGCAAAATTAACCAACATTTTTTTCTTATTAATGTTTTATTCATTATTTAAACTAATAATTTACTTGTGTCACTTTAGTTTTTCCAGGAACAGAAGACAGTGGATAAAAGAGAAGAACCTTGTTAGGAATCTATGCAGCAAGAACTGTAGACTCTTTGAGAGGCATCACTGAAGGCTCTAGGAAAGCACTGACTCAGTTTCACAATATAATGAAGGGCCATAAGAGTCAAATAAAAGTCTGTGATGTTCCAAATGTCAAGCAGGGTTATATAATATCCTTTGAGAATCAACAAATTGCTATTAGACAGACAGGTAAAAAGGTGGTGGACATTTTCAAAGTGGCTTCAAGTACAAGAAACATACTGTATCTTAGTACAAACAGGATGTTAGCAGTAAGTACTGCCTCTGATCACTACAAAATACAGTGTTAGTGATGAATAAATAGAACTCTCTCAAAATACAATGTTCTGTATTATGGTCTTTTATTTTAAACTAAATAAAAATAAATATATTAGGTGTTTGATAAAACTGTGCATTTTGTATCTGCATTATTAATTACATATTATAGATATATAAATATGATGTGGAAAAACACTGACTTAAGTTGACTATTAAGTAAAACATATAATGCTTAAAATTTTATAACCCTTTTCACACTTAAATATGCTCTTAAGATATTATTTAAAGAGATTAATGAATGGAAATGCTTCTCCTTTGAAACATATCTTTTGAAGTGAGACTTAAGTAGTTCTTATTTAGTAAAGTGATTAAAATTTATTTCATGCTGGTTTTCCAAAGGAGATTATTTTTTTGGACCAGCTTCCCAATTAAGGCTTGAAGTGTATGTTGGGCAATTTGTACACGGGAAAATGATTTTACTTAAAACTCTGTGCTCTGAAAAGTGGCCTTCACAGTGACTGCACAACCTTCTGAGTGGAGTATCTGACAGACTGCAGATGTCTGGGGAAGTGGTTTATTTAATCAATGGATCACAGACCTGTGGTTCTAATCACAAGCCCAGTGCAGCTAACTGTACTCTTCTAAGAAGCATAGCTTTACTTTTCTTTAAGAATTTTAATATTTCATATCATCTTGAACCACCTGTAAACATCCCACTTTGGGATCAACTATTATCAATACCTTACACTCTAAGTAATTATGAAATCACACCATCTCCTTTCTTTATTTTCTGCAGCTAGCACATTTAGCTGAAGGAAAAAGGCTACACTTTACGTAACCTAGCAAATAGGAATCAAACATATTTTGTGTTTAAAGGGCTTGACATTTTTTATAGCCACTAATTATATTTCTAAGTTTTTACTGTTTTAAGAAATTTTTGACACTAACATCAAACTAAGAATGAATAATTGTTACACTTACCTCTGATCTCCTCCCTCTGTTCAAATAAGCACAGACTGGGCTGAAAGCACCACTCCCACAGACATATAAATGCGTGCGGTTGAAAGCCTGAATTACACGGACAAAGTTCCCGCAGCCATGCTAAAAGAAAAGGAAAACTGAGCAGTTAGTAACCCAACGACTTTTATTGCTTTTCCTAAGTATTACTGTGACACTTTGCTATACG
Source organism: Antilocapra americana (assembly GCA_007570785.1). Classification (NCBI taxonomy): domain Eukaryota; kingdom Metazoa; phylum Chordata; class Mammalia; order Artiodactyla; family Antilocapridae; genus Antilocapra; species Antilocapra americana. The sequence continues at coordinate 3,830,713 of ML660214.1, forward strand.
TTTTTCTTTATGTCCTAACTTTTTAATTAGTTAGTAGATAACAAGAGAGCATGGTTTATTCCCTGGTGTATTTTAGGAGGAAGGTTGTCTAACAGATAATGAGTAAAATGATATGTCTCTCTCATATTTCAGTATTTTTTATATTGGGTTTGTTTTTATCTTCTGAAATTTTATGAGCTTACTGTTTATCTGAGAAAGCTTAGAAATTGAAAAGTACACCAAACTGTTTCTCAATTTTTCCTCAAAACATTACATACACACACACACACTCACCCATGTTACATAAAACATGTGAATGGATTGTGCTTATAGAAGGTCCACAGTGTTATCATTAGTTACAGTGGCAAACACTATTAGCCTTCATAATGGGGTGAATAAGACAAATGTTACACAAATATCAGCATTGTCACTTTCTATGAAAAATAGTGGAATCATGATCTCTCTGCTTATGGTCCCCTAAAATACTTCCCTCTTTCTCAAAATTCCTTTCTCACCTGCTCCCATTTCAACCATTGGAAAGGCTGTCATTTATTCACTCAATGAAATACAAAATGATTATGGTGATTATAAGCTGATTATGACCTTGCAGAAATACATAAATGTGGTCAGGACCAAATTAACCATTGCATGTTCTATACTTACAGGGTCACTATCCTTTGATGAGTACACATTAATCAATCCTGAGGCTGAGTATTATTCCCTTCACAAATTCATTATTCTGGCAATGTTTAATAATATTACACATTAGAGACAAATAGTTTTATAAAGAATTATATCAGATTCAGTGGTTTTCCAATGGGTGTTCATACAGTGTACTTTTTTCTCTTCTAGATATCACATACTTTACTAATATTTTATAATGAACATTTATTATTTATATTATTAAAAAGTTTAAAAAACTTTGCCAAAATTTAAAGTCAATATTATTTCATATTTTCTCCTTTTATACTCATTATTACTTGCCAGCAAATATATGCTTATTTTTATAAGTAGTAATTGTATACATATATATGTTTCTGTTGTGGATTTTTATTATTAAATAATCAATCACCAACTCTGCTGTTAAATAAATTTAACCTTACAGAGGAAACTATATTCTTTATTTTTATTTTAAGACATTAAGAATTTTTGTTAAATATACAGTGTGACTGTATCTTGACACCTGTTTGTAGATGTGCCTAGAAACTGACTACATACTGCAGTTGAAATGTGTTTCTCTGGAGAAAAATCATAAATGAAGTATGGTGTATATATAGGATGTCTATGTTTAAAGGTATATGTGAGCAATGAGACTTGTGTTTATTTTTTTTCACATCCAAGTTCAGTCATTCTGAGATTCTGTACATAATATTTTCCTGTAAAACATGAATTTGATTCAATTCTATTAATAAGAGGTTATATCTGTTTCATCTTGAGGTTTGCAGATTTTTCCATTATGAATCATTGGTATTGGAATAAAGGAAGAAGTCACTAATATCTCTTTTACATCTCAAATACAGATTATACTTATTTCACATATATGCTTATGTCTATATATATGTTATATATATATGTATTTATTTTGTCTAATATTTTTGAAAATTTATTATGCATTAGACATGAGAACAATCATTTTATATATTTAATCTCTTACTTTTACCTTTAGAGATCACATTTATTGAGCAAACTATGTATATTCAGTCAGGTTTTCAACTCAACCTCTTTTAGAAGCAAAAAGTTTAGATCTTGTTTAGTTAATTTGCCTGAGGTCATATAGCTAGAAATAGGTAAAGCAGATTTTCAAACACAGATGTGTTTAACATTGAATCTTGTACTTTTAACCACTTTATAATTTGCCATTTGGTAAAAACCCCACAGTTGTTAGATGGAAGTTTTTATAACAGTTACTAATATTTACAGAGCTCTTAATCCTTTGATGTTGTTTTTAATCTTCCCAGCAATGTTCCAATTAAAATATTTAGTCCCATTTTAATGATGAGGAAATTGAGTCCCCCAAAAGGTTAAATGAAGTGCTCTAGGTTTAATAAGTAAATCAGGTATGAATTTGAACATGTCTTATTTATGGTTGTCCTCTACCATGGAGCACCATAGGCTTCCCTGCTGGCTCATATGGTAAAGAATCTTCCTGCATTGCAGGAGACCCAGGTTCGATCCCTGCATCAGAAAGATTCCCTGGAGAAGGAAATGGCTACCCACTCCATTACTCTTGTTTGGAGAATTCCATGGACAGAGGAGCCTGGCGGGCTACAGTCTATGTGGTCTCAAAGAATCAGACACGATTGAACGACTAAGCTTCAACCATGAAGGCAAATTCCCATACTATCTGATGATGCTTTACTGTGCTCTTCCAAACCATCTTCAAAGGGAAAAACATAAAAGGAAAAATAAAGGAGTCACTGTAATTACTGAAAATCATTTTCTAGGTCCTTTCTGTTTATATTGTACTTAGTTTCTATCCACGTTATTTCTGACCTAAACCACTGCAGTCGTGTCAATTCCATCCAGAAAATATGTTTACTGAACTCATCCTGTGCAAGCATATATGGTGCTAGCAACACTGAAATAAGTAGATTCAATTGTCATTTTCAGAGCAAGGAGAGCATATATATCAGGCTGTAGCAGATGTTATAATAAGGTTATTTTTTTTTAAAATGTGCTATACAAGGAAAGAAGAGAAAATGAGTAATACTGAACTGGGTATAAAGGTCTGAGAATGAGGGTCATCTGAGCTGTAATTTGCAGAATAAGCTACAGATTTTCACAGGCCAAAGCAGAAGAAAGGGACATTCCAACAGAAAACAGCATGAACAAAAAAAAAACTGAAGGCCTGGCAGTGCAGGCTTTAGTTGGAGAACAGTACCTATAGGGTATAGAGGATTACTATGTGATAAAACTAGAGAGGCAATTAGAGCTGGACGATCTCATGCTGTAGGATGATGATAGGCAGCAGAGCGTGTAATCTCAGAGCCAGATGACTTAGGTTCAAACTCTGATTTTATCTTTTTTTATCTTTTACTAGCTGTTTGAGGTTGAGATATGTACTTAGCCTCTCTGTGCTTCAATCTTCTTCTCTGTAAATGGTGATGATAATATTTGTTGAAAGCAGTATACTTTCAACAGTATACTAAAGCACTTGGAACAGTGTGTGGCACATAATAAATATACCCAACATTAGGTATCAGATATTTTCATATATATTTTCAGTTCCAAATGTCAGTACAAACCCTGTGTAGTGGACAGAAACTGCCCTGCATAAAGTTTAGTACAGGTCCTGACCACAATAGACATCCATAAAAGGTTAGTGGAATGAGACATTAGGGAAATTAGATACCGTGGATGTTTTCTTTTTATAGCTTAATTCTCCTTGAAAACGATTTGAAGGTATTAAGCTAAATGAAAAATGAAGCTTCTAACATTATGGAGAATATAATACCATTTTAAGTACACACACACACACACACACACACACACACACATATATACATGCACACATGACCTATACTAAAATGCTGGGAGAATATACCTCATATTTTTAATACACCTCAAATTTTACTATGTTTGGGTAGTGTAATTTATTTTATTTACTTAATAGTGTGTGCTAACTATGTGCTATGTACTGTTCTAAGCTTTCTGCAAATGTTAATTCACTAATCCCCTTAGTAACTCAATAAGGTAGGATTTATTTGTGTATCCATTATACAGATAAGAAAAATGAGGCACGGAGAGGTAATAAGACAATTTTTTGTGGCTCTCTATGAGCTCTTTTGGGCCTTCAAAGATTTCTGTGTTGAACAGGTATTAGTTGAATAACTTTAAAATAGATGTTCTTAAAAAAAATATGTTTTGGAGCTCAGATTAATAGGGCTTTAAAAATATTGACCCTTCATGGTCCATACTACATTTTTCCTTCTTGGTCTGGGGAATGTATCAAGGTATTTTGATCTATGTATTCCTAAAGAAAATACATTTTCAAGTAGTTTAGGGTCCGCTGATCACATAAACATGGAAACTGACATTCTACAATTAATAAATCAAGTTTGACATTGTACATATGTAGTGTATATAGGTCTCAGTATATGTAACCCTGCTTAATTTTTTAATGATCTCTTCCAGTACATACTTAGCACGTTCATTATATCCTATCTCACTGGATATGTTTGACAGTATGTGCTACTGTTTAGGGCTCAGTTTATTTATAGTATTAATAAAATATCAACATTTAGAAATAAATGGAGCATGAAGGAATGTAAACAAATAGGGGCAGAAAGGGAACTTGCGGGGCAAGTTATACTCTCTTTAGCTAAGGTAAAAAATAAGCTATATTGCTACCATGATATTTTATTTTATTTATAAACATTAGTTTATTTTATAGTATTATTATGATACTACCTGGGGTCAAATTTCAAATTATACTGAATTCTTTTCTAATGAATGAGCATTATTTTTATAACTTTAATTAAAATTTGATACAAGTAAAAAATATAAAGAAGTAAAGGATGTTTGTATGTTTTTTGATTTCTATAGAAGTAGGAAATCTTATGAGGTTATGCTTTTTTAGTAGACAACTAATATAATATTTTAAGGTAAAACATTAATTAATTAATTTAACCACCATATATTATACATAATGAATTTATAAATTTAGTAATCTAAAGGCATTAATAACTCATTATCCACTATGCCCTACTCCCAACCTGAGACAATGACTTGGAATAGACTCCCATGCTCACTGCTTCCATTTCTGTTTTTTCCAGATCTTGTTTAAATTTTATGAAGTGCCTAGATACAGATCTGGGCATTAGAGATAATGACACTTACTACCTGGCATTTCAACCACTAAAAATGCAGTGAAATAAGTTCTAGAGGGTTTCAAGTACACATGCAGGGAGGGACAGCTAGCTTAGTTCTCAGTGGCAAGAGAAGATTCTCCAGAGAAGTGACATCTGAACTGTCATTTGAAAGGGTGTGCAGATGATTTCCAGGCTAAAAAGATGGGAAGGTAATTGCTCCTTGGAAGAAAAGCTATGACAAACCTACACAGCATGTTAAAAAGCAGAGACATTGCTTTGCTGACAAAGGTCTGTATAGTCAAAGCTATGGTTTTTTCAGTAGTCATGTTTGGATGTGAGAGCTGGACTATAAAGAAGGCTAAGGGCTGAAGAATTGATGCTTTGGAACTTTGGTGCTGAATAAGACACTTGAGAGTCCCTTGGACTGCAAGGAAATCAAAACAGTCAATCCTAACAGAAATCAACCCTGAATATTCATTGGTAGGACTGATACTGAAGCTGAAGTTCCAATACTTAGGCCACCTGATGTGAAGAGCTGACTCAGTAGAAAAAACCCTGATGCTGGGAAAGATTGAAGGCAGGAGAAGGGGATGACAGAAGATGAGATGGTTGGATGGCATCACCAACTCAAAGGACATGAGTTTGAGCAAGTTCCAGAGATGGTGAAGGACAGGGAAGCCTGGCATGATGCAGTCCATGGGGTCACAAAGCACTGGACATGACTGAGCGACTGAACAACAACAGATCAAACAAGAAGGGAATCACCTGAAGCCTGTACCAACGGCTGAAAGAGGGAAAGGGTACAACTTGTTTGAATCTCAGTATCACTGAAATAAAGAGGGGAAAAGTTAACATAAGACCTAACATAGCTGCCACCAAATCTATCAAATTTTTCATAAATACCTCACCTGCAATGAAGTTTTCTTTGTCTTTTGTGTGTACCCTTAGCATTTATCATAATCTCCCTGGAGAGGTGGCATATTTCATCAACTAAGAGCAAAAGATCTACAGCTATATGTGCTTGAGCCAGACAGAGGCTTCTCACTAGTTAGCAGTACAGCTTTGGGTAAATCCCTCATTCTCTCAGTAATTCAGTTTATCTATCTTAAAAATGAGGATGATGACAAGGTCCATCTTGTAGCACTGTCAAAAGGATTAAAATAAAAGACTTGGAATAGCACCTGGCCCATTCTATCAGAGTGTTCTTGCCTGGAGAATCCCGTGGACAGAGGAGCCTGGTGGGTTGCTGTCCATGGGGTCGCACAGAGTTGGACACGACTGAAGCAAGTTAGCATGCATTCTATCAGGTATTGGCTAATATTAGTTGATAATTACTGTATATATGTCTCATCATATCTAGTATATTGTAAAGACTCTTAAAGGTAGGAATTCCACTTTAATCACTTCTGGTTTCTTCACAATATCTAACTGATTTGTAGAAATTAAAATAATCAGTTCCTGCATTAAAAAAATGAAATATTAATTAGATGATATTTATTTCAAAAGATCCAAAAGATTCTTAAATATTTGGTTTCAACGAGAAGGATAGTTAAAACACATTGCTTGTTCTACAGAACTTCTATTTAACTATCATTCTTCTATCGATAATATCCTGACTAAAAAAAATGTTTATAAGAACCTCATATATATTGAGATGAATTTGTTAACATTCTCTCTTGCAAAAAACAGAACATACATTTGAAATTTAGTTTGATTTTTACTTCCTAGTACCCAACAATGTTTGCTCTACAACAACTCTCTACCAGTTACCTCTGCTATGTTTATTAATTGGCTGTTTGGCAAAATATAAAGATATTCATGGATGATATCACACCATGATAAAACTATGTCAAAACATAAGCATGTATTAATGGCTTCATCTAAAGACCTTTAATTACAAGAAAGCAAATAGCAGAGCATTTCTTCCTTGCCAAAAGGAGAAAGGAATCAAATGACTTGGCTAAGATCCTTAAGAAAATAAACAACATTTTTTGGAGAGAGAATGTGCAAAGGAATCTAAATTGTAAATATTCTTCCTGTGGCAGTTTGTATGAATGGAAAAAAAAGTTGAACAAAGAACAATTAAATACAGTAACTATAGCCACAGGATATTATTGAGACAAAAAGTGAGACATGTTCATATATGCATCCATGGGAAAAATCTCTACATTAAAGAATTAAAAGAAAAAAGTTTACTTCATGCAAAATTATTGGAATAATAACTTCAGGGAACCAAAAAATAGTTCATATTTCACAACATTAAGCTTCATTCTACTATCGATTTCCAAGAAGGCAACTGCAATATACTCTTTTGAATGTTTCTTTCACATTTTTCTGGATTTTTTTCCTTTCTGACTGTGGTCCACAAATCCTGTGGGTAGCAAATATGCTCCAGTGAGCTCCTGTCCATTTTGAATTTTCTCTTAAAGGTGAATTATGAAACTGAAACAATAAAACCCTGAACTGAGTCACTCCTGATAAGGCACTCTTGCCAAAACACCACCTAGTGATACCTGAAGATCTGTGGCCCTGCCTTATGGCAGGCTTTTTCAGAATCTTGTACTGATACCTAAACTGCTAAGAATCAATAAATTTAAAAGTTTAAGTTCCACACTTCTTCCACAAGGAAGAAGTCTGAGACAAGAGGTGAAATGAAGATAAGCTTCATTATAAACGTTAAATGTGGCAAACAGATCTTACATGCTGCAAGCATGGCAAAAATAAAAAAAAACAACAAATACCATTAAATGACTTGTGCACTTAAAGAGTTGCTCCGTTTTTTAAATAATATTCAAGAATACTTTAATGTGTCCATTTCAGGAAGCTATTTGTAGAAATAAATACAGATTTATTCCTTGACTCTCTATATGAAATCTCACCTGAAGGAATACATTTTGTAAAAGCGTTGCACACTGAACACTTACTTATGTTTATATCCGTTGATTTTTGTTTCTGTGGTTATTTTTAATTAACAAAGATACCAGTTATTACTGGTGATTTATACCTCTGGAATGTGCTGGCTAACCATAATCCTTTGCTGAGAATCTTTCTTTGGAAAAGCCCACATTGTATCTGGGAGCTACTCCAGACACTTGAATTATCATTATTTTAGCAGCATGCTGAGAATTCTGCAGGTTGGATCCACTTTGAACAGGGGTTATTACTAAAATCCATCATGAAAAGTGTCAGGGTGCAATAATAAAAGCAAAGCAGGAAATTTTTACCCAGTCAGGAATTTCTAAGTTACAGTGTTTAAGAGTTCCAATCACTTTGCATTTACATTTTTTACCATATGTCCTGCAGAGGATTCAGAACACCAACACCCTTTGTCTCACTCTTGGCTGCACTCAAAGTACATGAATTTAAAGACCAAATATTTAAGTTTTGGATTTTTTAAAATCACTCACTGTGGGATCTTTGCCAGCCATTTTGCACTCTTCGACTTTGATTGCAGATGCTGGCCAGAAAACCTGCTCAGAAAGGAAAACAAAGGTTGCATAATCTCATTTGTACATATGACAGCCCGATGTTCTTCCTTTACTTTATGCTAAGAGATATTTTAAACTTATTTCTATATTTATATTTCAAAATTCTTCTTTCATTTATAAACTCAGGTTAATGAAGGTTTTATTACTTTATCCTAGCAATTATGTTTTTGTTTCTTCCATGGATTTTTCCCTTAACAAGTCTTTCTATAAGTGCCCATTTACAAATAGTACAATTTTTCAAATAAGGAAATTATTAATATGCACAGTATAATGTGTATTTCCCTTCTTCTGATTTACAGTACACTTTTCACAACTGGTCATATCACAGCGAATTTATGTTCATATTGCTATCTCATTTTGTTCAGTAAACCACACAGCTAGGCTAGTAGATTTACCTGAAACTAGGTACTTCAACAGCTAAAGTAACTCGGATAAGGACTCTCATACACAATGTGACAGCATTCTAAGTTGCTGTAGCCTTGGATTAGGGCTGATGGGGATGATTTTTTTTTTTAATTGTCATGTTAAAATAATAAATTCAGAAGTCTCCTTGCTGTAACAAATTTATAATTAATCTACTTTTCTTTACTCCAATGAACCTCATTTTATTTCCTTGCTGTGAAATATTTAGGTTGGTGCAGAAGTAATTGCAGTTTTGCACTGTTGAAATTTGCTGTTTAATATCAGAATATATTCATAAATAAATGTGGATATATTGTACATTTTAATGCACATTTCTGTTTTATGTTGTTGTTTTTTTTTGCTAATGACTTATTACTTACTTTTTATTTTATGTGTATTTTAGATTATGGAATGGAGAAGGAAATGGCAACCCACTCCAGTATTCTTGCCTGGAGAACCCCAGGGACAGAGGAGCCTGGTGGGCTGCTGTCTATAGGGTTGCACAAAGTCAGACATGACTGAAGCGACTTAGCAGCAGCAGCAGACTATGGAAATGATATTAGACAAAAAACAAATTTGAGTGATTTTCTTATTAAATTTCAAAATCAGTTGTAAAGCAGCAGAAACAACTTGCAAAAACTACACACTTGGCCCAGGAACTGCTAATGAGCATACACTGCAGTGGTGGTTCAAGAATTTCTGCAAAGGAGATGAGAGCCTTGAAGAAGCGGAGCATGGTGCCTGGCCATTGCGAGTTGACAACTACCGAGAGTCATCATTGCAAATTGACAATGACCAACTGAGAGCCATCACTGAAGCTGATCTTCTTACAACTACATATGAAGTTGCTGAAGAACTCAATGTCCATCATTCTAAGGTTGTCTGGTATTTGAAGCAAATCGGAAAGGTGAAAAAGTTTGAAGGTGCCTCGTGAAGTCACCATAAATAAAAAAAAAACATTGTTTTGAAGTGTCGTCTTTTCTTTTCTGTGCAACAACAAATCGTTTCTTGATTAAATTGCAACATGTGATGAAAAGTGGGTTTTATCTGACAACCGGTGATGACTAGCTTAGTAGTTGGACTGAAAAGCTCCAAAGCACTTCCCAAAGCCAAATTTGCACCAAAAAAAAAAAAAGTTCATGATCACTGTTTGGTAGTCTGCTGCTGGTCTGATCCACTACAGCTTTCTGAATCCTGGCAAAACCATTACAGGTGAGAAATATGCTCAGCAAATCGATGACAGAACCTGAAAACCACAACTCCTGCAGACGACATTGGTCAAAGAAAAGGCCCAATTCTTCTCCACAACAATTCCTGACCTCGTCACACAACCAATGCTTCAGAAGTTGAATGAACTGGGCTACAAAGTTTTGCCTCATCTGCCATATTTACCTGATTTCTCGTCAACTGACTACAATTTCATCAAGTGTCTAGACAGCTTTTTGTATGGAAAATGCTTCCACAACTAGCAGGAGGCAGAAAATGCTTTCAAAGAGTTTGTTAAATCCTGAAGCAGAGGGTTTTATGCTACAAAAATCAACAAACTTACTTCTTGTTGGCAAAAATGTGTTGATTGTAATGGTTCCTATTTTGATTAATAAAGATGTGTTGGAACCTAGTTTTAATAATTTAAAATTCATGGTCTGTAACCACAATTACATTTGCACCAACCTAGCACAATGAAATAGTTGGCCCATGAACAACTTGCTGGTTACGGACACTGACTTATATTCCAATTCCACATCTAAAGATTCAATCAACCATGTAATACGTAGTATTCATAACCCTCAAAAATCTGTATGTAAGTGGACTCATGTACAGGCCACAATTGTTCACAGAACAATGAATTTAATAACTGTGTTCCTTTCAAGGCTGTCTTGGACTACATACAGATGACAAGGTAGGTTATCTTTTAAACTAACCATTTTTCATGCTATACTCCATGCTTCTTTTTATTGCTTTTGATGTATGTATACATGGGAAGTATTTTCTCACTTAGTTTCAAGTTTTAGATCTTTAAAAACTATGAAAGTAAACATTAAGAACTGAATTTATTATATTTTCAGTCCTTGAAATAAGTATTAACTTTCAACTATTTATTGACATGTGCCCTGTTCTAATGAAGTTCATAATTTTTTTGTCATATTTGAAATTTTTAAAGAACAAGGCATCTAGGAATTCAGCCCTCATGAAAATGATAAACTTACACTCAAAGGTTCTTGACTTATGTTGTTAATATTCAAGGAAAGAATGTGATCTTTGCTGCCCACATACATCCGGTCCTGATCTTCATCCATTAATAATATCCTGTAGTCTAAAGGGTGTTGGGATAGGCTGAAGTATTCAGAGGTCTTGGTTTCTCGAAGCTCTAAAACAGTGAACACAAGTGAAAATTGAGAATCTTGATCTTATTATTTTAATGAAAATTATCCTACTGAAATATTTACAAAAAACGTCAAGATATATTTTCATCTTACAACAAATTAATTTTAATGCAGTTATCTTGTTGGATTTTTTATTTATTGCCTTTATGCTGTATTAAAACATAAATCAATAAATGCAATTTTAAAGTTTATGGTAGTATTATTTGATTACAAAATTATACACATTTAATAAGATCTCAACTCAGTTTTTTTAGTTTCTCATCAGCTCAAAACTAGTTAAGATAAATCAAACAAAAACATATAGCAATTGAGTAGACTGAACAAAAACAAAAGCAACGACAGTGTAAATTCTTCCTAGCTTCTCTTAATGTTTTATTATTGAACTCAATATATTCATCATTTCAGGACTGTTATTTCCATCTTTAAATATTTATTATATTCATATGTATCAAAAGAAAAACATGAATTTTCAAATGTTCTGAATTTTTAGATTTTCAGTATCTCAGTGGTCAGTGACACATGTTCATTCAAATTCTTGTACATTAAATATGTGTCTGTATAGCTAAACTTTCAAGACAATGAATGTGTGTGACAACTAAAAAAATCAATAATCATTGTAGTAGGTTCAATTTTCTTTCCAGTCAAAATGCTCCTTTGCACAGTTAAAGAATTTTCCACTCAAATGGTTCAAGAGTTGCTTGTTCTTTTGATTATGATCTTAAGAAAGTGATAAACTCTACAAAACAGTCTGCTGTCAGGCATTACTCTTTCAATGTTGAACTATTTCTAAATTTTAGTCACTGAACAGCAAATGCATTTTGAGAAATTCTCATAGGGCTGTGATTTGATTTAAAACAAAATTAAAAATTCTAAGAATTCTTATAGGCAGCCATGAACTTTATTCTGTGAGCATCCTGACTCATGTTTGATGACAGAGAACAACAAATTTAACCTCTTTTCTGGGCACACCAGTTCAGAGTGTCTGTCATAATATCTTTCAAGTGGTTTTATATCTAGCCAATGATCTAAAAATACTATGGGAGCAGAATAGTGATTATGAAGCCAGACTGTGGTACCAAACTTCATGTGACATTGAGCAATTTACTGCATCTCACCTGTGCCTTAATTTCTTCATTTGGAAAAAACAATAATAATGGTATGCTTTATTGAGAGTCTATATGAAAATCAATAGAATTGATAAATGTAAATATATATATCTGAAATGAGTGACAAGCTATTCAATTATAATAATCATTACTGTTGTTCTGAATAATCTGAATTATCAGTTATAGGAAAGCATGAAATTAGAAAAAGAGGTGCAAATTTCCTATTTTTTTCTTTTTCTTTCTCTTTTAATTTAAAAAGATAGATTCCTAAAATTACCAACACATTCTCTTAAATCATAGTCTCTGACATTCTGTCCGCTCAGTGACAGTAAAGTGCAAGATTTTTATGTGGAAAGAACCATTAACAACTTAGTAAAGTATTTCAGAAGAATCTTAAAAAGTAAATCACGAGAGAAGACAAGAACAAACACCTCATGAATAAGTAACTCTCCAGTGAAATACATAGACTAAGAAAATGCAACTGAGTTCATCGCATGTAGGATCTAACCACCAGAATCTGAATGCTGGCCTTGCCATTTCATTTATCGATGTATTTGGCAAGTGACTTTACCCCTTTAGACTCCAGGGTTTTCATCTGTTAAGTCAAGATAGTAATAGTTCCTACATCACAGGGGTATTGTGAGGTTTAAATTGTTAATATGCATCAAGTGCTTAAAAGAGTACCTGTCTTACAGTGACGTGGGTTACATGGGTATGTAGTATTATGACTTGGGACAAGACATCAAGCTTCAGCCAGACAAGTAAGAAGGGCAATTTATTACACAGGGAGCAAATATGGAGGGACCACATTGTCAATATTTTTGCTTTTCACATGTAGAATCTACTTAACTTATTTGAGCAGGACAGTAAAATAATAAACTATCTTTAAGAATAATAATTTGAATGTGCAGGATAAGCTCGGGGCATGTGAGACTGGCAAACTAGGAGATGCTGTTTCAGCTATGATGTTAATAAAGATCTGACATGCCAGAAATAGATGTGAGGGACACTTGAAGGATTTGGAATGATTTTATATGAAGCTGGCCCTTAGGTATAAGGAAGAGGCAATCATCTTCCAAAGTTGTAAACTAAGAACAGGATGAACTGAACATGGCCTTTACTACTTTTGAGGGATTTGAAATGGAAATTTCTTTGGTAAAGAAATTGAGTGTTGACAGATTCAATTCAAACCAAAGCAGAAATAGTCCATAAGCGTGTAAAATTTAGATAATTAGTTTCCTATCATAAATATCAAATCTGCAGGGAGAGACCTCCAGTTCCTCTCATGGATGATGTGAAGTTCTGAGAGTACACAGGTCTGAAGAAGTTCTGGGTAGAAGGTCTGAAGAAGAGTAAATAAAAGTGAAAGTCAAAGAACAGAGACACATTGATTGTTAGATCCAAAAAGAATAACTCTGCAATCGAAATTCAAAGTGTGTCATGAGGTAATGAAGCAATGTGATATTGTAGAGAAAGTACAGAATTGGAGTCAAACAGTTCTGAGGAGGAATCCCAGTTGCATCACTTACTAATCTGTTTTAAAAAAAATCAAAAAACAAACTGCCTCTTTTCTGCCAGGTTTCGATGTCCTCGTCTACACACTGGTTATGTCATACATAGCTCAAGGATGCTGCACTAGCACACGCTAGAGGGTCACTGCGCTCCTTTCAGCAGGAAAGATCAGTGACCCTCTGTCTAACGGATAGCTTCTTTTTCTTTCCTGTTGGCAGAACTGGTCTGTGCCAACTACAGTGGATCCCCTAGAAAGCTAGTGTCTAAAATGTGGCCACATGACTAGCTCTGACCCAAGAGACATAAAGAAAGTCTTTTGCAAGGTTACTGGAAGAGGGTCTAGGGTCTTGGGTCTTAAAATGGACACAAAAAAGAGGTGACTTATTTTTCTGCCTCTGGACATCGGCATGTGAGCACGATATTTTCAGCAGTTGCTGCTACCAAAAAGGCTGTTTTCTGAGAATGCAGAAATATAAAAAATACTTGAGTTCTCTAAGAAATCATTTAATGCCCTAATTAACCCTGGAACTGCTCTATTACAGGACTACTTCTTTCCTTTTTTGGCCATACTGCATGACATGCAGGATTTTATTCCCCATCTAGCGATGGAAACTGCCCCCCAGGCAGTGCAGGCTCTGAGTCTTAACCACTGGACCAGGGAAGTCTAAGGACTACTTCTGTTACATATGATTAACGAAAAAAAAAAAAAAAATCCTTTAATTTTTTAAGGCACCTTGAGTTTCCAGTGTTCATAGCCCCTAACACCTTCTCACTCTTCCTACGAAGGTTTGTTGAGTTTGGGTATTTTTTTTCTCAAAATATTCTTGATTTTTTCTTTCTTTTTGCCTTCTTTTCCTAATCTATATTGAAATAAAACCAAGAATGTTTATAAAACTGAGCTGGGAAAATAGCCTCAACCACATTTTATGTGCAAGTAACAAACAATGGCAGTTCTCTTTACCTATTTCATTAGAAAATAATCAATTTCTTGCATTAAATTCAAATACCAGAGGGAGAAATAACTGCATTAACTTAAGACCTTTCTGGTCCAAAGATTTTATCTCTTTTTGTGGGCCATAAAGCTATCTTCAAATTTAATTACCTGTAGCTCATTGACAGTTGACAGCTGTTAACCAAGGAAGATTTACTTTAGAAGTACCTCTGTTAGAAGCCTAAAAGCCAAGGTTATTTTTTTAAGACTCTACTTAAATTGCTGTTAGTTAGCCAAAATTGAACTTTGGTGCCTGGGAAAAACTAAAAAAATCTAAACAAACATTATTTTTTTTCCCCTTAAAGAATAAAGAGAGGAGTTCAAAGCATCCAGAATTTTTATCTATAAAAGGAATGAAGAATTCATCATTTTGACTTAATGCAGAACCAACTTAAGTCAACAAATGATTCAATAATTTGACCACAATTACAGAAAATAACTGATACAATGATTTGGCAACAGTGAGAGAAGGAAATCACAATCACTAGTATCTCATCTAAACAAGTCAAAGTCTAAACACTGTCCTGCATCTTTCTCTTTATATCTTAATAATTATGTCATCCTTTTTACTGCATTGGAAGTATATCCAGTTGAACTGTTTCTCAGGACACGGTCAACTGATTGAGAAGGAACTTTGAGAGTAAGTGGTATTAGAAAATGCAGTGGCCCCACAAAGGGCAATACAGGTCTCTGGGAAAATCTCCTGGGAAATAGTATTAAAACAAACAAACAAACAACAACAACAACAAAACCTGCACATTTCTACTTTGAAATCCACATTATTGTAGAGTTCAAGGTTAGAAAATTATTGTAATGCCTTCCATGCCAGTGTTCCCTGAGGGAAAATTTGTAGCATTATATGCTTACCTGGAATTCCTGTTTTGATATGGAAACCATTGTGAGCCTTAAGAATTTAACCAAGGCTGGGAGAACAAGAAGTTTCCCTATATAAACTCTAGCAATATAAATTTCTAGAACCACTTGAATATATCAACATCTTACTATAGCAATTAAAACATAGTTTAATATACAGAACATATTCTCTCTGTTAACAACACTCTTTCCCTAATGATTTTAGAATTAACCTCTGTATTCTTGGGCTTCCCTTGTGGCTCAGCTGATAAGGAATCTGCATGTAATGTGGGAGACCTGGGTTCGATCCCTGGGTTGGGAGGATCCCCTGGAGAAGGGAAAGGCTACCCACTCCAGTATTCTGACCCTATACAGTCCATGGGGTCGCAAAGAGTCGGGCGTGACAGAGTGACTTTCCCTTTGTACTGTTAGTAATTTTAACATTTCAAAGGTGACTAAGTTAATAAGAACTTATTCCTGTGCTGTGGAATGTGATCTTGGTGGAGGAAAAATAGGAAAGTCTAGGATTCTCTTCTATGAATAATATATATCTGTTAAACTACTAAGTAGAGGAATTTATTCCCTCAGAATACTATATTATTTTTCAGGCTATTACAAATTTCAAAACAAACAAAAGATAGCTTGATTGAAAAATCAACTCCTAGGAGTCTCTTTATGAAAAGCATATGCAACAGTCACTTAAAGTTATATTTAATTTTATAGTTCATGATGTGTTATTAATTTATATTTTCAATGCATATTTATTGAGCCTTTATCAGGGCACACTACATATCTGCTCACAAAAGAGGACAGATATTTTCATATTTTTTTAATATGAAAATATCAAGCCTCTATGACAATTACAAATCTTGCCTTGTTCTTGTTGTTTTTCAGTCACTAAATGGGGTATGACTTTTTGCAGCTCAACGGATTGCAGCATGCCGGGCTCGCCTGTCCTTCACTAACTCCCTGTGGCTCAAATTAATGTCCATTGAGTCAGTCATGTTCTCCAACCATCTCATCCTCTGTCGCCCACGTCTTCTTTTGCATTCAATCTTTCCCAGCATCAGGGTCTCTTCTAATGAGTCGGCTCTTTCCATCAGGTGGCCAAAGTATTGGAGCTCAGCTTCAGCATCAGTCCTTCCAATGAATATTCAGGGTTGAATTAAGGAAATTTAGCACTGGCTGGCTTGACCTCCTTGCAATTCAAGGATTCTCAAGATTCTTTAGTACCACAATTTGAAAGCATAAATTCTTCAGCCCACTCAGCTGTCGCTATGGTCCAACTCTCACATCCACACATGACTACTGGAAAAACCATAGCTTTGACTATATGGACCTTTTTTAGGCAAAGTGATGTCTCTGCTTTTTAATATACTAAGTTAGTCACAGCTTTCTTTTCTTTCTCCCAAAGCAAGCACCTTTTAATTTCATGGCTGCAGTCACCATCCACAGTGATTTTGGAAAACAAGGAAATAAATTCTGTCACTGTTTCCACTTTTTCCCCTTCAGTTTACCTTGAAGTGATGGGACTGGATGCCACGATCTTAGTTTTTTGTTTTTGTTAATGTTGAGTTTTAAGCCAGCTTTTCACTCTTCTCTGTTAATTTTGTTTGGTTAAATCCACCATGACAGTTTCCTTACCATAAACCTCACCTCACCTATCTGCAGAATGCACACCGATACATTTTAAAGAAAAGCCTTAGCATCTCTTTTACTTTCAGGACATTGCTACTCACGAAACAATTTCCTCTCCTAATTGTCTTATCTCAGAAGAATTTTAAGTAGGGTGGTCTTAGTAACCCATTCTCTCCTGGAGGCTTACTATCTTGAAACTAGGATAGAAATTGAACTTCACCTACCCCTTTAGGACAAACAGGCAGATAAAGATAAGCGCACTGAAACTTCAGCAGGCTGACATTATAGTTCCTAATTTCTAAGACAAAGAGAGACCAGAAGAAATGTAGTAAAAGTGCGTTTGTTCAAATATAATAGTCCCAAATAGCTACCATTTGTGGGATTAACAGTAGGAGTAATTAACTATTTTGGGTACTTAAAAAGCTTATTCCCATTTAAAACCTTTTTGTTAGGTTTTAATACTATTCCTACTCCATATTTAAGGAAACTAAACTTCAGTTAATTTGAGCAATCTAACCAAGGCCATATAGTAATGAATACCGATAGAAGAGGTGAGAGCCAGGAATCAAAGCATGGCGGGTTCCTTCATCTGTGAAGTCAGTCGGACACCCCTTTGATTTTCAAATGAGAGTGACAACTTAAACACTTATTTATTGGGTTTTTATCTTGCTCTTGACCTGCACATGTGTCTGTGTGTTACCTAGTCCAAGCTTGGTCTGCTTGCACCATGACAGGACAAATGAGAGATAAAGTGTTGAGGCAAGAAATAACGACTTTATTCAGAAGGTTGGCTGAACAAGATGGCAGACTAATGTTGCAAAATAATCATCTCACAGGGGAAAGATATACTCAACTGAATGCAGAGTTCCAGAGAATAGCAGGCAGAGATAAGAAAGACTTCTTAAGTGAACAATGCAAAGAAATAGAGGAAAACAATAGATTGGGAAAGACTAGAGATCTCTTCAAGAATACTGGAGATACCAAAGGAACATTTCATGCAAAGATGGGCACAAGAAAGGACAGAAATAGCAAGGAGCTAACAGAAGTAGAAGATATTAAGAACAGGTGGCAAGAATACACAGAACTGTACAAAAAAGACCTTAATGATCCAGGTAACCACAATGGTATGATCACTCACCTAGAGGCAGACATCCTGTGAAGTCAAGTGGGCCACAGGAAACATAACTACAAACAAAGGTAGTGAGGGTGATAGAATTCCAGCTGAGCTACTTAAAATTCTAAAAGATGATGCTGTGAAAGTGCTGCACTCATTATGCCAGCAAATTTGGAAAACTCAGCAGTGGCCACAGGACTAGAAAAGGTCAGTTTTCATTCCAATCCCAAAAAATGCTCAAACTATATAACTGCATTCATTTAACATGTCAGCAAAGTAATAATCAAAATCCTTCAAGCTAGGATTCAACAGTATGTAAACTGAGAACTTCCAGATATACAAGCTGGATTTAGAAAGGGCAGAGGAACCAGAAATCAAATTGTCAACATATTTTGGATCATTGATAAAGCAAGGGAATTCCAGAAAAACATCTACTTCTGCTTCATTGACTATGCTAAAGCATCTGACTTTGTGGATCACAACAAACTGTGGAAAGTCCTTAATGAGATGGGAATGCCAGACCACTTTACCTGCCTTGTAAGAAACCTGTATGCAGGTCAAGAAGCAACAGTTAGAACCAGACATAAAACAATGGACTGGTTGAATACTAGGTAGGGAGTAGGTCAAAGCTGTATAACCCTGCTTATTTAACTTCTATGCAGAGTACATTATGAGAAATGCCAAGCTGGAATGAATCACAAGCTGGAATCAAGATTGCTGGAAGAAATATCAACAACCTCAGATGTGCAGATGAAATGAAGTGAAAGTCACTCAGTCATGTCCAACTCTTTGCAATTCCATGGACTGTAGCCTGCCAGGATCCTCTGTCCATGGATTCCTCAGGCCAGAATACTGGAATGGGTAGTTATTCCTTCTCCAGGGGATCTCTGCAACCCAGGGATGGAACCCAGGTCTCCTGCATTGTATGTGGATTCTTTACCATCTAAACCACCAAGGAAGCCCCAGATATGCAGATGATACCACTCTAATGGCAGAAAGTGAAGTGGAACTAAAGAGCCTCTTGATAAGGATGAATGAGGAGAGTGAAAAAGTCACCTTAAATCTCAATATTCATAAAATTAAAATCATGGCATCTGGTCTCAACACTTCATGGTAAATAGATGGGGGAAAAGTGGAAACAGTAACAAGTTTTATTTTCCTGGGCTCCAAAATCACTGCAGACAGTGACTGCAGCCATGAAATTACGAGACGTCGCTCCTTGGTAGACAAGATATGACAAACTTAGCATATTAAAAAAGCAAAGACCACTTTACCAGTAAAGGTCCATACACTCAAAACTATAATTTTTCCAGTAGTTATGTACCAATTTGAGAGTTGTACCATACAGAAAGTGGAGTGCCAAAGAAGTGATACCTTCGAGTTGTGGTGCTGGAAAGACTCTTCAGAATCCCTTGGACAGCAAGGAGATCCAACCATTCAATGCTAAAGGAAATCAATCCTGGATATTCATTGGAAGGATTGATGCTGAAGCTCCAATTCTTTGGCCATCTTATTGGAAGAGCCGACTCACTGAAGATGACCTTGATGCTAGAAAAGACTGAAGGCAAGAGAAGAAGGTGGCAGAGGATGAGATGGTTAGATACCATGACCAACTCAGTGAACGTGAATTTGAGCAAATTTTGAGAGAGTGTAGGACAAAGGAGTCTAGTATGCTGCAGTCCACGGGGTTGCAAAGAGTGGGACATGACTTAGCTACCAAAGAATATCAACATAGTAACAAAAGCAACTGAAAACAAAGGTTAAAGTCAAAGAAAGAAATCCATCATGGAGTCAGAATTGGATCTTTCCTGAAACTTGTTCAGTGTCAAATATAGTATAACAAATGTCTTAGTCTCTCAAATTTTCTTTATTTGCCAGTTTGACGTGTGAGGGGGCTATATCGGGTGAGGGGAGAAGAACATTCTCCAAACAATTTGAGAACAGTCAAATTCTCAGTGATGCTATTCTCATTAAATCATCGTAGCAAGTCCAAGAAGAATGGAAGTGAGAGTAGTCAGACATAGATTCCTATAAGAGGTAAAAGGTTCCACTTTTCTATGTTTTTGATAGATGGGCACGATTGGCTAAGTGGAAGCAAATTGCCAAATGGATGAAAGAAAGAATAAGTGATAGAGTTCTATGCAGTAAGTCTGGCCAAGGGCAACAGTAAACACAGAATGTATCTCTCAGGCACTGCATCAGAGGGAAAATTAATCAATATGAGGATGATTCTCATCTTATCTTGCCCCAAACAGCCTAGTTTGGGGCTGTTTATCAGTGTGATTATCAACAGTGCCCTCTTTAGACTCGCAAGAGATTCATGTTTAAATGATCATTCTAATTTTATGTTCTCTCTTCCTGTCTTGAATGGCTTTCCACTACTGTTAGAACAAAATCAATAATTTTTAACATGGCCTTTGAGGCCTGATGTAATCTGGTTCAAAACTATCTCACTAGAAAAATCTCAATCATCACTATTTGTTCATTTTTTTGTGTGTTGTAGCTCTTCTGACCTTTTCACATCTTCAAACTTGCCTTCCTCCTTTCTGCCTCAGGGCCTATGAATTAATACATGCTATTCCTCCTGCTAACAGGATTTTTCCTGCCTTTTACTAGCTCCTACTCACAACGCAAGCAGTAATTTCAATTGGACTGCTTCATAAAGGCTTTCCTGATCCTTCAGATGATGTCAGGTCTCAGATCTGCTGATATTTGTTGTATTTTCCTCTGAATTTTCTCTTTTCTTAAAGGCTTCCTGGAAGATCATTTGAAACAGTTTAAATGTCATGGATTAGGGGTTGGGGGACTACCCTGTATGATTTGTTAAGACCCACTCTGTCTTCTGCATAGTTTTGCAGATGAAACTGCCACTAACTAAGAGACAAAATTCTTAATTTATTCACATTCTACCCTCTTTTACTGTTATGTTGAGTTTTATGATCTTTTAATCTTATTAAATTAAAAATTAGGAGCATGCACCAATAAAATGAGAAAAAATGTTATTAAATATTTTTAAACTAAGGTTTTCACGATAATAATTTATTACTATGAAAATGTAAAGTGTCTGGGGTAGGAGAAAAGGTGAAATTTTGAAATGAGCCAAGTGGAGCTGAATTTCTAGCTTCACCATTTGTTGATATAGGGCTTGGTTTGCTCCCCTTCACCCAATCACCCCTCTTTCTACTTTCCCCGCCTTAAGTTATACATCCACAAAACAGAAGGAAGAATGAGATTATTTATTAACCAGAATGATCCCCTGTAGCAATTATTCCCTGTAGCAATAAAAATGTCCATGAAACTAATTCCTTTTTGGGTGGTAACAAGTATTATCTACTACTGCAAAATATCTATAAAGCTAATGTAATAATTTTCATCTGATAAAAAGAAAGAGCCTCTCTAAATATCTATCTTAGAAACATATTTATACATAGTAATATTGTGTCCTTTCTAGAAAAAGAAGCTAAACCAAAAATGGAGGCTTCCCCTCCCCACCACCTAAAGCATATTCCATTTGTGTTGTGTGATTCAGTCAGCCAGAGACATAAATTCTGACTTCTCTTCTTCTAAGCTTACTTGGGAGACATGGAAGCTGACTTCAAACATGTTAGATGCCAATATTTGGTTCCATGTACGGCAAGTAGTGGCTGGAGTCTATCTCAGAATAAGGAAAATATGCAATTTGGGAATGGCTAAGATGTCTTGAGAGTCTCTAAACTAGTCTGGAAAGTAGAATCAAATCTACTGCTAAGCTGTAGAAGACAGCACTAATGAGCTGAAAAGTCTTTATCATTGACATTTCAACTACCAGGAAGGCTTTAGAGTGCCCACTTAAGATGTAAACAAGGGAGATAAACATGTGGAGGAGGAAACATTTCATCTGACACCTTCTTTCTAGAGCTCTTGACACTTTTGGAAAAGCTTCTTTAGGGAAAGTTATTAAAACAAAACAGAACAGTGGGTCCAAGGTGAGAACAGTAGGTAGGGAGACAACAGCTCAGTTTCAGATGTTTGCAGTGGGGAGGGGTGAAGAACTCACACTGTAAATCAAGCCAGCAAAATTTCAGGGCAGAGAGAATACAATAGACCCTGCATTCCTCAGCTCTAATCCCCAAGTGAACCATTGCCTACACAAAGCATCATAAGGAAGGATTCTTACAGTAGCATTTAATACTTGATAGACGTTTAATATTTGTCTATCACAACATTTAATCACTCTAAATAAAACATTCTTTAGATACCTTGAGGCCCTCCAGTGGGAATTTCTAGTTAGCATACTTGATTAGAGCAAGAACTGCAGGCGATTCTGTGTGTTAATGAGGTCTCTTTTCCTGCCTCACCCTCATAAAGTTCTTTGACCCATCATGCTACAGTTCCCTATGATGTAAAGCTTACATTAAAAAAATATACACACTCACACCTAACAGGTGGTTCACAAAATTCAAGTATTTTTGAGGTACATATTTATTCAATCATTCAAGAGACAGTATATGAGAAAGGGGTTAGTAAAAGACGAAAATTCTTGGTCTTTCCCCTCAAAATGGATAGTTCAATGATGGAGGTACACAAATAACTGTAGTACAGGATGACTCATGAAGTTAAGGGAGCATTGAGGAAGGAAGATTAGAGCTTTCTGGAAATAACAAGCAAATCGTAAACAGAAGGATGTGCCTGCCCTTATTTCTTCATTCAACAAATAGTTGTTGAGCTACTCTATTAAATTAATAACCACAGTAATAAATGCATGTGTGTGCATGCTAAATTGCTCAGTCGTTTCCAATGCTGTGTGACCCTATGTACTTCAGCCTGCCAGGCTCCTCTGTCCATAGGATTCTCCAGGCAGGAAGACTGGAGCTGGTTGCCATGCCCTCCTCCAAGGGACCTTCCCAACCCAGGGATGGAACCCGTATCTCCTGCAGCTCCTGCCTTGCAGGCAGATTCTTTACCACTGAGCCATCAGGGAAGCCACACAGTATGGTAACAGACAGGATAAGTGTTTAAGGCAAGGGCAGTTGCTTTACATCAGGGATCAGAAAAAGCTTCTGTGAGAGTCACATAAGCAGTGATCTGAAGGATAAACATGTTAATAAAGAGGTAAGTATTTTCCAGGGAGAAGAAAAAGCTTGTGTTGAAACACTGCGGTGGGAGATTCAAATATATTTAGAATTTTATAGAGTTGATAAAAAAGAGGATTTGGGTGGGCAGAAGCAAGGATTCAACCAGGAAGCAGAAATGCAAAATTCTTGAATGTCACACAAGTAACATTTAAAGATACAAATTCCTCGTATATCAAACTAAAGTGATTGAATTTTTTTCAGAGTTGCTTGAGAAACCAATGAAAAAAAATCTCAGAAAACTTATTACATAACAACTTGCAAGCTATACAAAGATCATTCTACTACAGAATGTCAGAATGTCTACTAAAGAACTGTCAGGAATGAGATTATTTTATAATGCACTATTAAGTGAATAAAGTAGAATAAAATCTTTTGTATAACTAAACTATAAGATGCCTGCATAGAAATAAATATGCATGGACATAAGTCCTGGAAAAAATTCAACTTATTAACATTCTTCTTCATGATATGTTGAATTAGAATTAAAAGACTGATAATACTGATGGATCAGTTCAACATTCTGTCAGTTTAAAGAACTGTAATTACTCCTTAATCAAGAACCAAACAGCACAAAGTTTCTCTACAGACCTTTGTAATTTAAATACATCCTCATAATGGACTCTGGTTGCACTGCATATAACAAAATGCTGAACTAGACAAGGAAAGAAATACCAGTTATCACTAACTGGAAAACAGCTATATATTGCCAAAAAGTTTCAATCTCTAGACTCTTAGAGCATGATGGAAGACCACCCACAACTTGCAGCAGACACTCTGGAAATTAACCACCCACCTCCTCCAACTTACCAAAATTCTTGAACTCCGTTTTGACTTGATGCATCTTTAAACCCATTTTCCTTTGCACACAGGAAAAAAATATAATAAACTGTATACCACAAAATCTCAAATCTAAAGAACCAGACTTTATGGGCAAAGAATACTGAGATGTTTTCCTAAAGAGACAGCTCTTTTATCTAAACACTATTTAATTCAACACGGCTCATTGTTTAGCCAAGTTACTGCATTTGGCTTAAAAACAAAGAAACAACTTTGGAAAAATGTAGAGGACAGAGGAGACATGTTCATGTCACTTTAAACACATTCATCAGCCTTTCAAAGCAGAAGCCCCCCTTTCTTTTTTTCTCGTCTAAAATACAAGGTCAGTGACTGCAGCACTCAGCTTGCTGGCGCGGGGAGTTAAACGGTCCTTGGGGGTGTGCCTCTACAGAGTCAAAGAGCTTCTCAAGAGAAGCACAAAGGATCTGCCCAACTTTCCTGCAACTCTGAAAAGCCCAAGACTCACCATGTATACAGTGGCTTTTCAATGTATACGTAAGAGGTTTCTCTTTACTTCACCCTATATTGGGAAATCATTTGTTTCCAAATCTCACATGATCCGATTTTGAGATGGAGTGGATGCAGCCTTACTCAGTCTTTCAAAATAGAAGATCAGTGTTGCACTTTCCTGGTTTTGCTCTGGGACAAAATATTTATCATTCCTGCACGCACTTCAAGGATAAGAGCAGATTATAGACTCAAAGCTTATTTATTTCACAAAATGCTGTTGCTTCCATGAGGTAAGCATTAGCCAAGGCTGTCTCTTTAATTTTCAGGGTACAAGTAAAATCTTTTGGAGGAAATAAGGCACACTTAAAAGAGGAAGTAACAAGCTATCAAAAGCCAAAAGTTTGACCTGAATATGAACAGCTCATTGTTGCCTTTTTAATGTGGAGGAAAGTTTGATTCACCTGATTGATAACCATTTTTATCCCTGAGTCTCAAAAAGCACAACATACTTTTATTAGGCAAAATGACAGGTGTAGATAGTTGGAATAGTGTTATTTGAGGGATTTCACATTACACATTTTAGTGACTTAGCAAAACTAAGTCAAGCAAGTCAGTTAATGTCCTAAAACCCGAAGAGTGGATAAACTGGTTTTAGGTAGGCATTTACCTTTGGCTTATAGTCACCAAATATATACAAGTTGTACTTCCCTAATTGGAAAACTCTACAGGCATGATTACTCATAACGAACATAAAAGCAAACAAGATTGTCTTTTAACATCCAAGCGGAAAATTAAATCAAGTCAGTACAATTCAAATCCCAAAAGTGTTTTATCCTACTATATGTTGTTGTTGTTTAGTCACTCAGTTGTGCCTTTTGCAACCTGATGGACTGCAGCCCGTCACCACGCTGCTCTATCCATGGGATTTCCTAGGCAAGAACACTGGAGTGGGTTGCTTGGAGAGGATGACCATTTCCTTTTACAGTGGGTATTTCCAACCCAGGGACTGAGTCTACATCTCTTGCATTGGCAGGCAGATTCTTTGCCACTGAGCCACCAGTGAAGCCCAACCCACTATATCCAGGTAATTAACTTTTTTTTTTAAATGCAGTTTTCTGGAGTAAAGATTGGTCTTTTTGGCACTACATCTAACTATGTGGACTTAGGCAACTAACTTAAATTATTAGTCACTAAGTGTCCCCACCTAAATGATGGAAATAATAGTATCTATCTCAGGGGACAATTGCACTAATTGAAAGAAAAAATTAGTGAAGCATAGCACCTAAAGCATAGCACTATCACTCATAGCTGTTAGCTTCCATGCCAAGACAAGAGTTTCAATTTTAAACAGGGCATTTGTCACTGTCATAACTTTAGAGCATTATTCTTCAGTTGTATTCTGAACCAACTCTACTAAATAAAGTTTGTTGAATTAACATCTAATTTGTATTGAAGTACAATCTGTGCACCAATAAAAATGTTACAATGCGTAAAAATTCTAGCAAAATTGATTGTCAAATTCCAACACAAAAATAAATGATTTTTGTAGAATACAATTTTTCTTGATATTTATCCAGTCTGCCTATATTAAATTATCACTCAACACTACCTACTATCTATTGAGAACATATAAAGTATCTAATTTACTAGGAAAAGTTTATACCATTTCATCTAATCTTCACAACAATCCTATTAACTTGTCCTGTTGTTTTCTGCATTAGACATATGGAAAAAATGGTTAATGAATTTTGGGTAACTTTCCCAAGTTTTCAATTTAAGTCTGTTGGACCCAAAGTCCGTGTTCTCCAATTCAAGAAGGATAAGAATACTCAGCTGAAGAACTTGGTCTCTTCCACTCTTCCCTGAATACAGTGGTGGTTTTCAAATTTTAACATACATGAGAGATATATGAAATGCTTATTAAAAGTAAAAAAAATACAGGAATAAAAATAGTTCCTTCCAGAGTCATTTATTCAGAAGGTCTTCGCAGATTCATGGGTTGAACACAGTCCAGGGCTCTTGTTAAGCAGATTAATCAGATCTTCCAAAGATTGCTTCTTTCTTCTGATTCTAATCTGAAATGACACCAAATCTGGAGGAATAACCCTTTTCACATTATCTAAGGAGGCCTCTTCCATTTTGTTATCTAGGGATTTGCTCTGTTTTTATTATCTTCAAGACCTTAAAATTATTTCTGGCCTTGAGACTCAAATTTGTTGTAAATGTTATATGGCTGATTGTAGAATTAATAACAATGTGTGACTAGAATGGCTTTTGAGTCTATGCATTTATGTGCTACTTTTTGACAATTTATTTGAAGCCATCTAACAAAGAATTCAAGATCCTTTAAAAGATGAGCTTACTTCTCTTCAGAAGACTTTGTAAAGATCAGATTGCCCAATTTTTCTCAAAGAATTTGGAAAGAGTCTGAAAACTATGTGAGAAGGAAACTGGTGAAAGGGATTGAAGTCTTGTGCAGAACAATGGAAAGCCTGTGCAGAAAAGCTTTTTCCACAACTTTTGATACCACAAATCCCAATCTGTTATACAGATATGATCCAAAAGTGAATGAGAAAGCCAATCATTTGCGATTCAAAACTAAATCTTTTGAAAAACCCAATGTTGTACTGAGGTCCATAGTTTTTCCTGAAAACCTGATTGTCACAGTAGTATTACTAATAAAAATATTGAACCAAAAGTTTGTCTACGATGCTTCATAAATTACTTCTCTTCATTACAGTCCTACAAGGTTTATAGTGGTACACACTATAGGCCTTAAGTCCAGGGTGCCCAGAGTAAATGATTTCTTTGACGCTTACTTCTTGTGTTATCTAGCAAAGTTACTCAATTCCTTGAAGCCTCTGTTTAGTATCTGTAAAATGGGGATAATGATATCATCCATCTCGTGGATTTGTTATTAGGGTAAATTAAGTTAATAAAGCAGTAAGAACAGTTACGCTCACATTACATTGCTCATAGTATAGTCACTGTTATTGTTACTCCTATTTTCAGGGACTAACGGTTAATATTTCTCAGAAAGATCAGATACCTTTTTCAAGATCACACAATCGAAAACAGCCATTGGAAGGAAACTGGAATTAGGTCTTCCTGGCACTAGAAACACTGTCCTTTCCAATTCACCATACCATATTTCTATACTATCACAGCACTAACCTTTGAACTCTACCCAATCATCAATGAACCGTGTCTTTTGAGGAAATGCATGAAATATGCTAATTTAGTAGATCATTGCAATCATTTTCAAGATATATAACACAGCCGTATTGAATATATCCCTCTGAATTCTCTGCCTCTGTTCTGAGAAAACCTATCTCTTTGTCAGAAAGTTTCATTCCCTACCTGCTTGAGGAGCAGTACTAGCCAAATGAAATCAGAAAGTCAAAAATAGAAAACAAATCAGCAAGAAATAGCTCTTCTCGAGGCTCTAAGTAGGAACTCCTAAAGCCTACCTATCTGACTTGTGCTGCTGCCGCAGCTGCTAAGTCACTTCAGTCGTGTCCAACTCTGTGCGACCCTATGGACAGCAGCCCACCAGGCTCCTCTGTGTACGGGATTCTCTAGGCAAGAACACTGGAGTGGGTTGCCATTTCCTTCTTCATCCAACCTCTCCTACTTCACTATTTACAAAGCACAGCACAGTCACACTGCTCAGCTTTTCACTTCCATTCCATAAGAAGGGTCTGTTCCCTCATACAAAGTCAAAACAGTTTTGTAAGGCAAAAAATGACAGGAAGTCTGAAAATAGAATACAAAAGGTAATTGCTCCTGTGGGCACTAGAAACTGAACTATATCCTCTGTGGTATCTTTAATTTTTTTTAAACATACACTTCTTGAGTACTTCTTAGCTGAACATTGCTAAACCAACTACTAGTACCATAAAAACTAAAAAGAAAAACAATTTTCTAGACACATAATCTTCAAGAAAAGACGTGGTATGTTCAAAGTAATATAAGGTAGTAAAAGATAACTATCTTTAAAGAGAGGCACAGACACCAGCATCATTTATCCAACCTATAAACCAGGAAGTCATTCTTAATTCTTCCCTCGCAGCCAATCAGTTGCTGAGTTGTGCTGATTTACCTCTAAAATGTGTACAGATCTGACATTTCTTGTCCCATCCCAATTATCACTCTTTAATTCTAGACACTTATCATGTCATCTCTGACTAAATGATCGTATGAACCTTCTAACTGCTCTTCCCTGCCTTTAGTTTTATCCTTTATTCAAATATTTATTGAATGTTGGAGACATGATGGGCACTATGGGGGCAGTCTGTGTGCTGGGAGCTAGGGATAACAGACTCAGACACCAGGCTATAAGTCAAGTGAAATTCTCACACCAGCTTCATGTTTTATATGAAAAAAGTATCATCCAAAAGCTAAACATGATAGTGTCTTTTGCACATAGCACTCCTGTCCCATTTTAAAGCTATTGCCAGTGACTTCCTAATTTCTAAAACACTAGTCACGAGCTAGTTAGAAGCCATGGGGTACTTTTTTCTCAAAAATGTCATATATGAGCACAGTCATAAATCATAACATGTGTGAAACTTTAGGGTGTCAGTTATATGCTGGAATTCCTTCAAGTATCCCGCCATGTTCCATGGAGGAAGCATGCATAGGAGGGAGGCTACTCATACACTCAAGTTATCAATGTCCCACCTAAAGAGAAACTTTGTTACCTACAAATATACTAAGCAAGACACTCTGTGACCTGACCCTTGCTTACTTACTCAGCACAACACTTGGCTTTTCTTCCTTGATCTTTATGTTCCTGCCAGTAGATCTGCATGTCTTAAGAACGATCCTCTTAATTCATGCTTCTCAGCTATGTTCATATTAGTCTCTTTGCCTTGATAAATTTTCCTTATTTTTTAAGGTTTAGCCAATACTACACTTTATATAAAGTCTTAGACAATTTCCATTTTCTCTTGTGATAAAATTAAAATAATGACTTACCTTTTCAATAACATACTATTTTACTGGGACTGAGATATGTGTTTTCATTGTATACATTTAATCTTTGCACTATGAGGTGTACATTTTGTACTTCATGTCCTATACATAAAGAAATTATGCTTAGAGGAGTTAAGCGTGTTGATGGATTGTAGCTGGGGAGTGGTGGAGTCTGGATTAGAATCCAGGAAAGCTAGATTTTAAAGTTTTTTTCCATTGTAGCATAGTGAGTATACATCCATTCTTACACATATTAGACCACACTGGATGCATTTGTCTCATAACTATGGATACTTTAAAAAAATGTTATTATTTTTTAGAGATCTTAAGAACGCTTTAGAGAGATAGGAATACTGTGCTTATTCAATAAAAATTGCCGGCCTTCAATTTTCAATCCAATTTCTGGGAGAGAGAGGAGAAAGAGAAGAGAAAGAATTATTTGTCCAAGCAGGTGTGTGTGTGCATATGCTCAGTTGAGTCCGACTCTTCGCGACCCCATGGACTGTAGCCCACGGGATTTCCTAGGCAAGAATGCTGGAGTGGGTTGCCATATCCTCCTCCAGGGGATCTTCCTGACCCAGGGATCAAACCCACGTCTCCAGCACTGGCAGGTGGATTCTTTACTACTGAACTGCCCAGGAAGCCCAGGTAAAACTGAGTGCTCACTAAGTTGTGTCTGACTCTTTGCGACTCCATGGACTATAGCACCAGCCTCCTCCGTCCAGAGGATTTCCCAGGCAAGAATATTGGAGTGGGTTGCCATTTCCCTCTCCGTCCAATCAGGCAGTGTTGCCTAACTTCAACTATTTGCCATTCACTAGGGAGGGAATTTGAAGCTAGAGTTCTACAGGCTAATCCTTTGCAAATGATTAATGGATAAGTGTTTTGTTTATGTTTGTAACAAACAGGAAAAATGAATGTCTAGGTAAATGAAAATTAAACAACAACTCAACCATACAAAGTTCAATCCCAAATTTCTTAACATTAGGTTCAGTTGACAGTATAGTACTCTGTCAAGTGGTTGTACTCTTAATTTCTGTATTTACCACTTTGTGGGCATAACAACTGTGAGCCTTCTCTGCCATTTCTGGAAGACTGAATCTGAATAGTACTAGTACAGTGTAGTTTTTTCCTTTTTCAAAATTAAGAGCAAATTTGCTTGGCATTTTCATTTTGCTTATGAAGCATTTCAGATGAGTTAGCAATGCAGTCAACAAGTCTTCCAAAACTAAATGGTCTCTGAAGTTTACTGTGGCAGCAAGCATGAAAGCTAGTGAGTGTGACTACTAAACACTCAGTATACACTATGTATAAACAAGGCAATTTAAACATTATTATATTTTGGATGACAACTTTACCACTTTCATGTCTCCATACCCTGAACATAGAATATGGCCAAGGTCAGGTCACGGAGCATGGGTAAATATTTCTTCCCTTAATATATCTGGGGGAAAAAGAGGTAGTCTTCTTTAGAATAGTCTAAAACAACATCTTAGTCCCATCCTTTTTATAGTTTTTGATGTTTTTATTTTTCAAAGGATTTATACTCTATTTCTTGTTAAGTATATTTATTTAGAAAACATAAGCAAAATATTCTGAGTCCAAAAATTTCTTCAAACTGAGCATTCTTTTTCATCAACCTTCATTTATCCTATTTTAATGAAGTTAAGTCTTCCTTACATATAATTTACTCAGCCTTTGTATTTTATAGTACATTGTCATTTTTCATCCATATTTTCTTAAAAAAATTTTTTAAGAAAACTTTTTGTTTTGTTTTGGCAAATAGCCAGTTAGCAATGTTGTGATAGTTTCAGGTGAACAATGAAAGAGTGAAGGAGCTCAGCCATACAAAGGGGATCCAACCAATCCATCCTAAAAGAAATCAGTCCTGAATAACCCTTGGAAGGACTGATGCTGAAGCTAAAATGCCAATACTCTGGCCACCTGATATGAAGAACTGACTCATTTGTAAAGACCGTGATGCTGGAAAAGATTGAAGGCAGGAGGAGAAGGGGACAACAGAGGATGAGATGGTTGGATGGCATCACTGACTTAATGGACATGAGTTTGAGTAAACTCCGGGAGGTGGTGATGGACAGGGAAGCCTGGCATGCTGCAGTCCATGGTGTCACAAAGAGTCGGACAAGACTGAGTGACTGAACTTAACTGAATACTGATTCTCCCCCAAATTCCCCTCCCATCTAGGATGCCACATAACATTGAGAAGAGTTCCATGTGCTATACAGTAGGTTCCTTGTTATTAACTGATATTCTCTTTTCATTTTTCAATGTCTGATGGGTCTATTTGTGACAATTTTATTACAGAGTCTAGATCAAGGAATTCTGCCTTTTTCTAACTATAGAATCCATCTCTTGCAATTGACCATAGTCTCTTACTTGGGGAGATGATAAGAAGATTGCTCATAAATTCACTTTGCACCCTTCTCCTTATCATGTTTCGCAGGAACACACTTCTTAACTCAAGAGACTTCATGATCTTTTTCATCCAGCTTTTTAATGTTATACAAAACATCATTATGTACCTAAGTTTCTAAATTTAGCTTTAAGTCTGTCTGATTCCACCAAGAGTAGATAATTGCTTCATTTTCTACAGTTACTGTTCTGCATTAAAAATCACACAAGAATATTTATTTAGCCTCGTTTGTATCACTTATAAATATTTTTCCACCTAGAATTTCAAACCAGAGGGGAAGTATCAAGACTTAGTCATAGTAACAATTAAAGAATGTTGATGCTTTTGTAGAGTAGATATGTAAAAGGAAAAATCACCATTGCTGATATAAAATTTTTCCTGATTTTAAAGCTTTAATATACCATTTACACTGATATGCTATTTTTACCATGGTCTCTACTCCATGCATAATAAAAAGATCCATAGGCATAAAAATATGTTTTCTGGACTCCCCTGGTGGTACAGTAGTTAAGAATAACCCACCTGCCAATCCAAGGGACAGGGGTTTGATCCCTGATCCTGGAAGATTCCACATGCCTCAGAGCAACTAAAGCCCATGCGCCACAAATACTGAGCCCAGGCTCTAGGGCCTGCGGGCTGCAAGTACTGAGCCCGTGTGCTGCAACTAATGAAGCCCAGCGCCTAGAGCTTCTCTTGCTCTCCACGACAAAAGAAGCCACTGCAAAGAGAAGCCCTAGCACCACAGCAGAGTAACTCCTGCTTGCCAGAACTAGAGAAAGCCCATGTGCAGCAACAAATACTCAGTGCAACCAAAAATAATAAAATACTTAAAAAAAACAACATTTTTAAGGGGGGGCTGCTACTGGATGTAGTAGATAATAATGTACCTTTTCATAACAATTTTTCAAAGAAAAAAGAAAATAAACACTATAGGGGAGGGTATTCTCAGTCTCAGTTGGTGAACAAAATCCCCAAGAAAACAAAATAAAATACTATTATTATGGCCTTGGGCTAGGTCAAAAATTCTTTCTTTCTTTTTCTTTTCTTTTGTCAGCACACAGGATCTTAGTTCACTGATGGGGTCAAACCCACGCCCCCTGCATTGGAAGCACAGTCTTAACCACTGGACCACCAGAGAAGTCTGGGATAGGTAAAAATTTATTAAATAAAGCAAAAACAATATAAGTCTTAAAGAAAAGAATGATGAATTGTAATAAACTAAATTTGGTATCTGCATTTATACAAAAGCATCAAGTGTGTGAAAAGCAAGACAAATAATAGAT
>ML660214.1:3866584-3981325 GCA_007570785.1 Antilocapra americana
ATCTACTCATGATAGTTTCTTAAGCAAGGTGTGTTAGTTTTCTCATTGCTATACCAAATTATGATGAGCTTTGTGGCTTAAGGGAATAAATTTATTCTCTCACAACTTTGGACACCAGAAGTCCAAAATCAATAGTACTAGGCTAATGTGGAGGTGTTGGAAGGCCCACATTCCCTCCGGATACTTGAGGGGAGTATCTGTTTTTCACCTCTTCTAGTTTTTGTTGGCTAGAAACCACCTCATTCTGCTCTCTCCCTTTGTGATCACATTGTCTTCTCCTTTTCTTCTGTGTCAAATCTCTCTTAAAAGCAAACATGTGACAGTATTTAGGGCTCACCTGGATAATCCAAGATAGTCTCCAGGTCTCAAAGGCTTACTTAAATTTATTCAAATCTGTGAAGTAGATTTTGCTGTTAATATATAAGGTAACATTCTTGGGTTTCAAAGATTCAGATGTTGTTATCTTTCAGTGACCCACTACTCAGCCTACCATACCTAGTGCTATTGACAATAATCACTATGAGTTCAGAGGCAGGAAAAATAACCAAGTACTAGAATCAGCTGAAATTCCTTATAAAACAAAAGGAGGGAAACTGCACTTTCATGAATAATGGTATTGGAACACATAGAGAAAAACAGGCCATCACACTTCAAAATGGCCACAAGGGATGCCAACTGATAAAGGAAAACAAAGTTTAATGTAGTCCACTATTAGCAAAAAGAAATAAAAAAATGTGCCTAAAGCATGGTATATTTTTATGAACTAATTTTAGCTGTTTTCACATCAGAATTTGTATCAGTGAAAAATTTAATGATCACATTTTATTGTGATAAAAGTAATTTTAATATGATAAAATATAATTAAAATGTGAATATCATCAATAATTTTCATTTTGGTTTGTTTTCCACACTTCTGAAACCTTTGCCTTCTTCAAATGCCTGTGCTTATTACAGTTAAGCAGAGTTACTTAGGTTGCTAACGCAAACAAAATGACAGAGTGTTGCTAGAGATGAAGCATTTCATCATCACCCTGGCACTGCAACACAACTCAGACAGTTTGAAAGTAAAAGAATCCTTTCACTACAATCCCTAGTTGAGTCTCTGAAAGCAATCCCTCCGGAAAATTAAGATACCCTCATACGTCTGCTCCTCACGTAATTGTTAGAACTGCACTTTAATCCCTGGCCTTTACTGATGTCATTGGTTTGAAACGCAGGTCTGTTCCTTCAGGACAGTAGCTGGTGTCACTATACTATCAACAAATTTCTTCAAAACAAAAGGAGATTTTCTTTTGTGACATCCTTACAAAGAGAAAAATAATATTTTCATTGGCATAATTGAAAACTACAGTTACTACACAATTAAAAATTATTTTACTCTAATATAGTTCAATTATAAATTAGGCATTAAAATGATCCTAAAAAATAGGTTATGTAGTTTTAAGTTAGGTTATTGAAAAATATTCTTTTAATTCTGCCCCCAACCCCAAATGCTGTCAAAGACAATGACTGAAAGCCTTTCCAAGGGCTTCCATCCGTCCTTTGCTTGAGTAGACCTACAGAGCAGACTCCAGATGAACTTGCACAAGCTTACGAATTTACATGGAAAGGGCAGATATATTCTCCTTTACCTGATTATGCTTTGGAACAATTTTCTTAGGCCATCCTCTTCTGGTGGGGCTATTAAAGGAATATTGCAGATAGCTCCCATTAGAAAGGTCACAGCCTATGCTACAGCCAAGTTATGGGATCCACAGCTGGGCGGAAATAAACCTCTTAGTTCTTGGATCTTGGGTGAGACAAAGGTACTTGGGCAGGGTTTAGGCAACCAAGCTGAGAAAGGGTCACTTAGGGTTTTTTGATATTTAAATACCAACATGGGTATACTGATACTTATCAGGTGAACTTCAGACTTGTATCCACTGTATTGAGTGGCCATCTGTGCTCTTTTACATCTTTACGGAGAGGGGGTTTATCCAAAACTAAGCCCAGCTGTATTATCATTAATGTATAATATATCGTTTGCCTAAAATAATACCTGCTTGAAAGACCAAGACAACTTCCATACATGTTTTCTATCAGTAACATTATTTTTCATATTTGCATTTTATTAATCACAATGGAATTTCACAATATACACCTACCAATACACTCACTTTGTTTCTATATTTATATATAAGATAAGACACAACCAGATTCTTTGAAAATAAGAGTATTTTGGACACCCATGCTATTCCACTCTTTATGATGTTATTGCACAGGGCATGTACAAGTCCTGGATTTCCCTTGTCAATTCTGATTTTTTTATACCAGAATTACATTGGAATTATAATAGACAAAAATTATAATACTCTTCCAAGAAATACAATGATCTTACATTTACATGTAACATATCGCTAAGCCCTTTACATAATTGTGACTATTTACTATAGCAATTTAAGAAAAGAAACTCTATCAATTAAAATAGGACACATTTGAGTGTGAAACATGGAGCTAGTAATAATTATTTCAGGACAACTGGCATAAAATGGCAACTGTCCCTGGAAAACTAAGATGGATGTTACCATATATATGAGAATTATTTTTATCCTTACACAGTGGAAGAAACTGGCATTTCAGTTTTTCATTATTGAAACAGATATTTCAATAATGTGCCCACGTTTACAGTATTTACTAAGTGGCAGAATAAGGCCTGGCTCCTTGGGTAGTCTGCCTCCAGAGTCCGTGATCTTAACTGTGATCCTGGAGGACTGTAGTAGTATCCACAAGAGGTAAGCTCTAAGGAACTGACAGAGATAAAAGGAGATTATAATGTTGACAGTTTACCTTTGAAATAGTCAGTTGTAACACCAGCTTGAGCTGAGGAGAACACTTTTTTATTTGTTTTTAGCTTTCACTTCATCATGCAGCTCTTTTTAAAAGAGAGCTTTCTTTTCTGTCACTCATGTTATGTTTTAACTAGACTTGGTACGTTTTTAGCAGTCTTATATGTATTGACATCAAAGATAAGCCTTTATGAATTTATTTCTTGAGTCTTTAAAAAGGGTTTGCATGTGGGGGGATATTTGGATTAAATATATTCAGTTAACATAGTTTAAAAATAGTTTTTGTAAATTAGAAAATGAATTTCTAATTAACTATTGTTATGAAATTTTTAGTTTTAAAATTATAATTATTTCTTAAAAGACTATCCATGAATATGCAGATAAAAATATACTGTTTTTCCAATTTCATAAACATGTCAGGATAACAATGAATTTGATAGATGATCTAAACTTAGGAAGTGATCCCTTCGAGGCTGCATTTTTGTGTGTGTGTGGTTTTTTTTTTTTGGTCCATTCTTTCCTATGTATTACAGGTAAAGCATGTCAAACAAAAAAAGAACAAGAACTTGAATTCACCATGAACTAACAAAATGATAATCTGGAAGAAATAAGAATTAGCTAAAGCAAGGACAGGCTGGCACTGTTGTACTGCACTGCATTCAAAATAACAGTGCCACCCTGACCAGAGATTTTCAAAGGACACACAATCCTGTGATTGGTGGGCAAAGTAGGTTAGAAGAATTTATGCCAACAAAAACGTACTTTAATCTTAGAATTTAAGGATTAATAAACAAAGGAACATTGTGGATATAAATTATTTTCTGCAAAAAAATGTTATAAACATTATCTTATTATCTCACACTTTTCTGACCGAGTAAAACTCACAGAGGAAAGATCGAAGGTAAAAAGAGAAAAGAGTGGCAGAGGATGAGATGGTTAGATATCATCACTGAGTCAGTGGTCATGAATCTGAGCAAACTCCAGGACACAGTGAAGGACAGGGAGGCCTTGCATGCTGCAGTCCCTGGGGTCACAAAGAGTTGGACATGACTTAGCAACTAGACAACAACGAGTCTCTACTGCTGAAGGAGCTAGAACTGAAAAGAAATAGATCTGATTCTTTTCTGGGTCCTATGGCCCCCACCAATGAAACATACCCTCCCCCAAGGCATGCCACCTAATATGGAGGAAATTCAAGGTGTTAATCAACTTAAAAGGTCACTCCATTTGCCTCCCCTATGCTTTGGGATGAAAATTAGAGCCTCTGGGGTTGAGCCTGAAGTAAAAATCAACATTAGCTCCATCCTTCCCTCCCTCCCCTCTTCCTCCCTCATATTTCATTCTAACAACCACATGCCAGTGGATAATGGTATCAGGAGGAGCAGTCACTGAGCTCACAAATTTCATCATCAATGTATTTTAAAGAAAAAGAAAGTCTCTCTTCACCTTCACCTAATAAGCCTTCCTTAAATAGATTCTTTAATCCATTTTCTTTTTTGGTTATATACGTACTGTATATGTATTCCTTAAATTCAAGTCAAATTCCTAACTTCCAAGAAGAGGATATAAATACTTCAAATGATGCAGTCTTTGGTGACAGTGATAGAGGGGTTCTTTACCAAAGGGAATTTGAATTTTTAAGGATGTACTAATGTGCTATATATTCTTAAACTCAACAAAATAATACTTTCAACAAAACAGCGTCTTAATTTCATGACTAACTGCTAAATTAGAATTATTTATCACTAGATAAAAAATTTGATTAAGATATATTCAATTTAAAAAATTATGCAGATTCTTTACCATCTGAGCCACCAGGGAAGCCCGTAACAATTATTACTGATATGAATTTTTTTCTCCATCCAACAATACATCATAAAAAATTAAAATGATATATTTGTGAGTACTTAAATCTGTTAAAAACATTTTCTAATGAGGATGGCCAGTTCTTCCCTTTCTCCATAGTTCTGACCACTTGACAATAATATTAAAGGAATATTTTGATTAGATCAATTAGCTTAGAGTTGACTATTTTATAGGAACTAAAGATTCTTTGCTAACTAAACAAACTAAAAATTTCTACCAGCTCAAAAATTTTTACTAGCAAAACATTTACCAGTGTTTAAGTTATACAATGTGCCTATTAGTATCTTGTGATCAATCGTGATGTTTCTAAATATAACTAACGATAGTCTATGTTCACAAATTTGAAAGTGAATCAAATAGCCTGATAACGTTTTCTTCTCCCCTTCAAACTTCTACAATGTTTCCATATTAGACCTTGATACGGGAGTTTTGTTGTGTTATCTAAGGTATTGCTTTAATTTCACCTTATTTTGTTAAGCATCTAAAGGACTCAATCACACTAACAGCACTGACAAATTGCAAATGCCCTTAGGCATTTATGACCCTAGATTCTGCAGGCTCCTATATCTGTATATAAGGAAGGCTTTAAGGAGAGTCATATAAGAATATGGACCCTACTGTAAACCACAGGATGACAATTCCTTTAGGTGGGGCTCAAAAATGTACCGACCTCCCTGGTGGCTCAGATGGTCAAGAATCTGCCTTCAATGCAGGATCAAATCAATGGGTTCTATTCCTGGGTTGGGAAGATTCCCTGGGGAAGGAAATGGGAACCCATTCCAGTATTCTTCCCTGGAGAATTCCATGGTCAGAGGAGCCTGGTGGGCTATAGTTCATAGAGTCGCAAAGAGTCAGACAAAAATGTATGCTGTAAATAAGTCTTCCTGAGAATACTGAAGTTCAAGCAGGTTTGAGACTCACCAATATATTATGGGCTTCCCAGGTGGCTCAGTGATAAAGAATCCACCTGAAATACAGGGGATGCAGAAGATGTGGGTTTAATCCTTGGGTCAGGAAGATCTCCTGGAAGAGGAAATGGCAACCCACTCCAGCATTCTTGCCAGAGAAATCCCATGGACAGAGGAGCTTGGCAGGCTGCAGTCCATGGGGTCGCAAGGATTCGGACATAACTGAGCAAACACAAAACCTATATCATGAAATAATGAAGATATTTGCCTGCAGAGTTTCCATCTGGTTTAACTGATGACTTGACACTAAGTTCCAGAGGACAAATTTTATAGATATAAATATTTATCTATATATGCAATATAGATACCCAGATATTTTCCAAAGTGAAAAACCTCTGTGAATACTCTACAGCAAACTAAGGTACTACTCTTAAGAGACTTTGAGATTAGAATTTTATGTTGTAGTCATTAAAACAAAAGGTTTTTGGAGGAGGAATTTCAGTCCCTATTTTTACAAGCAATCAAACCATCAACATCAAGTATTGGTGTTTACAAACCAAACATGCTCAAATGAAGTATATAAAATGAATAAAAATAAATACATGATAACTCAGTTGGTAAAGAATCTGCCTGCAATGCAGGAGACCCTGGTTGGATTCCTGGGTCAGGAAAATACCCTGGAGAAGGGCTAGGCTACCCACTTCAGTATTCTTGGGCTTCCCTTCTGGCTCAACTGGTAAAGTATTAGCCTGCAATGTGGGAGACCTGGGTTCGATCCCTGGGTTGGGAAGATCCCCTGGAGAAGGGAAATGCTATCCACTCCAGTATTCTGGCCTGGAGAATTCCATGGACTATACATGGATCACAAAGAGTAGGACACGACTGAGTGACTTTCACTTTCACAAGATAAACTGAAGTAAGAAGCTTGAGTTACATCAAGGTGAGCCATGCAATTCATGAACTTGCCAGGTGTAGATCAGAGCTCATCCTTTTAAAATCCTCTCATACTGCCCTGTAAAGTTTAATTAGACCAGATGCATTCTACCCAAGACTCGGTCCAGTTTTATGTAGAACAAGTATGAATTAGAGGTAACTCTTCATCTCTCTCTTCCATTTATTTTAGGAATTATAGTTTAGAGAGAAAACAAATTTTTCCAATACAACTTTAGACCCCTAGACATATAGAACTTAATGGTATCTAAAAAGGATGAAGTTTGGGCTCCTGACTTAAGAGTTGGATATTTTGTCTCCTTCACTGCAAAATTCAGACTTTATAGGACCTTGTGATTTTTTTAGGTGTTTTCCCCTCTCTTTCATCTTTCATCATTTGAAACTTCTATCATTTGAAAATTCTGCCTAAAATTCCCTCCTGAAACAGGCCTCCATCGCACTTTAATTCTTAGACCAAAATTCCAAGAGAAAATAGAGCTGAAAACTCAAGATAATTCCCCATTTTTTTTTGTATGTGAAAATAAGTACATTTATATTATCTATGTAGATGAGGCATTGTAGTAGTTTGGCCTAATTATATGCTTAGACATGCATATTTAGATAACTTTTTTGCCACTTAATATATATGGGTCTAGAAATCACTTCCTTTGGTTTTTATAACAAGTGTACTGCTAAGTTTAGGTATGCTTGTCTTAGAGTTTTGGTTGTTTCAGAAAAGTACCCTCTCCAGAAAGGATAACTGATCTGATCTACTCATTTCCCAGTTCATCCTAAAGATTTATGTCAAGTGGGTGAGTCTAGTGAGTTCACAAATGTTTGCAAGGGCCTCTAAGTCAGGGTAACAACTAGTCATCTCATTCATGGCTACGCAACTTCATTAAATGAAATCCTTATGCTGAAAACAAGGATATGATGTTTGCCATGTGTATTTTCTATGTTAATTTGCTCAGGAGTATACATTTTGAATATCAGCACACTTCCATTGCCACAGTTTGGTGACCGCCTCCATCTGGGTGTCTTTCATTTGCACTGGATGGTATGCTCCTCTCTGAGACAAGGCATGAGGCCTTATTTGGTGATGATAGCTCAGCTCCCAGCTCAGTGGCTGGCACAGAAAATGTTTCTGAACTGAACTGAAATTTAGAAATCTCTAACACCTTTTGCATATGTTTTGGCTTAGGAGTCTCTTTGTAAATCTGCCAGAAACAACTTATTTTTTAAACAATCAGTTTTCAAGAACATCTCATCTATTGGGCTATAAACTTTTATTTTAAACTTGGGAAAACTATTTTAATAAAGAGATAAAAATATAAAAGGCTATTTATACAAAATCCACTTAACTTTTATTAAAATAAGTCTTAATTCCATTGAAATAGTCCTTGTGGTTAAATGTATGGCCAGTAAATAAATATAGGCTAATATTTTTTATCACACTCATGTTTCAGCAATACTACTAGTTTTTAGGAGATATGAACTATTGTCTATCTTTTACTGAATAAAGTAAACTGTGACTAAAGTCTAACAGCTTAAGTTTATAATCATAAAACTAACCTTTAGAAAAGGTTATGAATCTTCCACAACTGCCAATTATTTTCTGGCTTCTTTGTTAAGATTTTAGAAATGCATGAATACTGTTATTGCTTCCCCAAGATATTTCACCATCTCTATTACAGCCACTTTTCAGAGTGGAACATTGTCGTACTTCTGCTAACATGAGGCTCTGGACTACAATGGTCCAACTGTATTCCTTGAAACAATGCTACAACATGACAGAGAAAATTGATTTAACATGGTAAAACCTATATGTACCTTGAGCTCCGATCAACAGCCTGAGTGTTACAGAGACATTATCCTGTTTCTATTTGATAATAACAAAATAATCTGAGTCAGGGAATAAGATGCAGGTTTAACTGGTAGAAACCCAAGTGGAGGTTTGAGATCCAAACCTGGCAGAGGTCAAGGGCCTACTGCCAATATTCTTCCAGCAGTGGCAGAGACAGAACCGGGAAGCACTTTCAATCAAAGGGGATGGACAGCCAGTAGAAGGTCACCAACACAAACCTTTGCTTGCTTCTTTCCACAGAATACCATGAAGACAGGTGCTGTAGGGCTTGAAATATTCTGTTTGGGGAGACCTATTTCTTAGTGCCTGCTTTTGCTTTTGTAGGTACCTCCAGAGCACAGTTTTGTATTTCTTTTTTAATCAATGTTTGTTTATTTAATGTCAATAGTGTTGACATAGCTTTATGTGTGACTTTAAATCAAAGGCAAACAAGATGAAATAATATATATTTTCACTTAATTAACAAAGACCTTTATCCAGTTGAACAAACATGAGAAAATGAGATCTTAGTAATATGAGCATTCTTTGTCATGTATTTCCTGACAATAGCACTTTAGAACAGATTTTAAGTATAGGACATATGAAAAGGAGTTCCTTTCTCCTATATTCAGTAAAACTTTGATTTTTAATTGTTCATACAACCATAACCCCTAAACCATAAAAATGTCTATACTTGCCCCTAAACCATAAAAATGCCTATACTTAAAAGAAAATAGATATATATCATAAAGTGTTTTCAGTGAGCATTGTTTCCAGATGAGATAATTCTGAAAATTTATTATAAACATATTAGAAATAATTCAGCCATTTGTAACAACGTAATATGCAGTTGAATTCACTGAGTAGCATGATGTCACAGTCACATGTTTATTCAGAAATGTTTTTCAGTATTATGGGTCTGCTTTAACTATCCAATAAAATGCCCAAATTTTATAAATTACTTCATTTATGGCTATATCATATTTTATAAGAATTATTTGGAGAATATATCAAGTGAATTATATACCAAGTCAGAATGCAGCTTTGGTCACACACATTAAATTGCTATGAATTTAAATAGTTAAAGTCTTTAGAAAGATGGTCTTAAAGTTTAAAAAATGGAACTATTACTGACATGCAACATTAATTATTTCAAAGAATATTCTTGAGTGCATATTATTTGCCAACTACTAGACTGTGACAATACAATGTTGAATTAAACACCATCTTTCTCTCCTCATAGAGTTTTTACTTAATGTTTAATTTATTGCTGTAAGGATTATCATTCAGTTATTAAAGAAACTTTCAATTATCCACTGATAAGAGAAAATATTGAAAAAGACTGGATATAATGTAGGAGATTTAAAAAATAATAAAGCAAAACAAAACTCCCACTAACACCTTAAAGCCTCCAAAATACAGTTGACCCTTGAGCAACATGAGTTTGAACTGTGTGGGTCCACTTATATTGCACTTGAATTATTTTCAATAATAAATTCTACAGTACTATACAATCCACCACTGGTTTAATCTGTGG
This sequence comes from Antilocapra americana, assembly GCA_007570785.1. NCBI lineage: Eukaryota > Metazoa > Chordata > Mammalia > Artiodactyla > Antilocapridae > Antilocapra > Antilocapra americana. The sequence continues at coordinate 3,876,494 of ML660214.1, forward strand.
ACATGAAGGAATTGCAGATTCAGAAGGCTGACTGTAAGTTAAAAGTAGTTTTTCCACTGTGTGGAGGGTCAGCACCCCTAATCCCTGTGTAGGTCAAGGGTTAGCTGTGTATATATTCAGACAATAATAGTTAATTAACTTCCCTAGCCATATCATCCATGATAACTTCTAAACTTATCTTTCACTCTGGCCTACTGGACTACTTAACATATTACGTGTGTGTGTGTGGGTCCAGTCATGTCTAACTCTTTGTGATCCCATGGGCTGTAGTTGACCAGGCTCCTCTGGACTGTAGCCTTTCAGGATCCTCTGTCCATGGGATTTCCCAGACAAAAAAATGTGGAGTAGGTTGCCATTTCCTTCTTCAGGGGATCTTCCCGACTCAGGGATCAAACCCGTGTGTCTTGCTGTCTCTTTTGTCTGGAATGGTCTTTCTCCAAATTTATCTTTACAACTTTAAAGATGCAAACCAAAGATCTAGATTGTTCTGGTCCCTCTATTTCCATTGTCCATAGCACTTAATTTATAGTGCTTTTACTCTGCTTGCTCTTATATTTACATTAAAGTATCTAACTATAAATATATTAAGAAGAAGCACTATATTTTACTTTTCTTTCTATCTCTCTAGTGTCTAATTTGGTATTTTGCATATAATACTGAATAAATATCTGTTTCATGACATTTCAGTTCCATTCAGTCGCTCAGTCATGTCTGACTCTTTGCAACCCCATGAACCGCAGCACGCCAGGCCTCCCTGTCCACCACCAACTCCTGGAGTTTACCCAAACTCATGTCCATTGAGTCAGGTGGTGCCATCCAAACATCTCATCCTCCATCACCCCCTTCTCCTCCTGCCCTCAACCCTTCCCAGCATCAGGGTCTTTGCAAATGAGTTAGCTCTTCACATGAGGTGGCCAAGGTACTGGAGTTTTAGCTCCAACATCAGTCCTTCCAATGAACCCAGGACTGATCTCCTTTAGGCTGGACTGGTTGGATCTCCTTGCAGTCCAAGGGACCCTCAAGAGTCTTCTGCAACACCACAGTTCAAAAGCATCACTTTTTCTGTGCTCAGCCTTTTTCACTGTCCAACTCTCACATCCATACATGACCACTGGAAAAACCATAGCTTGACTAGACAGACCTTTGTTGGCAAAGTAATGTCTCTGCTTTTTAATATGCTGTCTAGGTTGGTCATAACTTTCCTTCCAAGGAGTTAGTGTCTTTTAATTTCATGGCTGCAATCACCATCTACAGTGATTTTGGAGCCCAGAAAAATAAAGTCAGCCACTGTTTCTATTGTTTCCCCATCTATCTGCCATGAAGTGATGGGATCGGATGCCATGATCTTAGTTTTCTGAATGTTGAGCTTTAAGCCAACTTTTTCATCCTCCTCTTTCACTTCATCAAGAGGCTCTTTAGTTTTTCTTCACTTTCTGCCATAAGGGTGGTATCATCTGCATATCTGAGGTTATTGATATTTCTCCCAACAATCTTGATCCCAGCTTGTGATTCCTCCAGCCCAGCATTTCTCATGATGTACTCTGCATATAAGTTAAATAAGCAGGGTGACAATATACAGCTTTGATGCACTCCTTTTCCTATTTGGAACCAGTCTGTTGTTCCATGTCCAGTTCTAAATCTTGCTTCCTGACCTGCATACAGGTTTCTCAAGAGGCAGGTCAAGTGGTCTGATATTTCCATCTCTTTCAGAATTTCCCACAGTTTATTGTGATCCATATAGTCAAAGGCTTTGGCATTGTTGATAATGCAGAAATACATGTTTTTCTGGAACTCTCTTGCTTTTTCAGTGATCCAGTGGATGTTGGCAATTTGATCTCTGGTTCCTTTGCCTTTTCTAAAACCAGCTTGAACATCTGGAAGTTCACGGTTCACATACTGCTGAAGCCTGGCTTGGAGAATTTTGAGCCTTACTTTACTAGCGTGTGAGATGAGTGCAAAAATAAAGTCAAGACATTTATCAACAGTTATCTAACTGCTGGAAATTATAGGTAATGATTTGAAAACTGCTTTCTGATATCTCCTCAATTAATGTGCATAAAACCCACAGACTTATTTTATGTATAAGGAAGTTGATTCTTAGGTAAGTTTTTTGTCAAGATTATATAACTGATGATTATAGAAACTAGCAATGGTGATACTCAGGCTTGAGGTTAAAAGAAAGACTATCTTCTGAGGAGTTCAGTGTTTTTTTCTATAATATTATGGTCAAAATTCAAATTAAAAGAAATGTATTTGAACAATTAAAACCACACTTTAATAATATCCTTCTAACATAATTATTTTTACTTCCACTTCTTTTTCATAGTTCTTTAAGAAATGATCATGTCACCTGATTAAAGTCTAATTTATCAGTAAATTCCATTTTGGTGGCTATGCATAATTATAATCAGCACTCCTGCAAGGTGCTAGGCAGTCAGATAAGGTGTTTGTTTTGACTGGAAACTAGGCATTCTGAAGAAACAAACAGTAACTTAGTGTTCAAGGGGCTCATTCTTAACATTTTTTGTAAGTCTATAATAATCTAAAATAATCACTTGACATATAAAACATTTAAAATATATAGAACATTATATGCATTTAGAGACACTGCATTTTTAACATAATATTTCTATGGTAGAAAAATTAAATAAGACATATTTGCTTAACTAGATGTGCTTAGAGAGAATGAAGAGAGTATTGTGACACTGAAGATGTGGAAACAATGATGCTTGTGAACCAACAAAAATATGAGTAGGTTTCTGATAAGCAGAAAACTGAGAGAATTCCAGGGAATGGGTCCTCTTGGAATGTTTCTTCGAGGAATACTTATTTGGGAAGTATTTGTTTGTAAATATAAGAGGTAAAAAATAAATTACCAATATAACATGCTACTATAAGAAATAGTAGCATTTTATGTTAATGGTTGCAGAAGAATACATTGAAATAATCAAAATATCTTTTCAAGCAAAGAGAAATATATTTATGCTAGTATATAGATAAGGCAACTATTTTCATATTGGGAAAATATCCTAATGAAAATGACAGTATTTCAAAGTATTACAGTTTAGAAATCACTAATACATAAAAATATTGTGAAATTAATTCTACTCTCTTTTGTATACAGTGTTGAGTCCATTGACCTCTCTGTGTTTCCCTTTCTTGTCCCAGGTGCTCTGTGCATGTGATAAATTTGAAACCAGGAAAGAAAATGAGGGTATAAGTGGCATTATAGTGCTGAGTGCATATTTATCAATTCTTTATATATTCACATGTATAAACACACACACACACACACACACACACACACACACACACACACACACACACACACACTAGTTAATCTTCTCCATGAAGAAAATATCATGAGAGGGAAGCATTCCATATCTTTAGAGACCATGTATGTAATGCAAATGAGTCAAAAAGGCCAGGAGATACTATAAACATGATAAATAGAAACTTCTTCAAATTCTTTTCCCATTTAGGTTATTACAGAGTATTGAGCAGTGTTCCTTGTGCTATACAGTACATCCTTGTTAGTTATCTGGTTATCTGGTTTAAATATAACAGTGTGTACATGTCAATTCCAAACTCCCAATCTATCTGTTCCTCCCTCCTTCACTTGCCGTGCAGTAACCATAAATTCTTCTCTAAGTTTGTGAGTCTCTTTCTGTCTTGTAAATAAGTTTATCTGTATCATTTTTTTTTAATTTTGCAGACTTTTTTTTTAATGCTGTGTAGATCTGTGGGTCAAACTGACCTACAGGTAGTAAACTGACTTCTAAAAGAGAGGATGCTGCACTTCTGTCTTCCAGAACAAAACAAATGACAGACTGATACAGCACCAGAAACAGCAATCACTTCTTTCCTCTCTAGATCCCTCCTTATAATTTAAAATAGGATACTGATTATTAATATAGATATTCATTAGTCATATATTTGTAAAAAGCTGATGACCAAACGCTTTGCTTTCATAAAATTTATATGATGATGTCAAAATATGTTATTTGGAGTAGTAGGAGGAGAGTTGATTGTAGTAGGCTGGAGAATTCAACAAGTAGCAGATTGCAGGACTCCACAGCTGATGTCAGTGTGATGCTATAGCTGCTATTGTGGCTATTCCAGGTGTCATAAAGGGAACTAGAACAAACAACTAACAACATCATGGAAAACAATTTATCATTAAATTTGGGAATTACCCATATTAAATGCATTAGAAGCTTGTTTTATCAAAGTAGAAGCTGTATTATAACACTAAAATATACATTTAAAATTACGATAGACTATTTACTATTCATAAAACCTAACTTAAATGTATATTTAAGCACAAAATGCCTGGTATATGTCAAAGGAATAAATTATGAGTAACTAAAATTTTACTACAATGAGGATACAGGAGATTTTTCAAAAGGGTATTTTTATATAAAATCCTGGTATTATTACAACTCTAGAATTTTTAGTAACATGGATGAATGAACTAGAATGCCCCCCATACACACACAGATTTGGCAATTCTGTAAGCAATCACATATGAATTTAATGTTCTAATTAACTGTAATTAGCTACCAAACTGCTAATGTAAGTGTGGTTTTTAGCAGCAAAGAAAATCAGCATCTCATTACAAGAGAAGCAGAAACCACTTGATATATAAACCTACTTGTTCATAGATCACTTTTTAAATGTTAAGAGCACAAATTTTCTGTGTTACTTTTAACATTTATAGCCTCATAAAAACTCTCACAGAAGAAGTAAAAATGTGCAATATATGATGTTTTTCTACATAGCTTCATCACTCTTTCTACATTCTTTTCCTTTGCCTTTCCAGACTCCACACCAGAGCCCTTGCATCAGAGCTGGATTCATATATTATGATGGTCTCCATGCCAGGCACTGTGGCATGAGGGAAGTGAATCAGAGGAGCTGTGAGCACCTCAAATATGTTTTTTACTAAAATGTTTTTCTTCTGCTGGTATTTAGAATCAGAGAATCTATTGTTAGAAGTATTATTTTCTCCCCCAAACCAGCTTTTCCTTTCCTTTAAACACTATTTACTTAAAAGCATCTTTCCAGTTTCTGGGATGCAGACCCCAGTATCATCCTTGACCCTCATTCCTTCATTTCTCAAACCAAAAAAGAGCCTCATGTCCTATGGTTTCATGTCTGGAATCTCATCTATAACTCTGACTTAAGGTCCCTCTTTCTTCCAGTTACTTTCTCAGACTTTACTCTCACTTCTCACCATTTCTTCCTTTGTCTTGTTACCAAAGTTTACTTTTTATAGAACAGATGATAACAGATGAGCAAAACCTCTCATGTTCATACATTTTCAAAGTCTCTCTTTCTTGAAGAGTGAGAGCCCAGTCTATAACTCATAAACTTCCATGTTCTCCATGGTATTTCTGAACTCTTTTTTTCCCCATATTAAGTTTCCACTAAGTCACCTCCTATTGTGTGCTAAGTTCTGTGCACTCCTCCTTATAGAAAGAGGTTCAATCAGAACCTTTCCTACTCAGAATTACCCTATCCCACTTGAATTGCATAAAACCTTTCTAACATGTCCAAAGTCCATCTGAAAAACTTTCTCTTTCCTGTCTTGTCTGATGACAATAATCAAAACTGCCATCTTCCTCTTCCATGATTCCACAGTATCTTGTAGATGCCTCCATTAAAGTGCTCTGCAGAGTGTATATTGGTTCTTTCCCTATCATTAATTTTTTAAGAAAGTTATTATTTATTCCTTTCACTCAGCACATCCATTTGTTAAAAACATTTTCTCCCTTTTAACTGAACTAAAGTCAGCCTTCTCTTATTTTTATGAATCTAAATTAGGATATCAAAGCTTAGATATGCTAAATTACTTAATCGGGATTTCTTGGTCATTTAGTTGCAAAGTTAGCTCTCCTTAACACCCAGTCTCCTATGCTACCCACAATGACATAACAATAAACACTAACACTGCCAGAGGACACACCACATGTCGGGAACCATACCAATTATCTTTACATGGGTTATTCAGTTCTCACAACAACTCTATTGGTGTCTCTAGTTTACAATGCATAAACTGAAGCATAGAAATGTTTAATTAGTTGCCCAAGATCATGCAGCTAATATAACATAGAGGCAGAATTAAATACAGCAGCTTGGTACCAAATTCTTAACGTTCTCTATGGGATTTGTATTTTAAAAGAGCACAGTAGAAAGAGTCACTTCAAAGAAGGTCTCTCTAATGGTAGAGTTTAAACACTTGTGCCCCCTGGGTGGGAGGGAGAAAGACCTCCCCTGGAGCCCTTCAATTACACCACAGATACACCTCCTTGCTTTAGATTAACAGCTTGCCTTGGAAGAATATGTGTATTTTTGCCCAAGTGAGTTCAGACTTTAAAATTGCCCACATTTAATTTATGTTCCTCTATAAACGTCAACATGAGTTTCTGACTATAAATTTGTCATGCCTTACTAATGAACTAAATTGTGTTTTCTGTCAGTGTTCCATTTAAATTGATATGACCTCATTCATTAGGACATAATGTATTTACAGCTGTAAGAAATGTACATGGGTTTCAAAAACTTCCTCCTCAAAAAGCAAAGGAAGAGTGGGTTGAAGAGTTGATAAAGATGTGTGAGAAAAAGGAAAAAAACAATTAAGGATTATTTGATTTAATTTAACTTCTATAAAATAATTTCTTCAATACACCACTCATAACTGTTACTTCCTCATTTGCAGAACTTTAATTTTCTGCATTAAGTGCATGATCAGTTTCACAGCCATTCCTCGTATGCTAAACTTTTTACAGAGCTAGCTCAAACTTATCCTTCTAAACAGAATTCCCAGTTAGACACCTTATGTTCATTTACTAATTCACTTATTCCCCATGTTTGCTGAGTGTCCATTATGCTTCAGGCACTGTTCTAGATGCTGAAGATCGTTGAAGTGGTCAATACAACAAAGTACCTACCCACACTGCAGCTGTATTTTAGTGAGAGAAACAAGTAAATAAGAGGCAATTTTTGTGTTTGATATATACAATATCTATAAAACAACAATTCTCAAAATTTTGGTCTCAAGACCCCTTTTCATCCTTAAAAATTATTATATACATCAAAGAACTTGTTTTGCATCTATGTTTAGTGATATTTACCATAACAGAAATTAAAATTTTAAAAGTTATAATATGTATTAATGTATTAAGAACAATCACAAAGCCCATTACATATTAATGTTGGTAATGTGATTTTATGAAAATAAGTATATTTTCAAAGCAAAAGTTTAATGAGAAGAGTAGTGGTGTTTGACATATTTTTCAGATATCTCTGGTTTAATAGAAGAGAGCAGAATTTTCATATCTACTTCTGCATTCAGACTGTTACAGTATCACCTGTCATATGAATTCCACTATTCAATCATGAAAGAATGTGTGAAAAATGAAAGCAAAAACAATGCATCTTACTACTACAATGGAAATAGTTTTGACCTTTTGGGCCCTCTTGAAAGGATCGTGGAGGTCTCCAGGGATCCCCAGACCACACTTTTGAGAACCAGTGGAACAAAGGAAGGAAACACAGGGCAAGGGGTCGTGTAACAATTTTAGACAGGAGTCAGGAAATACTACCCTAAGAAAGTGAAAGTCTTGCTGACATCTGAAGAATGAGAAAGACCCCAAACAACTGTAGACAGAGAAAAGAAGTAGCATGAAGAACTCAGAATATGGAAGAGATCAAAAATTTTTATGATGTGAAAGAAAGCCACTGCGGTGACAATGCTGTGAGAAGGAGAAAGTATAGTATGAACTGAGGTTGAGGAGCAAGGCAGAGCCAGGCTGAGCAGAGCAGAGGTCAGAAACTAGTGGCCGGTGGTTCTGATCTAGACATCTGTCTTACAGATGTATTTTGTCTGCATGGTGCTTTTTTTTTCTTTCTTTTCCTTCCACTATTCTTATTGAGCCAAATATTTTCAAAAGGGGATTTCACATAAAAATCTGGATTTCTGGATGCTCTTAAATGGACCAGAATATAAAGCAAAAGAAAAGCTACTTCTATATGGGGCAGCTGGAGTGGAATAGAACTTAATATAGCATTTGAGAAAACCACAGGCTCCACCACTCCTCATGGCTTCTTCAAGACTTATGCCCTCCCCAGTGCTATCTGTTCTGGCCTGATTCACCGATTAAAGTCGCCTTTCTCTTCCCTTCGACACACTGTGTGTGTGAGACTTCTCAGCAGGGACTCATCGTGCAGCATTTGGTTCTTGATTCTCTGTGGAGTACAAAATTCTCGAATTGCAGTATGCAGGGAGAAACACTTTCTCATTTGTTTTAAAAAGACACCAGTTGTTTTGTAGAAAGTAGATCATAAGGGGCAAGAGCAGAAATTTCAAAGGAATGTTCAGCAGGCTCTAGCCCTTGCAGCTCTCAAGTGCACAAGTGCATCTGAATTTGGTCTTTGCTTTTGCCTTTCCCAATGAAAGCCCTTCCTCCCACCTCCACCTTACTTTACCTTTTCTTCCTCCCAGATCCACCCCAGAGCCCCTTTCATAGACTGGAGATGTCTTGGGAAGTATCCTTAAACCACAACTGCCCCTCTGAGGCTTTTATGCTACTCCTTGTTAACACTTAGAATTATAATCCATCATTTTAGAGTTTTTCACAGTATGAGTAATTTCAACAATTAGACTGCAAATTCCTTAAGGGCCTGTCTACTGATTCTACTAGTCAGAACGGCTGCTCTGACCAACCCCTACAAGAAAAAGTCACAGCTAGCAGTTCCAGTCCCTCAAGTATTCTCCTCACACTGTTTAGGCTCTCACCATCTCTTGCTTAGTGGTTGATGGACACAATAGGCAAACCTTTGAGAAATGACCAGAATTATATGTACACCATATGCAATTGCTTTTACCACAGATGTATTGCCTTGTTCTATGCATTATTTAAAATGCTGTGGGCAAGTTCCTTTCTCTCTAGCTTCTTCATCTGTAAAATGAAGTTATAATAAACAACACTTTTCTCATGGGCTATTGTGAAGATTAAATGAGATAATACATATATAGTGCTCAGATTTTGTTAACTATGATCAGCAATATGATTTTTAGATGGCTGTTTTCACGTACAAGAGAAATGTCTGTGCCATTTATAGATCAGAAAAAGAGTTGTGACATTTGTATAAAGTCCCCCCACCCCGACCCCACTAAAAGGCACAGGAAAGCGTATGTGTTTGAGGATGTTAATTTTTTACTAATAAAAAGCATTTTCAGCATACATTTATACACACACACACAATGGAGAAGATGTAAGAGACTTGGGTTCAATCCCTGTGTCAGGAAGATCTCCTAGAGGAGGGCATGGCAACCCACTCCACTATTCTTTCCTGAGGCTCCATGGACAGAGCAGCCTCTCGGGCTGGAGTCCACAGAGCTGCAAAGAGTCAGACACAACAGAAATGACTCAGCATGTGTGTATATATATAAAACTTAAAGGCACTTTTCTAGGGAGAAATTGATGAGTAATCAATTCATATATTAATAATTTCTCTAATTTGTTAGTATCTTTGAAATTTTAGATTATCTTCCATTATGTTTTCAATATCAAGCCCCATAATCTTCCTAGGTACTACTATGCTACACAGGTAGATAGAGCATTTTAAAGAAACATACAAGGCAGAAAACAGAGAACTAAAATGATTAAGAACAAGGACTCTGAAACTAGATGTCTTGTCTAGGGCCCTTGATCGACCGCTGGTTTTGTGTCATAAATGACTTCTCTGTGCCTCATTCACCACCTACAAATTGGAGCTAATGATAATATCTAACCTATAGGGTTGTTTTAAAGATTAAATTAAATGAGTAATTAACAACGTATGTCTTAAAATATGACAAAGTATTATCAAGTTATTCAGCAAACAATTTAAATATAATTGCTATTGCTTCTTAATCATTAAAATCATTTTTTAAAAACCGTTTTGAGCTATTCAGCTCCTTCTGCAATATAAATTAAACCACTCTGATAATATTTAAATTAGGTCACACAGAAAATTGATAATTTTTTTTTTCAATTTTCTTGTCAGTTTGATTTGTCACATGAAAAATACTTACTCTCAAGCTGCGTGAAAACACTTGTCAGTAAAATGAAAATGCTACTGGTCTCAAAAAGCTCCCATTTCTTTGCTCTTTCCATCACTGCATTGCTTCCAGCAGTTTCTGGGGAACTGCTTTCAGGGTCACGCCAAACTGGACCCAAGAGATTGCAATAATTACATCCCAGTGGTGTTAACATTCAGCTTTGTCCCACAAGCTGTTTAAGACAGGCAGGGCGCCATCTGTCATGTTAGAGGGCCACTAGCTAGCTGTAAGTTGTGGAGATTACTTTTCTGATATACAACAGTTTGCTTCTGAGCCAACCCTGTAAAGTCCGAAGCAATTATAGTTATCTTGGAAAAAGATAATGGTAAGATTATGAATATATGTTGATCATATACAATTAAAAAATTTAAGCATAATATCACAGGAAATGTGTAAATCATTCTTAATGATAAACTTTCTCTGCAGAGGCTACCATATATTTTTAACAACTGTTCTAGTTTATTATGCATTCCCAGTTATAATATTAGTCATGTCCTACTGAATTTTTTTTTCAAATTTGGAATGTTTTGCCTCATTCTCCTACAACTGTTACGTTCTCTGTATCCTGAGATTCTTTAACTTTGGCAGAAACACTTTCCTTTATACTACATGATTATTACTTTAAAAATTCCTTTAAAGAATGATCTAAAGTGTGATTTTAATTACCGTATACTCCACCATCTAATCTTAGCTCAGTGTTATCTTTGGTCATTGGTGATAACGGCCATTGATATTTCAAACAGTATTTTTACTACATTTCTCTTTAAATACACTTAAATTTCATTTTTACAGTTTCAGAATTATATGCTTTAAATATTTCCCCATCCTAGTCTTTTGTTCTGCATTAAGAAAATGGATTTAACAAAGTATTTTGTATTTAAAATTTTTTCTCCAAATTAATTCAAGGACATTGAAATGTAAAATATAGTTTATGACATGTGAGACTGGATGTAGTGCAAGTGGAAGCAATATAACTCAAAAAATACAAAGCTTTTCTCAATAGATTTTATGTAATGAATTATCACTAAAAGTGGAATTATTTTTTTCAACCTAAATCACACTTCTGCTTTAGCAATGACAAGGTTAAAATTTATACATTATTTGTTCAAATTTAATAACTTTTGATGATTAGAGCCTCTTCCATTAATGTGAATTTTATTTTCATGATGGAATTTATTGTATCTGTTTCAAGGTTTATAGAATAAAAATAAACATAATTTCACAAAAGTTTACATTGGGACACAGGTGATTTAGGAAGTTTTGTGTTATAAACTATAAAAATCAAAGTAATTGATCATATAGGGGCAATGAAAAAGGATATAAGAATGGTGCTCAAATAGAATATATTCTGTATGATACTATAGTGATGGATGTCTGTCATTATATACTTATCCAAACCCACAGAATAATGTAAACTACAGACTTTGGGTGATAATATTGTGTCATAATAGGTTCACCCATTGTGATAAATATACCTCCCTGGTGGGGGTATTAATAATGAGGAAGGCTGTGCATGCAGAAGAGTATACAGGAAATCTTTGTACCTGACTCTCAAATTTCCTATGAATTTAAAATTGCTTTTAAAAATGGTGCTCAGGTTCTTAGCGTGGACACTGGGGTATTTAGGGCTTCCATTCACTAAATATAGGGCGAAGAAGAGAAGGATGTTTGGGAGATGTTTAGAGTTTGACATCCTGAATTTGAAGGTGCCTATGGAATATGGATTTTCACACTGGTGTCTAGGACACAGTTCTACGTAACTGTGGAGAGATCTCAACCGAAGATACATCTGAGAAGGATGATACCATGAAGATACTGATGGAAGTTTTGGCAGGAGTTGAGATTGTCCAGAGTGTGGAATGTGGCCCTACAGACACTGGTATTTATGAAGTGGGTACAAAAGAGGGACTTGAAAAGATTAGAAATAAGTTGCCTTAATGGTGGAAAATAACTTGAGAGAATATTGTCATTGAAGCTAAAGAAAAGAATATGTTGAAGGAGAAATGGGGTCCATTGCCTCGAATGTTATAAAGAGATCAAATCAGATAAAGAATGAAAAGAACACTAACGTAGCAGTAAGAGGTAGGAGACTCATCGGTGAGATAACGGGAAGAATCCCAACTGCAGAGGCCTGAAGATGAAAGGGGAGGATTTGACGTGCAAACAGCAAACACAGAAATGCACATAAAGAGCTTGGTGTTGAACAGGAGAAAACAGTTAGACACTGCTAGAAAACTGGACACAGAAAGCACTAGCTGAATGACTGGAGACATCTGAGCATGTATTAATGGAAAAGGTCATTTAAGCAGGGTTTGTTGGGGGACTTTCCAGGAGGTCCAGTGGTTAAGATTTCACCTTCCAATGCTGGGAGTGCAGGTTTGATTCCTGGCTGGGGAGCTAAGATCCCATGGGAATTGCAGATAAAAGTCAAAATGTAAAACAGAAACAATACTGCAAGGAATTCAATAAAGATTTTTTTTAAAGATCCATATAAAAAATCGATATAAAAAAACAGAATTTATTGGAGATACAAGGGACAGTAAGTGACAGAACAAAATCCCTTCATAGGAAAGGCTGTAGAATTTCAAAGCACAGGGAATCTAATAGTACTAGAAGGAGTAGCACTTGATTCTTTTCAGTCACGGGGCAAGAGACAGATATAAAGGCAGCAAGACTGCAGCCATCTGATAATTCTCACAAGATGCTGCAGAAGGAAAGGGAGGCCAATGTGCACAGATTCCAAACACATATAACACCCTTTCAGGCTATGTATTAAATTATTCATAAAGTTTTATGAACCATAAATATATGCATTTATTAATGAATATTTATTTATATACATAAATGTAATTGGTGTTAGAAAAGTTTTCTTTCTATTCATCCACCCATCCATCTAGTTTTGTGTGCATGTATGTGTATGCACTTTACTTTCACCACCAGACACATCCACACTTGGGTACTGCTTCAGCTTTGGCTCAGCCTCTTCATGCCTTCTGGAGCTATTCCTCTGCTCTCCTCCAGTATCATATTGGGCACCATCTGACCTGGGAATTTCATCTTTCAGTGTTTTACCTTTTTGTCTTTTCATACGATTCATGAGCTCTCAAGGTAAGAATGCTAACTGGTTTACCATTCCCTTCTCCAGTGGACCACATTTTGTCAGAACTCTCCACCACGACCCATCCATCCTGGATGGCCCTCCACTGCATGGTTCATAGTTTCATTTACTTAGACAAGGTTGTGATCCATGTGATCAGTTACTTGGTTTTCTGTGACTGTGGTTTTCATCCTGTCTACCCTCTGATGGATGAAGATAAGAGTCTTGTGGAAGTTTCCTGACAGGAGAGACTGGCTGTGGGGTAAACTAAGTCTTGCTCTGGTCTGTAAATCTTTAATCCAATTTTCTGCTAATGAGTGGGGATGTATTCCCTCCCTGTAGTTTGGCCTGAGGTCAGTTTTCATTTCAATCTCAAAGAAAGACAATGCCAAGAATGTTCAAACTACTGCACAACTGCACCCACCTCACAGGCTAGTAAACTAATCACTCCAAGTTTACTAGGCTTCAACAGTATTCTCCAAGCTAGGCTTCAACAGTATGTGAAGTGAGAACTTCCAGATGTTCAAGCTGTATTTAGAAAAGACAGAAGAACCACAGATCAAATTGCTAACATCCGTCGGATCATAGAAAAAGCAAGAGAATTCCAAAAAACGTCTACTTCTGCTTCACTGACTATGCTAAAGCCTTTGATGGTGTGGAGGACAACAAACCATGGAAAATTCAAGAGATGGGAATACCAGACCACCTGACCTCCTTCCTGAGAAACCTGTATGCAGGTCAAGAATAGTTAGAACCGGACATGGAACAAAGGCCTGGTTGCAGACTGAGAAAGGAATATGTCAAGGCTACATATTGTCACCTTTTTAATTTAATTTATATGCAGAGCACATCATGTGAAACATGGGACTGGATGAAGCACAAGCTGGAATCAAGGTTGTCAGGACAAATATTAATAACCTCAGATATGAGGATGACACCACTCTCATGGCACAAAGCAAAGAGGAACTAAAGAGCCTCTTGATGAAGGTGAAAGAGAAGAATGAAAAACTGGCTTAAAACTCACGATTCAAAAAACTAAGATCATGGCATCTGGCCTGATCACTTCATGGCAAATAGATGGGGAAACAATGGAAACAGTGACAGACTTTCTTTTCTTGTACTCCAAAATCACTGCAGATGGTGACTGCAGTCATGAAATTAAAAGACATTCCTTGAAAGGAAAGCTATGATAAACCTAGACAGCATATTCAAAAGCAGAGACATTACTTTACCGACAAAGGTCTATCTAGTCAAAGCTATGGTTTTTCCAGTAGTCATGTACAGATGTGAGAGTTGGACCATAAAGAAGGCTGAACTCCAAAGAATTGGTGCTTTCGAACTGAGGTGTTGGAAAAGACTCTTGAACATCCCTTGGACTGCAAGGAGATCCAACCAGTGAATCCTAAATGAAATCAGTCCTGAATATTCATTGGAAGGACTGATGCTGAAGGTGAAGCTCTGATACTTTGGCCACCTAATGCAAAGAGCCAAGTCACTGGAAAAGACCCTGATGCTGGGAAAGACTGAAGGCAGGAGGATAAGGCGGAGAAGGCAATGGCAACCCCCTCCAGTACTATTGCCTAGAAAATCCCATGGACGGAGGAGCCTGGTGGGCTGGCGTCTATCAGGTCGCACAGAGTCTGACACGACTGAAGCGACTTAGCAGCAGCAGCAGGACAAGGGAATGACAGAGGACGAGATGGTTGGATGACATCACTGACTCAGTGGACATGAGTTTGAGCAAGCTCTGGGAGATGGTGAAGGACAGGGAAGCCTGGTGTGCTGCAGTCCATGGGGTCACAAAGAGTCGGACATGACTGAGCAACTGAACAACAACAAATGTGTATGCACATGTGTGCATTTGCTAAAGCCACACCAGCATGGAGTACAATTATAAGAATAAGAGAAGACAAATCATGAAGAGATTAGCTGGTGTTTAAAATGAATTTGGGCACAGCACCAAACCTAATTCCAGATAACCTTGAGCCAAGAGACTTAAAAAGTTTCTCTACACAGTTTTCAGAAAATCCAGTGCTCTTCTCTGAAAGGCAGTCATCAGGTACCACCTTAAAGGTATCTGCACCAAACTGTTCCTTGAAGGCATTTTTACTTGGAAGTGGCTCAGCTGATAAAGAATCTGCCTGCCCAGGCAGGAGACGCAAGAGATAGGAGTTTGATCTGTGGATTGGGAAGATCCTCTCGAGAAGGAAATGGCACTCCAGGATGTAGTGCCTGGAAAATTCCATAGACAGAGAATTCCAGCGGGCTCAGTCCATTGGGTCTCAAAGGTCAGACATGACTGAGCACACACGCACGCATGCACACGACTCCATCTCTCACTCTGCTTCAGTCACACTGGGCCTTCTTAGCAGCAGTGTTCACTCACACCACTGGGCCTCTACTCTGGCTCTTTCCCTCTGTCTGAAATGCTCTTCCCACAGATATTCCCTTGGTTATCCCACATATTCAAGTCTCTGTAAATCTCACAGTCTCAAAGAGGCCTACCCTGACCACCATTTTAACACTGCCACTTGACCTCCCCCATCTCAGCAAAACACCACTAACCTTCCCTTTTTTCTTTTCCATAGTATGTACTACTGTCTAAAATACTAATTTACTTAATTGTCCTTTTGTTTTTTTTAATCTGTCCCCTACCACAAGAACACAAGGTCCACAACAGAAGGGGGATCTGTTGTGTTCATTGATGTGTTCTAAGTGGATAACAGTGCTAAATAATACATACTAATAAGTATTTAATTAATAAATTAAATGAATGCATTTGAATGATGCCCTGGAGATTCACTATGTTTAAAAATCACAGTGGTGGCTTATCTTAGAAATACATGTTACATAATTGATTGAAATCTTTCAAAAGATCTGTGCCTTTTAGGGTTTTGAAATGTTCACTCTTACCTCCATTCAAAACAATAACCTTACCCAAATGTGGACATACTACAGTAAGAAATAAATCATCATGTCCCTTGCATTGTAAAGATTCATTCTTAGGCAACTGTAACTTTTTAATTTGATTGCTGGGATGTACAGTGGTGCTTCTTTAAAGAATGATTTTCTACCAAAAAGTTTTAAGCCTGTTATTTTTTATTGCCTGGGGACAAACAGACACACAAGAGTCTCAAGTTTATCAATCATTTTTACCCAAGAACTGATTAAGACCAACACTATTATTCTTCCAAAGGAAACTCAAATATTATTCTATGTATAGTTCTTAGCTAATCTGTGCCATTTTTATTAAAAAACAACTGGTGGGATGTGGTTTATGATGTTGATTTTTAATGTTAATGTAGCAGCACTAGCTTCCAAGAAAACAGATTAAAAACTTTCTCTGAGTACACTCTGAGTTTTACACATTGCTTACAAGAAATAATGGACAAGTTATAGCACCATTGGAAGAGTTCTGCATGTGTAATTGATTAGGAACAGAATGCTACAATTGCTGTTACATTCTCCCAGAGCTGATCTTTTGTAGTATGAAAAAATCAAACCTCTCTTACATGTGGTATTTATCTTAGTAATCATGGAAATAATTATTTGCATCTATAATTGGTTTCATAACAGCAGCAGGAGCAGCAGCATTGAGTTGAAATAAAGTTAGAGAGCTGGACTCCTATTGTTCCTTGTGGAGATAACCAATGAATAGTACTAAAACCTGATTACCAGAGCACTGGGCCCTGTTCTAATGGGCAGGGCCGCTCAGTAAATCTTTAATCCAATATTCTGTGGATGGGTGGGGCTGTGCTTCTGCCCTGCTTTTTGACCTGAGACCAAACTGTGGTGGAGATAATGAAGATAATAGTAACCTCCTTCAAAAGGCCCTGTGCATGCACTGCTGTACTCAGTGCCCCTGATCCTGCAGCTGGAGACTCCTGGACACTCACAGGCGAGTTTGGGTCAGTCTCTTGTGGGGTCACTGCTCCTTTTTCCTGGGTACTGGTGTGCCCAAGGTTTTGTTTGTGCCCTCCAAGAGTCTGTTTCCCCAGTCACGTGTAAGTTCTGTCATTAAATCCCAATGGCCTCCAAAGTCAAATTCCCTGGGGGTTCAGTCCCTTTGCCAGATCCTCAGGTTGGGATATCTGTTGTGGGTTCTAGAATTTTCTTCACAGTGAGAGAATTTATTTGGTTTAATTATTCTGCAGTTTGTGGGTCTTCTTCACAGCTCTATGGTGGGGTTAATGGCGACCTCCTCCAAGAGGGCTTATGCCACATGCTGTGTGACCCAGGTCTACTGCACCCAGAGGCCCTGCCCCTACGGCAGGACACTGCTGATCTGTACACTCAAACACTCAAAGGCAGATCTGATGCAGTCTATATGGGGTCTCTGGGTCCTGGTGCATACAAAGTTTTCTTTGAGCCTTCCAAGCATCTCTGATGGGTTTGGGGTTTGATTCTAAAGGCAATTTTTCCCCTTCTAAGGTCTTGCTGGGCATGGCTTCACCCATTAGAACAAGACCCAGTATTCTCCAGTCAGTCTCTCCCATCAGGAAGCTTCCATAAGCCTTTTATCCTTATCCTTCAGAGGGCATACAGAATGAAAACCACAATCACTGAAAACTAATCAAACTGACCACATGGACTACAGCCTTGTCTAACTCAATGAAACCATGAGCCATGCCGTGTAGGGCCACACAATGTGGATGGGTCATGGTGGAGAGTTCTGACAAAACGTGGTCTACTGGAGGAGGGAATGGCAAATCACTTCAATATTCTTGCCTTGAGAACCCCATGAATAGTATGAAAAGGCAAAAAGATAGGACAATGCAAGACAAACTCTCCAGGTTGGTAGGTGCCTAATATGCTACTGGAGATCAGTAGAGAAATAACCACAGAAATAATGAAGGGATGGGGCCAAAGCAAAAACAATACCCAGTTGTGGATGTGACTGGTGATAGAAGTAAGTCCTATGCTGTAAAAAAGAATATTAGCAACCTGGAATGTCAGGTCCATGAATCAAAGTAAATTGAAAATGTTCAAACAAGAGATGGAAATAGTGAACATCAACACTTTAGGAATCAGTAGATTAAAATGGACTGCACTGGGTGAATTTAACTCAGTAGCCCTCATAGTCAACAAAAGAGTTCAAAATGCAGCACTTGGATGCAATCTCATAAACAATAGAATGATCTCTGTTTATTTCCAAGGCAAACCATTCAATAACACAATAATCCAAGTCTATCTACCAACCACTAATGTTGAAGAAGCTGAAGCTGAATGGTTCTATGAAGACGTACAAGACCTTCTAGAACTAACACCCCAAAAAAGATGTCCTTTTCATCATAGGGGACTGGAATGCAAAAGTAGGATTTCAAGAGATACACGGAGTAACAGGCATGTTTGGCCTTGGAGTACACAATGAAGCAGGGAAAAAGCTAACAGAGTTTTGCCAAGAGAACACATTGGACATAGCAAACACCCTCTTCCAACAACACAAGAGAGGACTCTACACAGGGACATCACCATATACTCAATACTTAAAATCAGATTGATTATATTCTTTGCAGCCAGAGATGGAGACGCTCCAAACAGTCATCAAAAACAAGACTGGGAGCTGACTGTGGCTCAGATCATGAACTCATTATTGTAAAATTCAGACTTAAACTAAAGAAAGTGGGGAAAACAACTAGACCTAAATAAAATCCCTTACAATTACACAGTGGAAGTGACAAATAGATTCAAGAGATTAGATATGATAGAGTGCCTGAAGAACTATGAACGGAGGTTTGTGAAACTGTACAGGAGGCAGTGATCAAGACCATTCCCATGAAAAAGAAATGCAAAAAGGCAAAATGGTTGTCTGAGGAGGCCTTAAAATAGCTGAATAAAGAAGAGAAGTGAAAGGCAAAGGAGAAAAGGAAAAGACATACCCATGTGAACGCAGAGTGCCAAAGAATAGCAAGGACAGAAAAGAAAGCCTTCCTCAGTAGTAAATGAAACAAAATAGCAGAAAACAAAAAAATTCATTTGAATCAGTTCTACTCAGGTGGACGGAACTGGAGCCTATTATCCAGAGTGAAGTAAGCCGGAAGGAAAAACAACAATACAGTATACTAATGCATATATATGGAATTTAGAAAGATGGCAGTGAGAACCCTCCATGCGAGACAGCAAAAGGAACGCAGACATATAGAACAGACTCATGGACTCTGTGGATGAGGGCAAGGGTGGGATGATATGGGAGAATGGCTTTGAAACATGTTAATTATCATTTGTGAAATCAATCGCCAGCCCAGGATTGATGCTCGGGGCTGGTGCACCGAGATTTCCCAGGGGGAGGGAATCGGGAGGGAGGAGGGAGGGGGGTTCTGGAGGGGGAGCATATGTGGACCCATGGCAATCTCATGTCATTGTATGGCAAAACCAATAAAATAAAAAAAATAAAAAAATAGAATGGGAAAGACTAGACATGTCTTCAAGAAAATTAGAGATATCAAGTGTACATTTCATGCAAAGGTGGGCACAGTAAAGGACAGAAATGGTATGGACCTCACAGAAGCAGAAGATATTAAGAAGAGGTGGCAAGAATACACAGAAGATTTACACAAAAAAGATATTCATGACCCAGATAACCACGAAGGTGTGATCATTCACAGAGTCAGATATCCTGGAATGCAAAGTCAAGTGGGCCTTAGGAAGCATCACTACAAACAAAGCAGGTGAAGGTGATGGAATTCCAGTTAAGATATTTCAAATCCTAAAACATGATGCTGCTAAAGTGTTGCACTCAGTATGCCAGCAAATTTGGAAGACTCAGCAGTGGCCACAGTAATAGAAAATGTCATTTTTCATGCCAATACAAAGAAAGGCAATGCAAAAGAATGTTCAAAGTATCACACAGTTGCAATCATCTTCCACACTAGGAAAATAATGCTCAAAATTCTCCAAGCAGGCTTCAACAGTATGTGAACCATGAACTTTCAGAAGTTCAAGTTGGATTTAAAAAAGGCAGAGGAACCAGAGATCAAATTGTTAACATCCGATGGATCACTGAAAAAGCAGAAGAGTTGCAGAAAAACATCTACTTCTGCTTTATTAACTATGCCAAAGCCTTTGACTGTGTGGATCACAATAAATTGTGGAAAATTCTGAAAGAGATGGGAATATCAGACTACCTGACCTGCCTTCTGAGAAGTCTGTATGCAGATCAGGAAGCAACAGTTAGAACCGGACATAGAACAACAGACTCGCTGCAAACTGGGAAAGGAGTTCATCAAGGCTGTATATTGTCACCCTGCTTATTTAACTTAAATGCAGAGTATATCAAGTGAAATGCCAGGCTGGATGAAGCACAAGCTGGAATGAAGACTGTGCTTGATATGCAGATGACACCAAACTTATGGCAGAAAGTGAAGAAGAACTAAAGAGGTTCTTGATGAAAGTAAAAGAGGAGAGTGAAAAAGTTGGCTTAAAACTGAACGTTCAAAAAACTAAGATTATGGCATCTGGTCCCATCACCTCATGGCAAACAGAGAAACAATGGAGACAAAGAGAGACTTTATTTTGGGGGGCTTCAAAATCACTGAAGCCATGAAATTAAAAGGCACTTTTTCCTTGGAAGAAAAGCTATGACCAACCTACACAGCATATTAAAAAAGCAGAGACATGACTTCACTGACAATTGTCCATCTAGTCAAAGCTATGGTTTTTTGTAATCATGTATGTATGTGAGAGTTGTAGTATAAAGAAAGCTGAGCGCCGAAGTTTTGATTCTTCTGAACTGTTTTGTTGGAGAAGACTCTTGATGGTCCCTTACACTACAAGGAGATCAAACCAGTCAATCCTAAAGGAAATCAGTTCTGAATATTCAGTGGAAGGACTGATCCTGAAGCTGAAACTCCAATACTTTGGCCACCTGATGCGAAGAACTGACTCATTTGAAAAGACCCTGATGCTGGGGAAGATTGAAGGCAGGAACCAAGGGGATGACAGGCGATATGATGGTTGGATGGTGTCACCAACTCAATGGACCTGAGTTTGAGCAAGTTCCTGGAGTTGATTAAGGACAGAGAAGCCTGATGTGCTGCGCTCCATGGGGTCGCTAACAGTTGGACATTACTGAGTGACTGAACCGAACTTGAACTGAGCCAGTGCACTACCATAAAGACAGTGTGAGGAGAAAACGTCAAGCCACATAAAATTTGTAGTAACAAAGAAAGAGTGCTGAAAATCATAAAAGGCTGAAAAAGTCTGTCCATAAATGAATATAAATATTGTTTACTGGCTGGAAATAATGAAATAAACTACTTAGTGTCTGTTGATTTAATATAATAATAAATATTTTGGACTACATTATATTTAAGTAAAACCTAAATATAGCTATAAGAGGGAAAAATTATAGCATACAGAAACTTTGGGTACCTAGGACGCGACTGTATTCTTTTAAGTGTCCTGATCATTTTTTAAATTTGCTGTGATCATGTGAAAAAGAACTACATTCACAGTTGATGTTAGTCATTATAAGTGACTGCATACATTACAAAGTATAGTTCACCAAACACTATGATTCAATACTGTAAGGCTTAGATCACTAAAATGTTCCTATCCATCTCAAATAATGTCAATATATGAAATGAGATGTTAGTCATGTCTATGAACAGTCTTCATTTACTGGGAAGTATTTTCATGGCCTAAACTGCAATATGCCTTCTAGTATTTTTATTTTCTAGACTATAGCAAGAATTTTGAATCACTGTATAGCACTGAATAAAATCTCAAAATACATTCTGGAATTTTTAGAAAATGGATTTTTTTTCCTGGTATTTGACACTGTCAACTGTGTCTCATATAATTTACATATTTGCTGAAATGCAAGCATATGAAGTAAAACCATTTAACAGAGCTCCCGAAATAGTAAGTATTCATCGAACATTTGGTGATTTGTTAAGCACTAATGTCAATGAAACATTTCATCTCCAACCAGCACATTAGAAGCCAGATTAGTACTGGCTTCTCCCTTGAGGAGTCACGATTACCTCATGTCTCACTTCAAACAATTTATTTTTCTTGTGTGCATGGCTGGGTTCAAGAGTTCTTTCCTTGTTTTAATTGGATATATTCTTTGTTCCCTTTTCTTAGTATAAGTCCTATAACACAGTAAAGACATCCAATAGAATTCTTTGAGAGTTCTCTGGAAAACTTTTATACACAAATGTTTAAGTTGGACAGTTTCCACATAAAAATGGATCTACACATATGAAAATTCTAAAAAGAAAAAGATCCTGAATGGAAGGCTCATATCAATAAGTGAAATGCATTTAAACTCATTTCTGAAAAAGGAGGAATGATAGTAAAAACACTTGAAATAAAAGAGTGAGGATTCCATGGCCTGACATTCCATGACACTGGGCATTCAGAAAACAAGAATTTCTCTTCCACCAAGTAATGACTTCTCTCATATTTTACTATTATAATACATTTTTCTTTTGAGTATTTGCTAATATACTGCAATCTTCCATATGTACTTCTTTTTATATTTAGCTATCAGTAAAAAAAAAATGTACAAATTGCTAATTTGAACATTTAGCCTCTTTCTAAAATTAAAAGGGGCCTAGAAAAGTAGATTCTACCTAAGTACATCACAGCAAACACAGAATTTAGAAAGTTATCCAACTCTCAGGGGGCAGAAGCAGACACTTTTAACAGCATCCCTTGTTCTAAATTGCAAACAGTAGTACTAGGCTAAGAAAGGTCTATGTTTGGACTCTGCCTGATCTGGGGTAGTGTCAAACTGAATCAGAGGTAACTCACTTGGAATATCAAATAAAAGTAATTCTATAATTCAATGGTATAACCTTCTAAGGGAAAAAAAATGATTTTATCCTCATTACATGAACTTTTGAGAACAAGACAGCTTATTTCTCCAATTTGGTTTCTGCATCCTCAGACATAAGGTCACCACTCTCTTTGGAATGGCATTTTGTGTTTTTGTTCTATGACTCATGCATGCTTCTTGCTGCTCCTTCCACCCTGGACACAAATAAACGCTCACAATTTTTCCTAAGACATGCTTCACAAGCAGCTTTGCAGTGATTCACTGCTCTGTAGCCCTTCACAGTATCAAAGCACATCTTTAAATCATGAGGAAAAGACCAAAGATGTCAACAAAATTACCTCATACCACTATAACCCATCATTTGCAAGAATCATCACTCATCTTTCATTTTCACTTGGTATCCATTATTTCCTATAAGAAATGTTTCTAGAGTCCATACTAAGTGTGAGGCACTATGATAAATGCAAGGAATTATACCCTAATCTCTAGGGTCAGTCAGTGTCATGGCTAGTTTGTGAGCAAAACTGGCATTTCCGTAAAAAACATCTACTATGTTAACTTAGTGGTCTTCATCTGAATTTTATTAGCTTCAAATTTAAATTTTAATTCATGGGTAGACTTATTTTTCTTTTATACTCATAAAAAGTTGTAAGGAAAAAAATGTATTCCTAATTTTATAAACTGACATATAAAAGTAAAATTTCATATATTAGATAAACTTGTTTCCCTTAAAACCTTTGAAATATTTTAGATATAAGGATCCATTTGAATTTTACAAGTAAGAAACACTTTACAGGTAGGAAAATTGAGACTGGTCCAAGATCAAAAGGCTGTTTCAGAAAGAATCAAGAACTTTTCAAACACGAGAGATATTGTAAGAATATCTGATTTTAAAAAATAGAACTATGCTATAATATGGCAAAGAAACGAATAAAAACCTGTGTTTTTACAGTCTTTTGTATGGACGATTCTATAGTGAAGATGAGCAGCAAGTGTCTCCCAGCAGTCTAAACAGAAAGCCCTAGCAGAAATTTCAACCCCTGAGGCAAAGTGTTGATGGGAGAACATCAGCAATCTATTCTCACACAAATAGTGGCACTGTTTTTCATGGAAGCTTGTGCAAGGTAACCAAGATGTAAACTCTAGCCACATGTTCAGCAGAAATACTGAAGTAACTGTTTCTTTGTAGAAGAATTTCTTTATGTGTATATTACCACTTTGATGTATACCATAAATTTCTGCTGAAAGGTCACAAGATTTTGTTGAAACATCACAATTCAGGTTGTGATAATATGTTGACTGTAGAGAAAAACTGTGAAATGAACTAGAGAATAATAAACGTTAAGGCCAGTGTATGAATTAAAAAACACAGCTTTAGTGCCTGTATAAAAGTCTTCTAAGGAAATCTCTGGTTCCCATAAGGAAGTACATGTAAAATAATTTACTGTTGAGTTGAAGTCACTCTTTTCATGAAATCATTTCATTTGCAAGCTTTCATAAGATTACAAAATGGTGGTAATATTTCACTTTAGAATGAGAAAAAGAAGATTATTATGATTAAATTTAACTTGTTAAATGTTTTACAACTTGGGATTTTCCCCTCTATATTGTTTCTGAAGCAGACTATTACTTGATCTCTTAAGTATACATAGGATTTCGTTTCATTTTTTCAGACATTTGGAACATAGCTTTTCCCCCATTTGATCCTTAGATTAATTGTGTAAAGAATAACTTTTGCCTTTAAAAGAGAATGGTACATTGGTAAATTCATATAAAATTATAATCGTTTAAAATAAAAATTAACAGTTCTTTGATAATAAGTTTTAAATGCATGAGTAAATTCAAAGTGAATGTTACATCCATGTAAATTTGTTATGTGTAAAATGTTTTCAGTATTATATCCCAGCACAGGTACCTATGAATTCTGACCCACACTCCTACCTGGCCCTGTTTCTGCCAAAAAAGTACTGCATGTCTTGCTGCCCCAGTGATTCTGCCTATGGAGTCGTTTAATATAACGGTCTTGTCATGCCTAATAAGCCATTTGCTTATACAAACCTGCTGTGCTAAGCATCTATTACAACAAACCTGCTGGTGACATATTGATTTTTTTTTTTTTTTAGTTTCAGTTGTTCCCCTTCAAGATTTTAGAACAGCTGTGCTTTTTTAAGAGCCCACTGAGTCCAGAGCATACTCACATTTTCCATTCAAACTAACTCAAACTGAGGGACAGTTAATCACTACTAATGCACATCCTGTTGAAGATGCCATCTAACAGTAAATACCAATCAGCAAATCAATTAATCATAGCTTTGCACATATTGTCTTTTTTTTTTTCTTTTGTGAGTTTATTTCTAACAGCTGGTAGAGTGTTTCTAAGTTGGCATTTGTGCAATAAACTTATATGGTATATGCACTATGTATTGATATGTTCACGTATTTAAGAAAAAAGGCTCAGCTGAGTGTGTTAATACTTACAGTCAGAAACTAAACTTCTTAAAGGATTACTTGCATTCTCAGGCTTTCCCATTGCAAACAACTTTTAGAAATAGATTGGTGAGCAAAGATTCAGAATTCTAGGAGTTAGTTAAATGTAATATGTTAAAATTTATTGAACCAGCCTTATGCTAGAAGTCACCAGAATTCAATCTAGCTTTTAATACTGAAAATATAGTTGAATTTATGTAAGTATTTAAAAACCTCACTAAGTCAATATTTCCTTATAACAAGACCAATAAGAAAGTTATTAGAATATTTTTAGGTAACAAATATTGATGGATTTTTCTCTCATTCCAACATTGACCACTAGGGTTTTTTAAATGTGTACATTAATGTATAAAATCAATAATAGGTTATGTTAATAAAACTATGGAATGCATTGTCATTCACTCAGTGTTTAGTTTATAGTCAGTTACTAGATAGTAAAATTAAAATGTCCCATGAAAAGGTTTATATTTTAATGGAGCTATTTTAGAGCAGATACAATTTTAAGCATAATATAATCAAGTAAATTTATATTTTCACCTGAAATATTTATTTAAACTTATTTAAATATTTAAAATATTTATTTAAAGTAATCAAAGTTTTAAATGGACAGAGGTATTGAATATCTAAACAGATTGAACCTAGCAATTTTTAGTTGGTGTCCAAACAATTACTTTAATTTGGTATAACAGAAACAGACAGGTTGAAGAACTAATGTTAATAAATAGAAAAGAGTGACCCTCTGACATTTTATAACCGAGTTTTTGAGTGCCTCTCACTAAAGTTCTATCTCTAGGAAATATACTGAATTTATAATAAGCAGAAGGATTAAATCAATGGTTCAACTCCCTAAACCAAGATTAAATGGATGAATCAAATCACCAAATCAAAGCACTGGTAGTATGTCTAACAAATTACAGTAATGAAATAGTTTTGAGGCAAAGGTTAAAGACTATTATCTTCAATCTTTCAAACCAGTTATTGAGATGCTGGTTACAGTTTTCACACTTCTGAGTTAATTATAATACAGATTTGAAAGCATTGCCTATCCAAAGTATTAAGAGTAACTGAGATTATATTTCATTCAATTGCACATCTATCGTGGCAAATTATCCCAAGACGCCAAAGATATTCATCTCTCTATAGAAATATTCAAATATTTAATATACTCCAGTATAGAAGCTTTAGAATATTGATTTTTATGTCATCTTAGATATTCCAAAGTCTATAATTTGAATTTTAGTTTACCAATAGTAAATAGTCTATATACAGAATGTAGTTTGGAGGACAATAATTAGGCTAATACTATTTGTCTAAAGAAGTCTCTGCAGGTTTTAAAGATAAATGAATTTATACATTATAACATGAACAGAACATTTTAGAAAGGTGTCTACTGGCAATTTTCCCCCTTAAACCATTTAGAGATGACTGTTTACATGGCCCCTAGGAAACATAAAATGAAAGAACTCTGAGAACTTTGATGAGATATTGAGATAAACAGTAAGTCAGTAACACTAATGTAGCTTCCCAGGTGGCTCCAGTGGTAAAGAATTTGCCTGCAAATGCAGGACACACAAGAGATGTTGGTTCGATCCCCTGGCATAGGAAATGACAACCCACTTCAGTATTCCTACCTGGAAAATTCCATGAACTGAGAAGCCATGTGGGCTATAGTCCATGGGGTTGCACAGAGTGGGACACGACTGAGCATGCACTCGTTACACACTTACACACATTATAATAACAAAGTAGTGAAGAGATATCTGAAAGGAAGGAGGTATCCACTTAATATTTATTTACACTGTTATTAACAAAGGATGGGGAAGGTCTGGTGCCATTCTTAAGTGTTTGATTTTTTTGTCTACACCACTAATTCTGTTCCATGTCTCAAAAATATAACGATCCTTAAACTGATTTTGATTACCCTTAGATGGAAACCACATTTTAAGTATTTATAATGATATTAAATAAATTTATTAAGTTTAATTAAGGAAATAAAGTATGCTGTATGCAAAAGCAAAGAATAGAAAAAAACAATAGAATGGGAAAGACTAGAGATCTCTTCAAGAAAATGAGAGACACCAAGGGAACATTTCATGCAAAGATGGGCACAATAAAGGACAGAAATGGTATGGCCCTAACAGAAGCAGAAGATATTAAGAAGAGGTGGCAAGAATACACAGAAGATCTATACAAAAAAGATCTTCATGACCCAGATAATCACGATGGTGTGATCACTCACCTATGCCAGACATCTTGAAATGTGAAATCAAGTGGGCCTTAGGAAGCATTACTACGAACAAAGCTAGTGGAGGTGATGGAACTCCAATTGAGCTATATCAAATCCTAAAACATGATGCTGTGAAAGTGATGCACTCAGTATGCCAGCAAATTTGGAAGACTCAGCAGTGGCTACTAGACTGGAAAAGGTCAGTTTTCATTCCAATCCCAAAGAAAGGCAATACCAAAGAATGTTCAAACTACCATACAACTGCACTCATCTTACATGTTAGCAAAGTAATGCTCAAAATTCTCCAAGTCAGGCTTCAGCAGTACATGAACCGTGAAATTGCAGATGTTCAAGCTGGATTTAGAAAATGCAGAGGAACCAGAGATCAAATTGCCAACATCTGTTAGATCATCAAAAAGTGATCATCCAACCATCACTTTCAGGAAAGTGAAAACATCTCCTTCTGCTTTATTGACTATGCCAAAGCCTTTGACTGTGTGGATCACAACAAACTGTGGAAAAGTCTGAAAGAGATGGGAATACCAGACTACCTTATCTGCCTCCTGAGAAATCTGTATGCAGATCAGGAAGCAACAGTTAGAAATGGACATGGAACAATAGAAGGTTCCAAATCAGGAAAGGAGAACATCAAAGCTGTATATTGTCACCCTGCTTATTTAACTTATATGCAGAGTACATCATGAGAAATGCTGGGCTGGAAAAAGCACAAGCTGGAATCAAGATTTCCAGGAGAAATATCAACAACCTCAGATATGCAGATGCAAACTTATGACAGAAAGTGAAGAAGAACTAAAGAGCCTCTTGAAGAAAGTGAAAGAGGAGAGTGAAAAAGTTGGTTTAAAACTCAACACTCAGAAAACTAAGATCATGACATCTGGTCCCATCACTTCAGGGCAAATAGATGGTAAACAATGGAAACAGTGAGAAACTTTATTTTTTAGGGCTCCAAAATCACTGCAGATGGTGACTATAGCTATAAAATTAAAATACGCTTGCTCCTTGGAATAAAAGTTATGACCAAACTAGACAGCATATTCAAAAGTAGAGACATTACTTTGCCAGCAAAGGTCCATCTAGCCAAAGCTTTGGTTTTTCCAGTAGTCATGTAAGAATGTGAGATTTGGAATGTAAAGAAAGTTGAGCACCAAAGAATTGATGCTTTTGAGCTGTGGTGTTGGAGAAGACAACTTGAGAGTTCCTTGGCCTTCAAGGAGATCCAACTGTTCCATCCTAAATGAAATCAGTCCTTAATATGCATTGGAAGGACTGATGTTGAAGCTGAAACTCCAGTACTTTGGCCACCTGAGGTAAAGAACTGACTCTCTGGAAAAGACCCTGATGCTGGGAATGACTGAAGGCGGGAAGTGAAGGGGATGACAGAGGATGAGATGGTTGGATGGAATCACTGACTCAATGGACACGAGTTTGAATAAGCTCTGGGAGTCAGTGATGGACAGGGAAGCCCAGCGTACTGCAGTCCATGGGGTTGCAGAGTCGGACACGACTGAGCAACTGAACTAAATTATACTTGAAATATATTTTGAATTATATATTTCATTTAATCTTCCAGTAGCCCTGCTTGAAGAAAGGTAGTTATAATTATTTTAATCTCAATATGAAAAAAGGAAATATTGTGAAGTTAAAGGAATAAGACATAGTAACATTAAAACTAGAATTAGGTCTCGATATCCTAATTCTACATACCCTGTGTTATATATAATCACCTCATGTATTATAATAAAATTATAAGTAATTATTATTCATGATTTTCTTTTGGTACAGAACGTATTAATTTCCTCTTTCTTATATTACCTCACATCTCTGTAACAGAACTGGCATTTGTTATATTGGCTTGAAATTATAATTTAATCTAACCTGAAAAGGGTGTCCTTATTTAAGAAGCATGGTTACAAATATATTATGCATTATTAGCTATAATAACATTCAGTTCAGTTCAGTCACTCAGTCATGTTTGACTCTTTGCGACCCCATGGGCTGTTGTACACCAGGCCTCTCTGTCCATCACCAACTCCCGAAGTCTACCCAAACTCATGTCCATTGAATCAGTGAAGCCATCCAACCATCTCATCCTCTGTCTTCCTCTTCTCCTCCCGCCCTCCATATTTCCCAGCATCACTTTTCCAATGAGTTAGTTCTTTGCATCAGGTGGCCAAAGTATTGGAGTTTCAGCTTCAACATCAGTCCTTCCAATGAACACCCAGGACTGATTTCCTTTAGGATGGACTGGCTGGCTCTCCTTGCAGTCAAAGGGACTCTCGAGAGTCTTCTCCAACACCACAGCTCAAAAGCATCAATTCTTCAGCGCTCAGCTTTCTTTGTAGTTCAACTCTCTTATCCACACATGACTACTGGAAAAACCATAGCCTTGACTAGATGGACCTTTGTTGGCAAAGTAATATCTCTGCTTTTGAATATGCTGTCTAGGTTGGCCATAACTTTTCTTTCAAGGAATAAGTGTCTTCTAATTTCATGGCTGTAGTCACCATCTGCGTTGATTTTGGAGCCCCCCAAAATAGTCTGCCACTGTTTCCATATTATTTTAGATAAAATAAAATAATCAAATTAAAGTAATTATATATATTTCCAAATAGAGCACAGTGTTTTAAGGATGAGCTATATTTATCATAAGCATAAATATGATGACAAAAATGAGGACGCAGCCTATTAATATATTATGAAAAGAAAAAATGATTTATTTGCAGAACCCTCCTTAATAAAGTTTTTCCACTTGTGACAATTTTAAATAGCACAATCACAAATAACTAATTCAGTGAAAACAACCATATGGAGTTGAGAGTGGGTGAACAATCATTTAAATCATATGTTTGGCAACTTTATGTAAAATTAGAAGGCATATTCTTCATTTTTCAAATGCTTGCTTTCCTCAAATGTAGTCTATTGTCCTAGTAATTGTCCTCGTAATTGGGAAAAGCAATTAAAATGTGCTGAAATGAATCAGATTAGATGTGTGTTAGGGGAAATTATTTGTTTTTAGAAGTTTGGCATATTGAAGGCAGTTACATTGTGGTTAAAATGTCTGTTGTCTTTGCAGGGTCTGGGCACTTGTTCAATGTAGTCTATCCCATTTTCAATAGATACATTTTAAATATCTATTGCTATCACTTTTGGATACAATTTTACAATGGCTCAAGCAAGGCAAAGAAAAAAAGAAAGCTTTGTTTTTAGAATTTTTATCTTCTCAGTGGTTGATAGGGTCAAATGCTTTCTTAAGGAAGCTGAGGGTCTTCCAAGGTTCCAAAGATATCTCTCCCTTTACTTGTAACACTGTTTTCTATATAGACCATAAAGCTCAATAAAAATTAATGATAAGTTTAAGAGTGTAAAAAGAAATGAAAGTAAGTTCAGAAAACTTAAAATCTTGAAAGGGCACTGGGTAAAACAAACTTTGGAAACCACTTATAAACAACTAAATCTAAGGACTCAAAAATGACCAGTTGCTCTTCACTTGAGGTTTGACTGAGTTATTTTATTTTATATACTTTCTACTTTTTTAATCTGTTGGTTTTAAGGCTGAAATACACATGTTGAGTAGTAAGTGAACTTTCACCAGCTAGTCTAGCACACTACAAAGTTCATGGAGTTCCAAAAACATCAAAGGAGAACCAAGAGCTCAGTATTAGAGAAATATCTCCACAGAGAAAGTTTATATTCTGACAAGGCTTTAGACAAACACTATCAAAAGCCATATAATATTACTAGCATATTATTACTCTCTCCAAAATCCAAAGCAACAGTCAAATGCCTAATGCAGCAAATGAATGCGTGATTTAGGTGCAATGCTATTATTTTATGATCATAGTAGTACTGGATTTCAGTGTTTCTTTGGGAGGTATATACACATGCAATCTATATATTACCTGAGGCTTCTCTGCACTTACAAGATGTGGTGAATCGCTTCAGACCCCTGTTTCCGAGGTTGATACAGTTATAAATCTCCTAGGATATCTATGACAAATTCTCTTGTGTTTTTTCTCTGCTTCACCTATTGGTTCAGAACAATCAGCATGTATCAACACTATGCAAAATAAGGCTTGGGCATTTCAATTTTTTTGTTGGCTTCCACTGACATTTTGGACACATTAAGCATTCTGTGATGCTTAGCAAATTTACAAATAGTCTATAAGTGAAATAAGAGGGGGTCTCATCAATCATTGAAACCCTATGCTATATTTTCTCTGTATCCCTTTTGAGTCCAAGATCCTGATAATTGTCCCTCTTCACCCTGCACAACCTGTTGCAGAATGAATCTACCCACCTTTCCTCTGCCTCATGATACCTCAACTGTTTCTGTATAGTAATAGCCTATAGGACCAGCTTATCTTCATGGACTTCACCCATCACGTTACACACATGAAATCTTCAAATAATTTGGGATACATAGAAAGGAATGGGAATGAGGAAAAGAGAACAAAAAAAGCAAAGAAAACAAGAAGGCATAAATATGTTTCCTTTTCTTGCTTTTCCCCTTGTTTTAAATAAAATTCATGAGTGAGATAAATTGATAAAACTATATTCAAAGAAGGAAGCTCCAAATTTCCTTAAAGAACAAACAAAATTATGCAAGCTATTTTCTTAAGTTCTGGAAAAAAATGTCCTAACTTTTCCCCTAAATATAATACTCAAAATCAAACTAGAAATTACAAAGTGACAAAGACTAGTAATTTTGCCATCTTATATAAGAAACATTCTCCAGATAATTGAACTATTACACTTTCCCTAAATGAAGAATACTTTCCCAATGCTAACTAGTAAATGGTATTACTATTACATTTATTCTTGAATGTAAAAAGCATTAGAAATTGTAGTTATGGAATTCAAGCAAGAGTGATCAATTATGAAAATTTATTTTTTTCTCTGGTCCTTCTAAAAGGAATATGTGGTTAGGATAATAATATTATCAAAAATCTGAAACAGTTAATATTTTTAAAATACATATATTCCTCCATTTATTTTTCTATTGGTAATCAAAGTGAAAGTGTTAGTCACTCAGTTGTCTCCATCTCTTTGTGACACTATGGACAGCAGCCCACCAGGCTCCTCTGTCAACGGAATTCTCCAGGTGAGAATACTGGAGTGGGTAGCCATTCCCTTCTCCAAGGATCGTCCTGACCCTGGGACTGAACTGGGTTTCACGCATTGCGGACAGATTCTTTACCATCTGAGCAGCAGGGAACCCAAAGTAGGCTGTTTCATTTAAACATATAAACACTCAGCATAATGGTACTACTTTAGAATCACATATAAAATAACTGGCTTGTGTAGGTAATATACTTACAGGAGACAATAAACTATCACTGTACAAATTCACTAAGACCACTCTGACATTTAATTCATCTTGCAGCTCTCTGTGATATTTCATAGTTAAAGTTGAGTACATATCAGTGTTTGTTAGGAGACAGGACAGATTATTGAATTGTATTTATAAATCAGTTTTAATTTTACAGTTAATGTGGGTCTTTTTTAACATTACAATACCAAAATAATTTATATCCTTCACTTACATGGATTCTTTCCTTGGAGGTATATGCACAATATTTCAAAGATAGTCATGATATTTTCTTCTTTCCATACAATTCTCTGCTTCTTATTATAGACCTAACTGTGATTAAGTTCAGTGTGTACACTGACTAAAAAGGACAGAAAAGTAGGTCCTAGACATGATAGGAAAATGATACACTAAAAAACTTTGAAACAGAAGGGAAAAAAGAGAAAGGTAATATCCCACACCTAATAGATACTATAGGGGCAGTGATCTTTTTTGAGTTGAGGGGCATTAGCCACTAAGTCATTTTTTGTAAATATAGACTATTGAAAAACATGCTAGCTAACATGCATTTTTAAAAACAGGCATTTCTAATGATTCAGGTTTTAAGTACTTTGCTCTTTATCTGCTCAGGTTCCCAACAAAATTCCTACTCTGAATAACTAACTCACTGTTAAAGTTTGGAATGTGTGATTGTATTACTATCTTTTTCTCCATTCTTTATTGTTCTAACAAGCAAAAGATTACATTTCTTGTAATTTTATTCTGAAGGAATATTTTGACATTGACTATTGATTATTCTCTCATTCTTCAGAAAAGGATGGAAGCTAGGAATGGTGCTGCATTGGATAGGCTGAAGTTGTACTAAATCTTATGAAATATTTTGTACCTAAACTCTTTAATTAGATAATTAATGAGGAAGAGACAGAAAACGTGATACCCAGAGTTTCTACTTTTTTTAAAATTTTCTTTACTTTATTGTGTTGGTTTTGCCATACAATGACATGAAACCGCCATGGGTTTACATATGCTCTCCCTCCAGAACCCCCCTCCCTCCTCCCTCCCAATTCCCTCCCCCTGGATCATCTCGGTGCACCAGCCCCGAGCATTAATCCTGGGCTGGCGATTGATTTCACACATGATAATTAACATGTTTCAATGCCATTCTCCCATATCATCCCACCCTTGCCCCCTTCCACAGAGTCCACGAGTCTGCTCTATACATCTGCGTTTCTTTTGCTGTCTCGCATGCAGGGTTCTCGTTACCATCTTTCTAAATTCCATATATATGCGTTAGTATACTGTATTGTTGTTTTTCCTTCTGGCTTACTTCACTCTGGATAATAGGCTCCAGCTCTGTCCATCTGAGTAGAACTGATTCAAATGAATTTTTCTTTAATGCTGAGTAATATTCAATTGTGTATATGTACCACAGCTTTCTTATCCATTCGTCAGTTGATGGGCATCTAGGTTGCTTCCATGTCCTGGCTATTGTAAACAATGCGGTGATGAACACTGGGGTACACGTGGCTCTCTCAATTCTGGTTTCCTCGGTGTATATGCCCAGCAGTGGGATTGCTGGATCATATGGCAGGTTTATTTGCAGTTTTTTAAGGAATCTCCACACTGTTTTCCATAGTGGCTGTACTAGTTTGCATTCTCACCAACAGTGTAAGAGGGTTCCCTTTTCTCCACATCCTCTCCAGCATTTATTGCTTGTAGATTTTTGGATTGCGGCCATTCTGACTGGTGTAAAGTGGTACCTCATTGTGGTTTTGATTTGCATTTCTCTGATAATGAGTGATGTTGAGCATCTTTTCATGTGTTTGTTAGCCATTTTTATGTCTTCTTTGGAGAAATGTCTGTTTAGTTCTTTGGCCCACTTTTTGA
Source organism: Antilocapra americana (assembly GCA_007570785.1). Lineage (NCBI taxonomy): Eukaryota > Metazoa > Chordata > Mammalia > Artiodactyla > Antilocapridae > Antilocapra > Antilocapra americana. Next base: position 3,911,413 of record ML660214.1, read on the forward strand.
TTGGGTCGTTTATTTTTCTAGAATGGAGCTGCAGGAGTTGCTTGTATACTTTCGAGATTAATTGTTTGTCTGTTGCTTCACTGGCTGTTATTTTCTCCCATTCTGAAGGCTGTATACTTTTAAAAAATCATAATAATCCCTTTCACTAGTTTAATTTAAATTGATTTCTTGCCTAGCCCTTCATTTCTCCCTTTGTTGTACCTTGAATTCTACACAACTGCCTTGCTATGGCAACCAGAGTCATCATTAGGACCACATATTAGCCAGGTTAGTTTCTCTAATCCCATTTCATCCTAATCCCTATAGTCAACATTGTTCAAATTCATCACTTGATGTCTTAGACTCAAACAGGTTGAGTTGAGAGACTGATATCTATACCACTATCTATCAGCTGCACTCTCTACCATCTTTCTTGGCTGCATATTCTTAAACTGTATTCTTTCTTCAGGCTTCAGGTAAAGCTCAGATTTTATATCCCATCTTTCATTTTTTTCCTTATCTCTGTAGCCTCCAACACTAATCATTAACAATGTCATCTGCTCTATAGTTGTTATTCTCTTCATCTTCTTAATGGGATTGTAAATTTCTGGAAAGCAAGAAATCAGTCATTTACTGATATTCTACTCAACAGTGGAGATAATCCCTTAAATGTGGTAGGTTCTCAATCAGAATATTTTAAATTAGAAAATATATTGAAAGGCTAAGGGACATGATAGATTTATATGTACCATTAGGAACTGTGCTAGTTTTCATCCTGCATTGATGTGGTCTCTAGTTCTGAGATTTCATGAATACTTTAGGTAATTATATTAAGGTAACTTCCAAAATATATCAACTAATTCCTAAAAACTAAAGAAAGATCACTCTATCAAAATATTAACTTAAATTGCCCGTTACTCATTATGAAACAGCCAAGCACTTTTAATGTAAACAAATCCTCAAAATTTATAAGACTTTTAATGCTGTACCATGACTGAAAGCCATTTCTGTTCTTTGAATACTACTGCTTATGATTCATCTGAGTTTTAACCTTTGCCACACATGAATTCTGAGAAAACTAATCCTACCTCTCAAAGATAACCCATTTTTGCCACTGTTATGAAATAAATATGCAATTTATAGTACAACAATGAGATAATTCTTCCCTTGGTAGACAGCACAAATACTTCAGGCTGGTTTCTGAATGTTGTGAATTACAATTTTCTTGTGGCAGTTGCATAAGAGAGTGTATTAGAATATACTTATTTGTCTTATTTAATGTGTTGACATCTATTGGCAAAGAATATTTTAAAAAGCATAGTGAATTAGCTTTAGATATATGTAATTTAAAGATTAATTTTTTGTGTCTCCTAAATAAAGTGGAATATAAACTGTATTTTATATGCTTTATAGTTATTTCACATTATCATTGCAGTAGTATGTTTGTTAGAATTAAACTTACACAACTTGTTTTTTTCTGATTCTTTTCCCTTACAATAAATACGGGAATTTTTCAGAAACATAGAGATCATGGATGTATGTTTCTACCAACAGATGTTTTTTGTGTGTTTTTTTAAGTCATATATTTCACTAAAGAGCAAGTTTTCAATGCAGAGAGATTTGGACCTTCTCAGATATCAGCTAATTGACACTTTATGGATTTTTGGAGGCAGATGACTATAAATGCTTTAATTTCATCTTTCTTGAGATCTAATTGCAAATAATAGGTATTTTTTTTAAAAAAATAAAATAATTTTCATTTGTTTTTAGTCCAGCTTCTAATTAATTGGTGTTAGTTTACCTTTCACAATTATATATTTTTAAAGCCTGACTGGCTCCACTCTTACCTTCTCTCATCTTCCTTCACACTGAATTTCCAATTCTCCACATACCTCTTTAGAGGACAGGCAGGAAAGAGAGTGATGATGATCTGGGAATGCTATCTGCAATTAACAATTATACCCAAATTCTAGTTACTCTGCCTACTAAACAAGACATTTAATCTCTTTGAGTCTCAGCTATAATATAAAAGGCCAGATTAAGTGATGTCTAATTTCCCTTTCAGCAATAAAATTCTGATTCTAAATATAGTAAAGTGATACATATTCTTTCTGGTCCCTAGGCTGCTACTTAGCATTTTTACTACAGTTAGTTTCAATTAGCAATAGTAGTGCCTCAGATAAACGTCACTGGCTACAATACTGCCGCTGTGCAAAGCTGCATTTTTACTACAATTAAATTGTACATTTTTACTACCAATAAGACTGCCCAACCACTATGATCTGATTTTTTCCTTACTGATTTACCTAGACACACACACACACATACACACACACACAAACTCCATAAATCAAGATACTCTTTGAAAGTGCCATTTATTTTAGTTAAAACCTTTCCTAAACTAGTCTTTACTAATGGTGCTTAATCTCCGTTGGCTTAAAGTAACAAACTAAGGAGTCTGTGTGTGGTGAGCATGTGGTCATGAACAAGAGGAAACCTGAATTTAAAGGGCAGAAAGCAATGGAAAATGGAAGCCAGCCGACTGACTCTGTTTTTCCAGCTGTTTCACTAGTAAAAAAGTTCTAATAAAACAGATAGTATTTCTTTATAGGCTCATTAGTTTTCCCTATGTAAACTGACAAAGCAGGGCAGTGTTCCCTGCATCCAGTGTTCAGATACAGCAATCTTTTAATTTTAAAAATGTATCTCTTAGCTCATAAAGTGTAAAACTTTCATAAAGGTGTTAAATAAAAATATACAAAAATTCTAATCATTGATAAATAAAACAAACCCAAATTTCTAACATGCAGATAAAGCTACACATTAGCACAGAATGATTAGAAAATTGTAGACACTAAGTTTAAACAAAAAGAGGTCAAGTAATACATGCAATCTTTTAATTATCTAGATCTAGAAAAATGAGGGACACCAAAAAACACAGAGCAGAATGGCTAAAAATGTCTCCTGTTAAATATCTGAACAGTTACCTAATTTTCTAAAATATTTCTGTAAACTGGAAAAACAAAGGATGATTCAATTTAGGGCTATCTAAAGCAAAGTTTATCGTACAAAAATCAATTATTTCAATTGCTCTCATTTAAAAAGTTTTCTTATACAATTCACCCTTAAATTAACTGATCTTTAGGCACATGATACTATTATATAAATAAAGTTTGTTGTGTTGTTCAGTTGCTAAGTCCCGGTGGCTCAGAGGGTAAAGGAGTCTGGCAGGCTACTGTCCACGGAGTTGCAAAGAGCCAGACACAACTGTGTGAGTGGCTAAGCACACACACAGTCATATACCTAATGTCAAAAACAGGTAGATCTCAGTTTACCTTTTCTACAATGATCTAAATAGAAACATATATAGGAAAAATAGAAAGGGAAACATAAAAAGTCATCTTACAACCACCTAGATGAGTCCAACAGTGAACTGGACCTCAACTGGAGCACACTAGTGGCTCTAACAGTGAATGGATCTCTTATGATACTCTATCAGCTCTAGTGGTTGTCCCTTTAGAAGTGCCATCACCTCTGCTTTGTCTACTCTAGTCTTGTCATCTTGCAACACAGCTAGCCAGCATATTGGTTTCTTTTCCTTTTGTGCCAACTTTTATTTTGTATTAGGCTTCTTCAGGAATTAACCTCTCAAAAATGGAAATCTGATAAGACTCTGTGGTAAGGCAGCAAGGCTTGAGGAGTACATGGCCTTTGGGGAGAGATGAGGGTGAGAGAGACACAGAGTCACACAGACCCCGTATGGCAGCATGGGGCTATGCAAATGTTAGGTAGTTAGAATAGGAAACAGGAGTTCAAAATGGCGGTGGCTAGAAGACAAGGAAGGGAAAATAGAACAAAGGTCAAAGGAAGGTCCGAGGAACCTAGTGAGAACTTCAGGTAGAACAGCACTCCTGTCTAAACCCAATTTGCATAGGACGGGCCCAGGGGGCAGAAAAAACATATAAAAGAGGAGCCAAAGCACTCCCTCTCTCTCTCCCACGCTTCGAGGATGGACTCTCCCTCTCTCCTCCACGTGCTGCAGTGTCCTTCTCTTAGCGTCTTTGGATTGGCATGCCCTCACACTTTGAGGATGGATTCTCCTGCTATCATCTTCTAAATAAAATAAAGCTGTAACACTGATTCATTTAAGAGCTATACCACGGTTTGTTTGAGACCTGATAGCTGTGACCCGCCGAGGGCTTCAATGTCTGTCACGCCAAATCTTTGTTGTGACGAGACAAGAAGCGAGGAGCACACCCTTGCGTGACATCTACACTTGCATGACATCTATGGTGCCCAACCTTTGACCTTCCTTGTTCTATTTTCGCGGGCTTCTCCCTTCCTTGTCTTCTAGCCACTGCCATTTTGGACTCCTGTTTCATATCCTAACTACCTAACACAATCATCCAGCAGCTTGCATGGTCCAGCTAATCCACTGGCCTATAGCCTCTGAAAATAGGTAATTCTCTTCCCTTTTCCTTCTACTTTCTCTTTTCAGTTTAGCTGCTCAGTTGTGTTCAACTCTTTGCGACTCCATGGACTGCAGCACATCAGGCTTCCCTGTCCATCACCAACTCCTGGAGCTTACTCAAACTCATGTCCATCGAGTTGGTGATGCCATCTAAGCATCTCATTGTCTGTTGCCCCTTCTCCTTCTGCCCTCAACCCTTCCCACCATCAGGGTCTTTTCAAATGAGTCGGTTCTTTGCATCAGGTGGCCAAAGTATAGGAGTTTCAGCTTCAAAATCAGTCCTTCCAATGAATATTCAGGACTGATCTCCTGAATCACAGTTCAAAAGCATCAATTCTTCAATGCTCAGCTTTCTTTATAGTCCAACTATCATTTCCATACATGACTACTGGAAAGACCATAGCTTTGATTAGATGGACCTTTGTCAGCAAAGTAATGTCTCTGCTTTCTAATACGCTGTCTAGGCTGTTCACAGTTTTTCTACCAAGGAACAAGCATCTTTTAATTTCATGGTTGCAGTCACCATCTGCATTGTGGAGCCCCCCAAAATAAAGTCTCTTACTGTTTCCATTGTTTCCCCATCTATTTGCCATAAAATTGATGGGACCAGATGCCATGATCTTAGTTTTCTGAATGTTGAGTTTTAAGCCAACTTTTTCACTTTTGCACAATTAATTTTAGATCTTTATTTTTTAATACCTACTAAAAAAGAAATTTTCTTTCAGTGAAAAAGTTTCCTTTTTAGTAGGTATTAAAAAACTAAAGATCTAAAATGAATTAGAGGTAGATGAACTATTCATTTTTGTTTCCTGGCTTATGCAACAGCCTATGGGGATGTATGGCACTGAATGGCAATATTAAACTTATAAAGTTCACCAAAACATAAAACAACAAAAATCCATTATAAGTCAACATTTTTTTCTTTTGTTCTTTGAGGAATAAGATGCCCAGAGGGAAGGAAGTTTCTCCTTTTGGGGAGTTGGGGGCTGTAGAAGGTTTACTGGTAAAATGGTTGCTTAGGTAAGTTTTAAACCACAGTCTTCAGACTTAGCTACATGTCTAGGTCAATTTCAGACTCCCTGCAAGAACACCAGAGAAGAAAATTGAAGGGTACATGAAAATGAGAGGGAGTGCACATGACAGAGCACACAAATGGAAATGTGTGTTCAGAGGTAAAGAAGGGAGGAATGAGAATCAGGAAACTCAAAGAGCAGAAAGATAACTAGCTGAGGAAAAATGCTGGAAAACAGTGTGAAGCTAATTAATTGATTGTAAAATTTGATACTGAGGAAAACAAAGAGTTGAATGGAAATTCAGGCTAAGAGAACAAGGTTGCTGCATGTACAGTTTAAAGATTAAACCTATGTGTTACTTTGACTATGAATTTTTAAATTAAGATTTTTTTTTTAGTTTTCTATGTAGTACCTTTACTTATTGATAGTACAGTCAGATAGGACATAAATTATGTTTGAATGAATACATAATGAAATTTTCTAAACTCTTTATGAACTTGGAAACTGTATTATTTTTTTTTTAGTTACAGCTTATCATGCCTTGCTAAAACTCCTGCCAACTGCCATAAAGAATAACAAGGGAGCATTTAGATACAGATTATGTTGACCATTTCCAAAAGATTTACTTTTTCTAGATAATATTCAAGATTAAAAAATGAAAAATACATAAACCCAAATGCTAAATGTGAAATAGTTTTTGTTAAAGATGAGTAACACTGAGCTCCATGTATAAGAATAGAAACAAAGATAAAGATGTCATAATACTTAATAAAACAAAAAAATTATGTACACATTAGGATACATATGATCTAGGCAGTGTTATTTTGTCTGGTAATATTTAGCAAAATATTTGTTATTCAGTCATTCAGTTGTGTTTGACTCTTTGCAACCCCATGGACTGCAGCACCAAAGGCTTCTCTGTCCGTCACTATCTTCTGGAGTTTGCTCAAACTCATGTCCATTGAGTGGATGATGCCATCCAGCCATCTCATTCTCTGTTGCCCACTTCTCCTATCTGCAATCTTTCCCAGCATGAGGGTTTTTTCAAATAAGTCAACTCTTCACATGAGGTGGCCAAAGTATTGGAGTTTCAGCTCCAACATCAGTCCTTCCAATGAACACCCAGGACTGATCTCCTTTAGGATCGACTGGTTGGATCTCCTTGCAGTCTAAGGGACTCTCAAGAGTATTCTAGAACACCACAGTTCAAAAGCATCAATTCTTCAGCTCTCTGCTTTTGTAATTGTCCCAACTCTCACATCCAAACATGACTACTAGAAAAACCATAGCTTGACTAGATGGATCTTTGTTGGCAATGTCTCTGCTTTTTAATATGTTATCTAGGTTGGTCATAACTTTCCTTCCAAGGAGTAAGCATCATTTAATTTCATGGCTGCAATCACCAACTGCAGCAATTTTGGAGCCCCGAACAATAAAGTCTGGCATTGTTTCCACTGTTTCCCCATCTACTTCCCATGAAGTGATGGGACCAGATGCCATCATCTTAGTTTTTTGAATGTTGAACTTTAAGTCAATTTTTTCACTCTCTTCTTTCACTTTCATTAAGAGGCTTTTTAGTTCCTCTTCACTTTCTGCCATGAGGGTGGTGTCATATGCATATCTGAGGTTATTGATATCTCTCCCGGCAATCTTGATTCCAGCTTGTGCTTCTTTCAGCCCAGCATTTCTCATGATGTACTCTGCATAGAAATTAAATAAGCAGGGTGATAATATACAGCCTTGACGTACTCCTTTTCCTATTTGGAACCAGTCTGTTGTTCCATGTCCAGTTCTAACTGTTGCTTCCTGACATGCATACAGGTTTCTCAAGAGACAGGTCAGATGGTCTGGTATTCCCATCTCTTTCAGAATTTTCCACAGTTCATTGTGATCCACACAGTCAAAGGCTTTGGCATAGTCAATAAAGCAGAAATAGATGTTTTTCTGGAACTCTCTTGCTTTTTTGATGATCCAGAGGATGTTGGCAATTTGATCTCTGGTTCCTCTGCCTTTTTTGAAACCAGCTTGAACATCTGGAGGTTCACAGTTCACATATTGCTGATGCCTGGCTTGGAGAATCTTAAGCAAATCTTTACTAGTGTGTTAGATGAGTGCAATTGGGTGGTAGTACCTTAGAAATACTCCCTCATCTTTTGCCTCTTTAATAGTCAGACAACAAAGAGACAAAAATGAAGTATGGAAAATGTGTAATATGTGCTTTAATGTATGTTCCATAGTATAGAAGATGTTGCATCAGTTAAGTTCAGTCACTCAGTTGTGTCTGACTCTTTGCGACCTCATGGACTGCAGCACACTAGGCTTCCCTGTCCTTCAGCAACCCCCAGAACCTGCTCAAAGTCATGTTCATCGAGTTGGTGATGCCATCAAACCATTTCCTGCTGTGTCGTCTGCTTCTCCTGCCTTCAATCTTTCCCAACATCAGGGTCTTTTCTAATGAGTCAGTTCGTCAAATCAGGTGGCCAAAGACTTGGAGCTTCAGCTTCAGTATCAGTTCTTCCAATGAATATTCAGGACTGATTTCCTATAGGAATGACTGGTTTGATCTTCTTAAAGTCCAAGGAACTCTCAAAAACCACAGCTGTGACTAGATGGACCTTTGTCAGTAAAGTAATATCTCTGCTTTTTAATATGCTATCTAGGTTTGTCACAGTTTTTCTTCCAAGGAGCCAGTGTCTTTTAATTTCATGGCTGCAGTCACCATCTGCAGTGGTTTTGGAGCCCCAAAAACTAAAGTCTCTTACTGTTTCCATTGTTTCCCCATCTATTTGCCATGAAGTGATGGGACTGGATACCATGATCTTTGTTTTTCGAATATTGAGTTTTAAGCCAACTTTTTCACTGTCCTTTTTCACTTTCATCAAGAGGCTCTTTAGTTCCCCTTTGCTTTCTGCCATAAGGGTGGTGTCATCTGCATATCTGAGGTTATTCATAGTTCTCCCGGCAATCTTGATTCCAGCTTGTGTGTCATCCAGCCTGGCATTTCACATGATGTACTCTGCATATAAGTTAAATAAGCAGGTGACAAGGTGACAATATAAAGCCTTGTACATACAGCCTTGAAAACTCCTTTTCCAATTTGGAAGGAATCTGTTGTTCCACGTCCAGTTCTAACTGTTCCTTCTTGACCTGCATACAGATTTCTCAGGAGGCTGGCAAGGTGGTCTGGTATTCCCATCTGTTTAAGGATTTTTCACAGCCTGTTGTGATCCACACAGTCAAAGGCTTTGCCTAGTCAATAAAGCAGAAGTAGATTTTTTTTTTTCTGGAATTCCTTGCTTTTTCTATGATCCAAAGGATGTTGACAATTTGATCTCTGGTTCTGCTGCCTTTTCTAAATCGAGCTTGAACATCTGGAAGTTCTCATTTCACATACTGCTGAAGTCTGGCTTGGAGAATTTTGAACATTACTTTGCTAGTATGTGAGAAGAATGCAATTGTGTGGTAGTTTCAACATTCTTTGGCATTGCCTTTCTTTGGGATTGGAATGAAAACTGACCATTTCAAGTCCTGTGGCCACTGCTGAGTTTTCCAAATATCTGGCATATTGAGTGCTGCACTTTAACAGCATCATCTTTCAGGATTTGAAATATCTCAACTGGAATTCCATCACCTCCACTAGTTTTGTTTGTAGTAGTGCTTCCTGAGGCTCACTTGACTTCACATTCCAGGATGTCTGGCTCTAGGTAAGTGGTCACACCATAGTGGTTATTTGAATCATTAAGATCTTTGTTGTATAGTTCTTCTTTTTTGTATAGTTCTTCTGAGTATTCTTGACACTTGTTCTTAATATTCTTTGCTTCTGTCAGGTCCATATCGTTTCTGTCCTTTCTTGTGCCCATCTCTGCATGAAATACTTCCATGGTAGCTCTAATTTTCTTTAAGACATCTCTAGTCTTTCCTATTGCATTGTTTTCCTTAAACAGTATGAACAGTATGTACAAGATGCAGAGTAGAAGGATGTGCACCAATGTTCTCCTGCAAGAACTTCAAAATTGCTACTTGCTACTGAATACCCACTGACAGGAGAATGTTGGATCCCACCAAAAAAAGATACACCATGTTCAAGAGCAAAGGAGAAGCCCCAACAAAATGGTAGGAAGGACAAAACTGCATTTAGAATCAAACCCCATGCCTGCCCGAGATGCTCAGAAGGCTCAAAGAAAATCTTGTGTCCACCAGGACCCAGACACCACACAGAGACTGAGCCAGACCTGCCTTTGAGTGTTTGAGTGTCTCCTACAGAAGCATGGGTCAGCAGTGGCCTGCCACAGGGACATTGCCTCTGGCTGCAGCAGACCCGGGACATACGGCCTGTGGCATAAACCTTCTTGGAGGAGGTTACCATTAGCCTCACCATAGAGGCCCTGAGCAGATGACCCACAAACTGCAGAACAATTACACCAAAGAAGTTCTGGCACTGTTAAGAAAGTTCTAGGATTCACAACAGATTTCCCAACCTGAGGATCTGGCAAAGGGACTGAGAAGACCCAGGGAATTTGACTTTGGAGGCCAGTGGGATTTGATTATAGAACTTCCACAGGACTTTGGAAACAGACTCTAGGAGGTCACAAACAAACCCTTGTGCTCACCAGGATCCAGGAAAAAGAGCAGTGACCCCACAAGAGACTGAGCCAGACTTTCCTGTGAGTGTCCAGGAGTCTCCAGCAGAGGCATGGGTCAGCAGAGGCCTGCTGTGGGGTCAGGGGCACTGAACACAACAGTGTGGGCATAAGCCCTTCTGAAGGAGGTTGTCATTACCTTCATTACCCCTACAATAATTTGGCCTCAGGCCAAACAACAGAGTGGGAACACAGCCCCACCCATCAACAGAAAATTGGATTAAAGATTTACTGAGCATGGCCCCGCCCATCAGAACAAGACCCAGATTCCAGAGTCAGTGTCTCCCATCAGGAAGCTAAGCTTCCAGAGGTCTCTTATCCTTATCCATCAGAGGGTAGACAGAATGAAAACCGTAATCACAGAAAACTAACCAAATTGATCATATGGATCACAGCCTTATCTAACTCACTGAAACTGTGAGCCATGCTAAACATTTAGGGCCACTCAAGATGGACAGGTCATGGTGGAGAGTTCTGACAAAACATGGTCCACTGGAGAAGGGAATGGCAAACCACTTCAGTATTCTTGCCTTGAGAACCCCATGAATAGTATGAAAAGGCAAAAAGATGTTGCGTAAATGTTGTTCAAATGGCTCAAAAATAAATTGTGAAATATTGAACTATTACATCTCACTTCATAAATGTGCACGAAACAGTTCTGGCATAATTGGGTAGTAGAAATGAGTCATAGTTTTGCCTGCTGAAGAGGGTGGTACAAAGAATTACCACACTTCACTTTGGTGGATAAACTCCAGAAATGAATTAAGAACCTGATGTTATAAGATAGTCAAGCAATTTCTCCAACTGTCATTAGAATTAAATGATCATTTAAATTTAACAACAATATTCCAAAGCTAACAAAAGACAAAATACTCCAGGAAAAATTAAAAACTACCTTTGAGTACATGACCCCACAATTTATCACTGTGGCTATTTTAGTATTTTTCAGAGAAATACAATTGGGAAATCTGCATTTTGATGCACATGCTTACAGATGTTGATATTTATTCCTGGAAATAAATAAGCATTTATTTCTTACCTGTCAGTTCCCACTTACATTGCTTTGCCTACGTACTTTGCAAGACCTGCCACAAAGTCCTAAATAATAGGAGCACATTAAATCTAATTCTTTCAAAGGTAAGATGCATATATTTCCATTAAAGATCAATCAATAAAGTTATAGGTGGAAGCATGGAAATAATGACATCTCAGCTTGATATGACTAGAATTCTAAAAATCCACACTATCCTAGAATGTAATTTGTTGTTTCATTTAATAAGATGTCTGCCCATTTTTTTTTTCTTTCCTAAGCTGCATCCAATGAGCAAAACGTGTTTTCTGAACTCGCCCATTTGAGGTATGCTGTACATTTTAAGGTATTGAACTTACAGTGCCCCCAAAAGGAGTATTTCTCTATTTCACCTTTAATGAAAGACATCATATTGGTAAACAAACATATACTACAAAGCTCCTGACAATGGCCAAGTAAAATTTTAAACTCATGTAATTTTAATAAGAACAAGTAAACCTGACATGCCCTTCACACCCAACACTAACATTTTCAAAGATCTAAAGTTCTCAGCTTGTGTTCTGTTTACTGTTGACTTGCCCATAAGATCGTTTAGTTCATTCCTACCATAATAACTTGGTATTGAAGGTTAAAAGCATATTAAGAAAGTTCTTTCTGAATTATTGGCAACTTATGATCCTGAAACATAAAGTTGGAAAGGGTTTTATTCACTATTTTTGTTTCCTGACCTACTTTTGCTCCCTTCCAGTTCTCTAAAACTGCTAATGCAGACATGATACATTCATTATTTTGCTTTTAAGAATTAATTAAGCATCTACTATGTATCATACATCATTAAAGAGATTGGAAAAGTAATGATATACAGGAAAAGATCAGGACCTGTTCCATTGCCATAGGTGATGTTTTTTTCTGAGAAGAAACCCTCCCTACCTTCCACTCCCACTCTGCCTACAACTGCCATTATAGATGGTCTCTTTGCCTTAGAGAATCTGCTATCCCACACTTAGATACAAATGCGTACAAATGAAATTGTCTGTGAAACAGTACAGATTTTTACTGAATTCTCTTCACATAACCTAAGTCTAGCTTACACTTTCAAGAATCTCACTGAGATGTTACTACATTTCAAAGTATAAAGGAAATAGAAAACAGAACATAATTTTCTAAGTCATGACTTTGACATAACTTTTACATTTTACACAGAACTAAGAGAAGGGCACCTGCTCACTCAATAGGTGCTGAACATTCAAGCAGCACTGTGGCTACACTAATGATGATTTCTCTGGCAATGAAAATCTCCACTGTTGAGAAAAGTGACTATATTTCAATGTTTAGCAAAGACTCTATTTTGGAAACCATTAGAGCAATAGACTGAATAGAATTATCTTTTATCATTAAAAGCTCCTTGGAGATTACATATTCTCTAACAGAAACTGAATTTTGGGGGATTTGGAGGCAGTGGTTTCTAAACATGCCTGCAGATTGGAACCACCTGGAGTAGTTTAAAGACATTAGTGGTTACACCCCACCCCTAGAGATACTGACTTAATTGGTCTGGGTGTGGCCTTGGAATCAGAATTTTAAAGCTCCCAGGTGACTCGATGTGTAGCCAACATGGAGCATCACTGTTACAAATTCTTGGGTTTAACTTGGTCAGTCATTTCAAACACTTAGATTTATACATTTTTTTCTCCTGGTCTAATTTCTTCTGTCTTGTAGTTCTTATGATGAGATTGCAAACTGCTGATGGGAATGAAAGCTCAGAGAAAGGAACTTCTGACCTCTAATATGAAATTCATTTTTGTGCATAAGAGAAAGAGATATTTGTGAAGACCTATTTGGTTTGAACCTAATTAGTTAGATGTTTAAGACAGGCTGCTTCACGTCTTTATTCCATCCTTCAAATATGGCCAACATTGTATGTATGTGTGTCAGAGAGGGAGAGAGGGAGAGAAGGAGGGGGAGAGAGAGAAATCAAATAAGAGAATGGGAGAGATCTGGAAACTAAGAAATGGAGAAGACTGAAAATAGTCCCCTATCCCTTCCACCTTATAGAGAGTCTAGGGGATTTTAAATGCCCTGGGCATTTGAGGACAGTTTGGCAAACTGGTGCTAATCTATTTGTCAGTATATCACTCATAATGATTCTACATTGTACAGGCACTGCTGGAGATTTGGAGGTGAATAACAAGACAAAACAAAGCCTAGCAAAAGTGTTTTGTACCAGGGGCTTAGAGAACCTTGGTGAAGTGCAATAACCTTTTCCTTTGCATTCCAAAGGAAGTGAACTCTCCCTCAATCCAGTTTATAACCATGAAAAAACTGCAACCCTCCTTGCAGAATGATTAATGACCACAATGGGTTTAAAGTCAATTTCCAAAGACAACTTAAACATAATGTTTTTATTTCAAAACTGGCATCTTCTATCAGTTGTTTGTGCCCCTTTTGTGGCACACATTAGGTTGCACCTGGTGTAATATTTATGTAGTTGGCTTATCCTGTTGACTAAAACAGGTGGTCAGTGAGGACAGGACTTGTGTCATACTTCTCTTTGTACCTATATATGTAGCAATCACATTGCACAAGGTAGGTTCTCTAACATATTCATGGAATTCAATGAAGTTCTTCAGGTCTCTTTAAAAAACTGAACAATATATTTAGTGGAATCTCTCCAAAGTATTGTGGATGAGTGGGGAGTAAAGAGATAAGAAACAGGTGGATATAACATTCTTTATAAAAGCCTAAAAGCTATTTTCTTACATTGACTCATAATTTGCCAACAATCAATTCTAACCAGATTTTCAAGCTTCTAGTTCAAGGTGAATATAATGTATGTTGTTGGAACTTAATACAGATACTTATATATCTTGAAAAATATCCATGCTTTATTATTAACGGACCTCAGCAAACTTATCTTCAGTTATTGAAATTCTAGTTTTCTTTCTCTTAACCCAGAATCAATTTTAGAAAAAACTTTAAAATTCTGCTTTAGCATCATTTAGTGTAAAATCTGGAAACCAAAGATGGTATTGCTTTAAAAGTAATTTCATCTAAGTGTCTATGGCACTAAATTTCATTTCCAAAGCACACATGAAAGATGCATCTTAATTCCAGGCCATTGTTTACTCAATTCCCGCTACATGTTCCATCAGGACATTGGCTCTGAGGCTTTCCCCATTCTGTGAATAAATACAGGTTAAGCGTCATGATCTTTTTCTTAATTTAATTAAAAAAGGAGCAAAACCAAAGAAGGAAGGTGAGGAAAAAATTAGAATATTTCTAATGTAATATCTGAAGTGTCTATACATAACTATAAGTATAGAAAAGTTTCAAATAAGTATCAAAAAAGTAAAAATATATAAAATGAAGTAAACCAATGAAGATCATTACAAAACATCTATAAAGACAAACTGCTGAAAATAAGCACATTATAAAAGGGACATAGATATTACAGACATAATAAAAAGAGAGATAGTCATTTCCTTCCACATGAAGTCAGAATATTTTATTATCTGTAGCAAGCCGATATGTGATTCTTTGTCCTTCAACAAAATAGAACCAATTGAATGTTCTTTTCCTCCCACAATAGAAAATTGCTTATTCCACTGTAGTGAATATAATTAAATGAATAACCAAGGTATATGACTAGCATAAAGATCTATGCTAGATATCATAATAAAAAAATATAACTTTCTAGAACATATGCATTATCAGATTTCCCTGGAAAAATAAGTATAATTAGATTTTCACACAAGGTTTTAAAAATCCAGTTATATCAGCAGGTTTTGAGTACTAATGGAAAATGGAATTGATGCAATTATTTTGAACAGTGGCAGGAAGCACGGCTTTTAGGAGAATCAGCTTAAAGAAAAAAAAAAATCCCAGTTGCATGTGCATTAAAGCTGTCAAGACTCTAAGCTAAAGATCTGCTCTCTGTGCCAGCTAAACCCCTACCCACCTCCGGAAAGTAACTTTCTGAAGCCTTGCCAAACCCTTTGCTTGAAAATAACATCCTAATTGGTTTCTTCTAATAAAATTCAAAATGCTCTTTTGGTGATGATAATACCTTCATTGTTTTATTCCAGCTTAATGTTCTGGTCTCCTGGAATGTTCTGAGTATTACCATTCAGGGGAAAGAAAAAAAAAATCCATGAATGTGAATTTATGGAGTGATAGTCTGGCTGGATGGACCAACAAAAGTTGGAAACTTTTGATGCCAGAAAGACTGCCTCTAAAAGTTATGGCTCTATTTAAACCTTTAAGACTTGTAGATAACAGCAATGAGATCCCAATATTTTCCCATTGTCTACATCATTATTACACAATAACATTCAGATATGAATACAGAACCAGTTTGATAATTTTTAGAGAAAGCTTAAGGTTCTTACTGACAACTGACACAATTAATTACCCAGAGAATCTTTCAAATCAAGAGACCATTTAAGGCATGAGGTCTTGTTTTTGCTTGAATTAATGACAACTGGTGTGTATTTAGGGCTTCCCTGGCGGCTCAGCTGGTAAAGAATCCAACTGCATTGCGGCAGACCTGGGTTTGATCCCAGGATTGGAAGATCTCCTGGAGAAGGGAACGGCTACCCACTCCAGTATTCTAGCCTGGAGAATTGCGTGGACTGTGTATTTACGAGGCTGGTAAACTTATAAAGAGTGCTTTGAAATATTCACCACATCATATTATCAAAACTTCTGCATGCCTCATCATCATCTTCAGTTTATTTTATATAAATAAATATAAATTTTATATAAATAAATATATAATATTTTAAATTCAGTCTACTGAATGATTTGATACATATAGGTATAACTCTAATTCCATTATGAAATTCAATGGAAATGCTTTTTTATACAAGCCAACTTTATAATCACTTCATTAAAAAAGAGGTCTTGTGTTAAGAACTACAGTTCTGTAGAACTGTAATACTCTCTACCATTTAAAACAGTGTGGCCACATACACCACTTCTATCTGACCTAAAGGAGTATCAGGATGTTATACTCCCCTTAATCCCAGTTTCTAATTATGTTAGTATTGTCTTAAAAGCTTGAAATCCTTGTATCCATCATAAAATTTCAGTAATGAATGAAGCCCAAGCTTGGTGCACTTAACATCTGTTTGTATAGTTATGTCTATTTAGAAAGAAAAGAGAAGGATTTTTTAATCTGAATTTTTCAAAGATTTTAGAAAGAGAAGCTCATGATAAAAGATTATGTTTCATATGCTATAATTGGGACTCTGCTAAGTCCTTGGTAATTGACGCTAACTATAGTCAACACTAGCAACTTGGGTTGGAAGACTTAAACTGCTGTAAAAGAAGCAAAGGTTGTAAACAAATTTAGGTAGTTACTTTACATATTATTTTTGTTCCATTCACTCCCTTTAAGTTCCTGTTATCTATGCTAAGAATGGATTACTTTGTTCTGGCAGCAGGTCATTTTGTTCCCACCATTACTAGACATCAATAATGGGAGGAACCCACTCCAGTGTTCTTGCCTGAAGAATTGCAGGGATGACAGAGCCTGGTGGGCTGCTGTCTAAGGGGTTGCACAGTGTCGGACATAATTGAAGCAACTTAGCAGCAGCAGCAATAATGGGAGGGAAGAAAAGCTCAAATATATAAGCCACCAATTTCTTGTCCTGGTCTTCAGCTCAACTGTACTAGCTGTTACTGTATAACTGTATATGAATATATATTAATATAATATTATATATATTATACTATATATACTATATATATTAATACAATATATAAATATTATATTAATATTTAGAGTACTAAAGTGTTTGTCAAGCTGATTATCTGATTATTAAATGATAAATTTGTGGTAACCACAAACTTAAAATAAGAAAACTTATAAGTAATACATAATAAAAATGGTATCAGGAATACAACTCTTTCTGTTGTTGTTATTTCTCAGTTTTGGTTACATGCACTTAGAATGCACACTTAGGAAAGACTGAAACAGTATTGAAATATAACTGACCTGTGAAAGTGAAAGTTGCTCAGTCGTGTCCCACTCTCTGCGACCCCATGGACTGTACAGCCCATGGAATTCTTCAGGCCAGAATACTGGAGTGAGTAGCCATTCTCCAGGGGACCTTCCCAACCCAGGGATTGAACCCAGGTCTCCCTCATTGCAGGTAGATTCTTTACCAGCTAGGCCACCAGGGAAGCCCAAGAATACTGGAGTGGGTAGTCTATCCCTTCTCCAAGGAATCTTCCCAACCCAGTAACTGAACAGGGGTCTCCTGCATTGCAGGCAATTCTTTACCAGCTGAGGTACCAGGAAAGCCCCTAATTAGATCCTTACTCACAGAGTAAGTATATGTACGTGCTCATTCAGTCGTGTCTGACTCTTTGAGACCCCATGGACTGTGGTCTGTCAGGCTCCTCTGTCCATGGCATTTTCCAGGCAAGAATACTGGAGTGGGTTGCCATTTCCTTCTCCAGGGGATCTTCCTTACCCAGGGATCGAACCACACCCCTATGTCTTCTGCACTGTAGGCTTATTCTTTACTGCTTGGCCACCGGGGAAGCATATGTGTATACATGTATGTGTATGTAAAGACTGTGCATTTATCTTAACTCAGATATAAATTCCCTCGCCATAAGTAATTTATCTTTAGAAAGTAAAATGCTGGACTTCCCTGGTGGTCCAGTGATTAAGAATCTGTTTGCCAATGCAGGGGACATGGATTCGATCCTGGAAGGGAAAAGCCCACGTACCACCAGGGCAATTGAGCTCCAGTCCACAACTACCGAAGCCCTCGCTCTGGAGCCCAGGAGACTTCTCCATGTTACTACCACTGTGCATCACTGGGAAGAGGAGCCCCACCTCGCCACAACTAAAGAAAGACTGTGCGCAGCAACAAAAAGTGCTGCCAAAAAAATTAAAAATTTTTACAAAAGGGAAAAAAAAGTAAAAGCCTATAACAAGGGAATAGGAAGCCTTTCAAGAGAGAATTTAACATTTGCCTCTTTAACGCTCTTACTCCTAAAGAGACTTATGATTTTCTTTTTGCATGATCAGCAGTCTGATCCTCTTCTTAGAGAAATAGCAATTACCTTCTGCAAAATTATATTGCTTTGACTTCTTTGGTCTATCAATTCTGTATTGGCTAGAGACTTGACATTAGTTATTACATTATATATATATATATATATATATATATATATATATGATTCAATATAAGCAATCATATTCAAAGTCTGCTGCTGCTGCTAAGTCACTTCAGTCGTGTCCAACTCTGTGCAACCCCATAGATGGCAGCCCACCAGGCTCCCCCGTCCCTGGGATTCTCCAGGCAAGAACACTGGAGTGGGTTGCCACTTCATTCTCCAAAGTCTGGTACCTGCTAATTTTTTATAAGAAAACAGTTTCAGTAAAGTAGTAATTTATGAATTAATTACATAGAATATTTTACATTTTTATTATCAAGAAACTTAAGTGCTAGAAAACGTTAAAGTTGAGAAAGGCAAGAATATTTGGCACTTTCATTGGCATCACTGCAAATCAGATCTTAAGATTATTTAAATGATTGTTTCCTTCTAAGATAATACATAGAATACTCTCTTCTAGGGATTGACAAAGGAGAAAATGCAATCCTGATGTACATAGCACAGTAAGTGAAACTCCTGACTATAAGAGCAGTAACTCAGAGAAGGCAAGACAAAGAATATGTTCATTAGTTTACATAAATTAAAAATGAAAATATGAAATTTTAGTATTTATGTATTGCCTAGAGACATTTCTGATATACTATTCAATATATCTGCAACCTGACATATAATAATCCATAAATTATTGCTGTAGCCCACCAGGCTCTTCTGTCCATGGGACAACCCAGGTAAGAATCTTGTAGTGGGTTGCCATTTCCTCCTCCAGGGGACCTTTCTGACCCAGGGATTGAACTCGTTCCTCTTGGGTCTCTTGCATTGGCAAGCAGATTGTTTACCACTGAAACACCTGGGAAACTCCAAATTATTGCTACAAATCAGTAATTAACAATTTAAGGTAAGTTAAAGCTACAGTGTTGTGTATAATTTGGGAAAGCAAACAGCAGGAGACAAATTTACTAATATTCAAATTAATGGCCCAGCATTTCTTCAGATTTTGTAATAAGCATTTGCAGAATGTCTCTGATTCTCTACATAATTAATTTTCTTCTTCCTATACCATTTCCCTCTTCCAGTCTTGTCTCTGTTACCATCCATCCAGCTGTAGGTCCTTAGCCAAGACATGTAGTCCCTTGGGGACTCCATGCCTGCCTATTTCCTAGGAATTCTGTAATAAATGAGATAACGTGCGGAAATTCTCTGAAAAGTTAAAAAGTACCCTGTAGAAGTAACATATTACTACTGAGTGCCCAAAGGCAGTTCATTCTTAGTAAATGGAGGGAAGGTTGAAATGATTGTTTCTGAGCATGTACCTTGGAAATGTAGTATGTACTTGCCTTCTTTTACAGCTCAGCACATTGTTTCATAGTTAGTGCTGTCCTAAAATAGCACATGGCTCAGCACTGAGCTCTGCCTTTTATGTGCCCTTCTTGCCAACTCATACTCTGCCTTAGAAAACGTCTAACCTTTCTGTTCCTTGCTTTTAACTTTGTTTTCATTAACAACAGAGGTTCTAAGTAACACACAAATGAAAATGTAGAAGGCAAAAAAGAGTATAGGAATTTGCTCAAAGTTGGCAGCTCTCTTTCTCAATACTTTTATTTTTGACAGTAATGGAACTAAATCAAGATGACTGGATTTTTTCTACCTCGTTATATAAAAGATATTTGGGAAATGAAAACATTGAAAGTCTCTCACTGCTATAGTCACTTGACACTGTAATGATATTTATAAAAAAGAAAACTATTTTTTTAACGAAAATATAGGCTATATTGAACTTATGTAGACACACCCTGATAAGCCTGCATAGTGAGGTGAGGAGAGTGAATAATTAGTCTTTCTATCATTTCTGAGTTCAGAATTAGCTCTCAGAGCCACAAAAGGAGACCTCAGCTATAGCAACAAAATAAACTTGTTCCAGAGGGGTACTTCCCTCATCGTCACCTTGATGAATCTGAAATTGAAGAGGGAATTAGGAATGGTATAGAGAATGAGTTTTGATTCCATCACGTTCATGAAGGTTTGCTGTTTCAAGAGGAAAGCAAAAATTTACTGACACCTTTAATGTGATAAAGGGAATTATACGTGACTTTCAGAAAATGTTTTTTTCTTTTCATTGTGATTTTTTGTGGAGCTTAAAACTAATTCTAGCAGTATCTCCAGAAATGGTTCTGCACTCTGCTTGCTCGTGCTTTATCATGTTCCTTTCCATTCCTGTGACCTTAGGCAAGTTACTTTCTCTGCAGCTCTATTTTATGAGGATAAAAATAGTCCCTATTCACAGTGTTGTTAGAGAATTAAATAACATGATGTGTATAAATAGTGCCTGGCACAAATGCAATATTAATGTTAGTGATTACTATTATAATGAATAAATTATCAAAATAGTTTAGAAACACAGAAGGCAAAATGGTAGCACACATCTATGAAGGATGGAAAAATGCATATATTTAGTTCTATGTACAATCATCTAAATCAAAACTGCAAAGAAAGTGTATGTAACATACACTATTATTCACCCTTGTGAAGAACATATTCACATACTTGATCAATATGAAAAAAAGTGAAAATGTTAGTCACTTAGTCGTGTCCAACTCTTTGTGACCTCATGGGATGTAACCCGCCAGGTTCTGTCCGTGGAATTCTCCAGGAAATAATACTGGAGTGGGTAGCCATTCCCTTCTCCAGGGAATCTTCCCGACCCATGGATCAAACCTGCATCTTCCACACTGAAGGCAGATTCTTTACTATCTGAGCCACCAAGGAAGTCCTGATTGACGTGCAAGTGTATTAAAATTACCTAGCATCACTTGAGCCATCTTCATTTGACAGTTCAACCACTAATATTCACATGTATCTATGGATAATCATGGAATATAACATCCTTTTTCCATCGAATTGCTACTGATGGTTGACTAATCAGATCACATAAGCTCAATCTTCTGATTTCATTTCACTGAAGCAACCCTCTTTGTTTCCAACTGCAGAAACCTTATACCTACCTCTAGGAATGGCTTAACTTCACAGCATCATCCTTTGGCAACATATTTAAGCTTATTAGATGCTAAGAAAGCTTACTTAGTACAAGAATTACTTTTTTTTATGACAGGAAAATACAGGTTTCCAACTATTTTCTAAAAATCATTTAAAAAGAGATCCATAGCATATCACTGTAATACATTTCTGCATTAATACAATTAATTAATACAATTCTGTAATAATTTCTAGTATTTCCAAAGAGACATTCTTTGTGATAATTAAAGAATTTCACAAATTTCTCACAATTCAAGGCTATGAAACAAGATTTTGTCTTATTTTGACTACTAGAGTCTCGTGTCAATATATACCTTACAGCAAAACATACATTTAAATTTTTTGACAATTTCTTCTCATTTTTTATCTCCATAGTATTTTATAACTATTTTAACTTGCTCTTTACATAACAAACTTACTGTTACTCTACTTAAAAATCTTTATGCTTTAGGTAATGTCCAATTCACACTTGTATTCATCAATCCCTTCCTGAGTTCAGTGATTCTCTCAGAGAGGAAGAATGCTAAGAGATTCTTATTCACACAGCACCCCTTGTTGAGTTAAGTTTATTAAAACACGCAGGTGTTATTTAACACATTTAATTGATATTTAACTGAGACCACTGGAAGGGAAATTAAAGGAAACTGTAGAAGCACAAGTTTTCCCAAGAACTAAATATTTCAGAAGATTCAGTACAATCAGAGTGAGCATTCTCTAAGATTAATGGAGAAACCAAGATTTTATTTTTATATCTTGGGCAGCCATTAGACAAACAGTTTTCAACAAATGTGCCTTGCAATGTTAATGCTACCAGAGTTCATAAAGAGGTGATTTATTATTTTGAGTTTATTGTCCGGTAACAATTCATCAGCTTTTGGATTTAGCCTATGAGTTCACAGGGGTCCTTTCATTTATTGTCTAATTAACTAAACTTTTTGTCAAATGAGACAGATATTAAAAGAGAAAAGAGGTTTTGTAAAATTCCATCATCTTTCATTTATATATTATCAGTAACCTGGAGATTTTGACAACTTATTAATTAAAATATAGCACTGAAAGAAGGCAGAAAGAATCATGAGGTAAATAACTGAAAGAGCTTATACTCTTATGCAACCCTAGTCCCTACAGTTAATACACTTGTTTCCCAATACAACTCACACTGACACTTTTATGTTTTTAAACTGCTCTCATACATATGTAAATATAACTGTAAAACTCGACTTTGGACTGGAAAACTGGCCAATAATAGCTGTGCATCCAAATAGTAAAAATCTTGATTGAGTTTTAATATTTTTTTTAATTTTTTTTCTTTTATTTATTTATTTATTTTAATTTTCTTTACATTATCGTGTTGGTTTTGCCATACATTGACATGAATCTGCCATGGGTATACATGTGTTCCCCTTCCAGAAACCCCCTCCCACCTCCCTCCCGATTCCCTCTCTCTGGGTCATTCCGGTGCACCAGCCCTGAGCATCTTTAATTGTCATTTTTCTTTTGAGTTTTTGGAAATTAGTCACAGGCTTAAGTGGGAGTAGCACACTTTAGGAGTGGGAAGTCATAACTATTTTGGTGAACAAAAGCAAAAAATTACTAGCAATCACAAATAATTGACTTTTCTGCCATGCATTTGACTATCAGTGAATTTATTTTTGAGCATTCATAGTTTTATAAAGCATTTTAAAATATTTCCATATGTACCATGATAACTCATAAATTTTTAGCCAAAAGAAAACCTGAAGTAGAGCCAGACAGCTGCCGGTTTAGTAAAATGATATTTAGACTTTTTGAACAATGTGTGTTAATTGAGCACACCTTAGTTTTATCCTACTTCTTTATTTCAGAATATTATCTTTCTAGATTGAAAAACATATAATCAAAAAAGATAATCCAGTATTTATTAGGATTACTTAAAAAAACCAAGTCTGATAACTTAGAGGATTGTACTAAAAAAAAAAAATCCACATGATTGAATTATTGCTTCTTTGGTAACTGAGGTGAAGCTACCGTGTAATTTACTACAAGTTAACTTCTGGATTGTAGCTGATACCTGATCTTAGGGGCCTTCCTGGTGCTCAGTGGTAAAGAATCCGACTACAATACAGAAGATGTGGGTTCAATTCCTGGGTTGGGAAGATCCCCTGGAGAAGGAAATGAAAACCCATTCCAGTATTCTTGCCTGGGAAATGCCATGGACAGGGAGCCTGGTGGGTTAAAATCCATGGGGTGGCAAAAGAGTCAGACACTTAGTGACTAAACAACAACAACAACAACCCAATTTTAAAACACACACCAAAAAAACAAACAAAAAAAAAATCCAAGATACTGTACTCTTTCAGCAATTTAATAATATATATCTTCATTGGTTCATATAAAATTAACAAATCCAGTAATTTTCAAGTGAAATATTGGACTTAAGGTATATTAAATTTTCATATACAATGCATTCCAAAGAACAAATATTCCTGAATAAATCTCAAGTATGTCAAAAGTATGAAAAAAAAATAAACTATTTAACAGCCATTGCTTTGAGTGTATGCCCATATTTGTTATTTACATGAGTATATTTATATTTGCGATTGATTTTATTGGCATCTTTTTATGGATATTTTTATACACATAAATTTTATATCACAGTGCAGAAGTGGATCAGGAATCATCCCACATGCTCTCCTTTCTGAGGTTTTATAATACTCTTAAATGCGCTTAGAATGACAAATTGTTGTCTACAATTTCAAGCCACATACTATGTGCCATGACAGTCAAAAAGTAGATTAGATTCTTATTAAATTTAGGCTCATCATGAAAAATTGAAATTTAGAAAAATAGAATCTTAAAAAAAATAATTCATCTGGGTCAATACTTCCAAATTCTAGACATACCTAGATGTGCCAAACATGCTAGCATACATAGATGCCAATGACACTGAGGATTAAGACAATACTACTGGCAAGTTACCTATCAAGGACCTATATGCAATATCTTTCATTTAACACTGGAAACCAGGCTTCTAATCAAAATGCATAGAAGGTTCTCTGGTAGAAAATGTCTAAAATTTACAGAGGTTAGATGTCCATGGGGAAGGACACAGAATAATTAGAAGGAAGTTTGAAAATTAACTGAAAAGGGTTAACATAAAAGGTGAATTCCCAGACCACACTGAATCTTTAGTATACAATGTGAAGAGTTTGGATATAGAGGCTTCCCTCGTAGCTCAGTCGGTAAAGAATCTCCCTAGACCGGGGTTTATTTCCTGGGTTGGAAAGAACCCCTGGAGAAGCAAATGGCAACCCACTCCAGTACTCTTGCCTGGAGAATTCCATGGAGAGAGGAGCCCCCAGGCTACAGCCCACAGTGTCACAAGAGTCAGACACGGCCTAGTGACTGACTAAACCACCACCAGAAAACACCTGACCATCACCTGCATAGCAGGGGATGAATCTGAATTCATTTGTGTAAAAAGTAACAAAAACTCCTCTCTCATGCTGTTTGTATTCTAGTGCTATGATGAAGAAATGAGTATCTGTTACATTTTACCTCGTATGTATCATTTAAAAAACAACTAAAATTCACTGAAGAGTGACTATACTATACCAAAGCGTTATTGGTTGTGGAGGTGTAGTGGTAAATGGGTATCAAAACTTATGTTGATTCATCATTTATTGAGCAATAACAAACAGCAGTCTCTATGTTAAGTGCAGTGGAATTAATTACAGTATAAATGAAGATCATGTTGCTGTGTTAGTCAGTTAGTTGTGTCTGACTCTTTGTGACCCCATGGAGTGTAGCCTGCCGAGCTCCCCTGTTCATGGAATTCTCCAGGCAAGAATACTGGAGTGGTTAGCCATTCCTTCTCCAGAGATCTTCCTGCCCCAGGGATTGAATCCAGGTCTCCTGCAGCGGAGCAGATTCTCTACCTTTTGAGCCACCAGAGGAGGCCAAATGAAGATCATATTTACAAACAATAACTCATGTAATACATGCAAGCCTTCATGTATTAGAATAGAATGAACACTACATACAACATAAAACACTTTACAAACTTAACTCATTTAATTTTCAAATTGATTTCATGAAGCAGCACCATCATGTTATAGACAATAAAATTCTGGATTAGGAAAATTAGGTAACCACCCCAATACAGCATACTCAGAAAGGAGCAAACGACTATGATTTAAAATCAGTAATAAAGCCAAGGAATTTTTAAAAAATTGTTTAGGTTTCTTTTCTTCCACTTGCCTAGGTCCTTCACACAAAATGTTCTTAAAAATACTAAGGGTATTATTGTGAAAGATTTACTCAAAGGAGGTTATATTTATAAAATTAAGCTCAAATATCATATAATTTTAGCAAGGGATATAGCAAGGGGCCTTAGAAACAATTTAGTCCAAAGTTTATTGTACCTGATTGAGGAAATCGAGGTCCTGACAAAGTTTCAGAGTTAATTACTGAAGAAGTAAGGATTGAAAACCCCAAAATACTTATTTCCATGTAAACACTGTTCTCATTATACCATACTATCAATCTAATATCCATACATTTATGTGCATAAAACTATTTGCTTAAATGTATTTCATAATATTTTATTAAAAATTTCCTTAAGGGCATTGAAATCATAACCAATATTTTCCCCACTAAATTATAATTAAACTTTTGTTAATACTTTCCATTCTACAGAAAAATGAAAGTGTTACATTCAGACAAAATACATTTCAGAACAAAAATTACTACCAGGAATAATCAGAGATATTTCATAATGGAAAAGATGTAAATTTATCAAGAAGCATAACACTCCTAAATAAGTCAGTACTTAATAACAGAAATTAAAAACATGATTATAAAATCACTGCAGATGGTGATTGCAGCCATGAAATTAAAAGATGCTTTCTCCTTGCAAGAAAATCTGTGACAAACCTAGACAGCATATTAAAAAGCAGAGACACTATTTTACTGACAAAGGTCCATCTAGTCAAAGCTGTATTTTTTCCTGCTCATATTTGGATGTGAGAGTTGGGCCATAAAGAAAGCCGAGCTCCAAAGAACAGATGCTTTGGAGAAGACTCTTGAGAGTCCCTTGGACTGCAAGGAGATCCAACCAGTCAATCCTAAAGAAAATCAGTCCTGAATAGTCACAGGAAGGACTGATGCTGAAGCCGAAGCTCCAAGAATCTGGCCACCTGATTCGAAGAACTGACTCATTAGAAAAGACTCTGATGCTGGCAAAGATTGAAGGCAGAAGGATAAGGGGACAACAGAGGATAAGATGGTTGGATGGAATCACCGACTCAATGGACATGAGTTTGAGCAAGCTCCAGGAGTTGGTGATGGACAGGAAAGCCTGGCGTGCTGCAGTCCATGGAGTCACAAAGAGTCCAACATGACTGAGCAACTGACCTGAATTGAATTTGGTCAGTTCAAGCCAAGAAACATAGGAAGATCTTGAACTCACCATCTCACATGAACATAACCAAATCTTCCACTATGAAAGGAATGATTCCCTCTTAAAAAAAAAAAAGAAAAGAAAAGAAAAGAAAGAGCTGGAAGCTAGATAAACAGCTCAAAGGATAAAAGGGTCAGGACAGACAGAGATGTTTTCTTGCCAAAAAATCCATCTCTGGTACAGCAAACCACAATCAGCTCACAAATATGGAACTTCTCCTTTTGGAGTGAGTGGTTTGTACCCCTTACCAAGCACCCCAACCCTTGGGACTTGCATAGGAGACATGAGCTCCCATAATGTCTGGCTTTAAAACCAAGGAACTTATTTCCAGGGGCTTATGTTCAGGCTCCAAAAGGCCGTTGGAGTCTAGATTCTGCTATTTAAAGACTTATAGACAACTCACTTTGGGACTCAGTAGAAAAGAAGCAGCCTAAAAAGTCCCTAGTCTATATGTGAAGGCAATTCATTTGCCAATCTTAAAGCATCTGCTGGGGTTGGGGATGGGGCGGGGGACAGTGCAGGGGAGGAGTGGTGGACTGCTGGGACTCTTCTGGGGATTGAGGTGTTAGTGAGTGACATTTTTTGTGTTCTCCCCACTACCTGGCTAGTGCCAGCAGGCACAAACAGACACAGCACTCTCCTGTTGCTCTGCAATATCTGTTACTCGTGACTTGCCCTGTGCTCTCCCTCTGCTTTAGGAAAGCTGGAAGTTGCTTTACTGCACTCTTCCACTTCATCACTGCTGTTAAAGTCTGCAGATTCATCATGACCCTGAGCTCTCCTGCTGCATCACTAAAGCCAGCAGGTATGCCCAGTCCACAGAGAAGATGCACCCTGATTATCTGGTGTGGTGGCCTGGCAAGCTTTTTGGACTGAAATAATCAGTCAGTTCTTGGGAGGCTACCACACCCAAGGCATTGAACAGACACAGCATAATGAAACACAACCTGACTTTCTGTGAAAAAAAAAAGAGAGAGAGACCTATTTTTTTGAGCTTTGGTCTTAAGGGGAGACTTAACATTTGCCACACACTAGAGGCTGTGAAGTGCTCTCAGGGAACGTAGGCCAGAGAATGCCATGGTTGTACTCTACTCTGGCCTCACTTCAGCTCACTAGTACCTACCAGAAAAGTAGTTTATACACTTGTTTGGAGCCCTGAGTTTCACAACTGTCATCCAGGGGACACCTTCATATCACCTGGTCTGGAGGACAGCAGGGCTTAAAATTGTGGTCCCAAGAGCTTTTGCATATATCAAAAGCTGCTACTTGAGGATAGTCTTCCAATCAGCCTGAAACTAGGTTCTCCCTGAGATCCCTTGCTATGAAACTCTCACAGTCATTGTTACATCCTCATCTGTGACCCAACAAGAATGAATCAGACGGATTAAACAATCACAAGGCTTCCTTAGACAATCAAAAGGCTTTCAGAATCCACCTGCAATGTGGGAGAGCAGGGTTTGATCCCTGGTTTGGGAAGATCCTCCGGAGAAGGGAATGGCAACCCACTCTAGTATTCTGGCCTGGAGAATTTCATGGACAGAGGTTAAGAGTCCATTGGGTCACAGAATCAGATAGAACTGAACTTTCACACTTTCAGACAATCACAAAGGTTTGAGAGACAAGCAAGTGTTAGTTCAAGGTTGAACAATTAAGGTTCATCTCCTACATAAGACCATTCCTTCATATTTCATATAATACACAGAAACAAAGAGTCAAGCAAAATGAGGAAACAAGAATGTGCTCCAAACAAAGAACAAAATAAAACCTCAGGAAAAAAATCTGAATTAAATGGAGACAAGAAATTTATCTGATTAACATTTCAAAGTACAAGTCATAAAGATGCTCACTGAATTTGGAAGAAGACTGATGAAGACAGTAAGAACCTGAATAATACAGAAAAGATAAGAAAGTACAAAACAGAAGTCTCAGAATTAAAGAATATAAAAACTGAACTGAAAAATACAGTAGAGGCGCTCAACAGCAGATAAGATGAAACAGAAGAATCAGTAATCTGGTGACAGGGCAGTGGAATTCATCCAAACAGGGAAACAAAGCAAGACAAACAAACACACAAAAAAAGAAAAGAATTGTTAAAAGTTAAGAAAGCTTATGGTACCTGTATGACAACACGAAAAGGAGCAACATTTGCTTAACCAGGGTCCCAGAAGGACAAAAATGAGAGAAAAGGTAGGAAATTTATTAGAAGAAATAATGGTTGAAAACTTCCCTAATTTTGGAAACAGACATCCAGATCAAAGAATTCCTAAAAGTTTCAAATAAGAAGAACCCAAGAGATCCACACAATGACACACTGTAATGATAAGGTCAAAATTTAAAGATCACCAAAGAATCTTAAAAACAGCAAGAGAGAGAGAAAAAAAAAAAAGCAACTTGTTACATATAATGGGAACCCTATAAGACTTATCGGCAGAATTTTTAGCAGAAACTTTCAAGGACAAAAGAGAGTAGCATGATATATTCAAGGTGTTAAAAGGAAAAAAAAAAAAAAAAACTTCCAACCAAAAATACTCTGCCCCTCAATGTTATCATCCTGAACCAAAGGAAAGATAAAAGTTTTCCAGTCAGGAAAACTAAAGGAGTTCACAACCAATAAACTGGCCCTATAAGAAAAGCTAAAGGAACTTCCTTAAGCTGAAAAGAAAGAGAACCAACAGGTAACAAGAAAACATATGAAAATAAAAATCTCACTGGTACATAAAAGGTAAGAAAAAAATCTGAGCATAACAGTAAAGAAAGTTATCAAAACACAAAGGAAGATACTCTGTAATGGCC
Organism: Antilocapra americana; assembly: GCA_007570785.1. NCBI lineage: Eukaryota > Metazoa > Chordata > Mammalia > Artiodactyla > Antilocapridae > Antilocapra > Antilocapra americana. The sequence continues at coordinate 3,940,943 of ML660214.1, forward strand.
TATATGGGAAAAGAATCTAAGGAAAAAAGAAAAGAGTAGATATATGTATACATATCCCTGATTTAATGCACTATACAACAGAAACTAACACAGTAAATCAACTATGATGTGTGTGCTGAATGGTTCATTCCTTTCAACTTTTTGTGACCCCATGGACTGTAGCCTTCCATGCTCCTCTGTCCATGTGATTCTTCAGGCAAGAATACTGGAGTGGGTTGCCATTCCCTTCTCCAGGGAATATTGCTGACCCAGGTATCAAACCTGCATATCCTATGTCTCCTGCATTGACAGATGGATTTTCCAACACTAAGTCACCTGGGAAGCCCTGTAAATCAGCTATATTCCAATAAATATTGGAAAAAGCAGCTATCAAGCAATAAAAAAACAAACAAACAACAACAACAACAAATGTACAAGGGAAGAGAATAAGAGAAGAAAGGAAGAGAGAACAGCAAGAAAACAATTATTAATACAAAAATCATATATACTTATTTAATATTACTTTAAATATAAATGGAATAAATTCTACAATCAAAACACACAGAATGCTGAATGGATTAAAAACAAGACCCAATTACATGTTTCTTACAAGAGATTGACTTCAGATGTAAGGCATACATACACTAAATGTTAAGGGATAAAAAAAAGACATTCTATGCAAACAGAAACCAAAAGAAAGTTGGGATAGATATATTTATATCAGACAAAATAGACTTTAAACCAAGAATGTAAAAGATAAAACAAAGATGGTTATTATATGATAAAGGTGTCAAACCAACAAGAAGATATAATATTTGTAATATTTATGCATCCAAAATAGGAGTACCTAAACATACAATGCAAATATTAGCAGTCCTAAAGGGAAAAAATGACAGCAATATAATAGGAGAGAACTTTAATATATCCCTTAAATCAATGAATAGATCATCCCAACAGAAAATCATCAGTCTTGAACAAAACATTAAACCTGAAAGACTTAACAGATGCATATAGAACATTCTATCTAAAAACATCAGAATAAACATTCTTCTCAAGGGCACATGGAATATTTTTTCAGGATAGATCAAAATTTAGGTCATATGCATTTAAGAAGACTGAAATCAAATCAATTATCTTTCTGATCACAATGGTATAAGACTAGAAATCAATTACAAGAAAAATCTGAAAAACAAAAACAAAACTCTACAAATATGTGGAGATTAAACATGTTACTGAACAACTTGAACACTTAGCAGCTAAACAACAACAACTAAACAAACAATTGGTCAATGAAGAAATCAAAACAAAAATAAAGAAAATATCTTGGGACACATGAAAATGGAAATACAACACACCAAAATCTATCATGCTATGTTATGCTATACTAAGTTGCTTCAGTCGTGTCCGACTCTTTGTGACCCCATGGACTAGAGCCCACCAGGCTCCTCTGCCCAAGGGATTCTCTAAGCAAGAATACTGGAGTGAGTATCCATCATAAAGGACACCAACCACACACACAAATTATAGGCCAATATCCCAGATAAACATAGCTGCAAAAATCAACAAAATATCAGCAGACAGAATTCAACAATACATTAACAGGAGCATACATCATAATCAATTGGGAGTTATTCTAGGGATGTAAGAATGGTTCAATATCAGCAAACCAATCATCATGATAAACTACAGTATCAAAATGAAGGAGAAAAACTGATTGTCTCAAATAGACGCACAAAATGTATCTGACAAAATTCAACATTCATTTACAAGAAATATTAAATGTGGGAATAGAGGGAACATCCTTCAACATGCTTGCTCCTTGGAAGAAAAGCTATGACAAACCTAGACAGCATATTAGAAAGCAGAGACATTACTTTGTAAACAAAGGTCTGTAGAGACAAAGCTATGGTTTTTCCAATAGTCATGTATGGATGTGAGAGTTGGACCATAAAGAAAGCTGAGTGCCAAAGAATTGACGCTTTTGAACTGTGGTGTTAGAGAAGCCTCTTCAGAGTCCCTAGGACTGCAAGGAGATCAAAGCAGACAATCCTAAAGGAAATCAATCCTGGATATTCATTAGAAGGACTGATGCTAGAGATGAAGCTCTAATACTTTGGCCACCTGATGTGAAGAGCTGACTCATTGGAAAAGACCATGATGCTGGGAAAGATAGAAGGCAGGAAGAGGAGGAGACAACAGAGAACAAGATGATTGGATGGCATCACTGACACTGGACATGAGTTTGAGCAAGCTCTGGGAGATAGTGAAGGACAGGGAACCTTGCGAGCTGCAGTCCATGGGGTTGCAAAGAGTCAGACATGACTGAGTGACTGAAAATTAACAACTTCAACATAATATTAGCAATCAAAACAAGTTCTGTCTATTTATGTACATAGCCTTGCTTTTCCTTATGAACCTTATTGATCCTAAAGGTTTTCTGGAAAGAATATGACAATACTGTTATGAAATACGAATCCATATACTACTGGGTTTTTCAAGAAAAATTCAGTTCAAACAAAAATAATTTGCATGAACTTTTTATTCATTTGAAAAGGTATTTGGCATAAAATTTTATGAAACACACTATCTAATAAGAATAACAGTTCTTTTAACATTCAAGATTTATCCTGCACACACAATTATTTAGTAACACCTGAAGTATATTCTCCCCTAGGAGTGATAACCATCTGGTTGACTTTGTGCTGGATCAATAGGGAAGGCAAATCTGTAAGTCACTGTTTCCCAAATGCTATCACTCCATCACTCCACCACCACAAGAATGGACAGAATGTATATGGGAGAAGAGATCTCTTATTTTACACACCTTTAAACTGACTGTGATTCTTAACTGGACAGTAAGACAAAACTGAAAGGATTCTTCTAATGGGTCACTCAGAAATTTTAAAATATTAATAAATGAAAGAAAGTATATAACTCAGATAAATCCTAATAAGATCACTGAGACACTTTAAGTAATAAGAAATTTGGAACAGGATTTCAAGCAGGTACAGTCAAACCAGTTAAGAAAATTACTGTGACCTAATGATTAAAATTTATATATTTTAAACAACTGGTTTTGCTCAAGATCCTTTTCCTATTACATAGGTCATTTTGGAGGGTTTTTTGTTGTTGTTGTTACTAATTTAGAAGTTGTGGGATTTCATTATCCTTGTTGATATATCTTTTTAAAACAGTATCCAAATTAAGTGAATTCTATCTAGTTATTTACAGGTAAGACTCTTGGGAAGAATAAAATAGGAATTATAAGATTTTCAGATAATTAGTTTATCTAATCATGCTGTATTCTGCATATGTTATAAATTAAGTATTATTCTATAAGAATTTTTTTAAAATTTCAGAGCACTTAAAATTTTAGATATGCAGTATTTTAAAAAGTCCATCATAATTTCCAGTCACATTGTAGACAGTAGTCATTATCCTACACAATACTGAAGTCTGGTTTTAAAAGACTGTATTACTTAATTTCCTCTTTAAAAGATAAAATGTAACTGTCTTTCCAAAAACAGACTTAATGAACTATCTCTAGTGATAAACTTGCTTTTAACAGTTACATATTCAAGCTTAAGTTTTCAGTTTAAAATTTTTTAATTAGTTTCAGTGTAATAGAAAGCAGGTTTAGATACCTACTCTATGTGATCACTTCATCTTCCTATGCATGCATGCATGCTAAGTCGCTTCAGTTGTGTCTGACTCTGTGCGACCTGTGGACAGCAGCCCACCAGGCTCCTCTGTCCATGGAATTCTCTAGGCAAGAAAGCTGGAGTGGGTTGCCATGTCATCTTCCTATAAAATGAGAGAAACATAGAAAACAGGGAGGAAATTGCACTGCTCCTTAATGCCTTTATTTTTTACATGATTAGGTAATTCATAGCTCCAGGGCTTCCCTGGTGGCTCAGTGGTAAAGGATCCACCTGCAATGCAAAAGATGCAGGTTCGATCCCTGGGTCTGGAAGATCCCCTGGGGAAGGAAATGGCAATCCACGTCAGCATTCTTTCCTGGGAAATCTCACAGACAAAGGAGCCATAGTCCATGGGGTTGCAAAAAAGTCAGAAACAACTTAATGAGTAAACAACAACAATTCACAGTTTTCATCCTGGGAGAAGAGATGAAAGCAGCCAGCAAGAGGTGTTAGTAATTAAAAAAAAAAAGACATTTCAAAAGGTCTTTTTTCTTCCCAACTTAACTTGATAGCCATGGGTTCTGGAGGGGAATGGCTAATTCAGAAGCTAAGGAAACAATCAGAAGCTCACACACTCTAAGTTCCAAATAAGGCTCCTTCAGTGCTTGTGATGACCCTGGGGAAAGCACTGGTGATTTCAGAAACTAAGAAAAAAGATAGCCATTTGACTCATAAGTGTCAGTCATACTGCTGTTTGAAATTCAAGATAACAGACTTTCAAAGGCACATGGCTATATAAGGCCTGAGAGTATACTGTTTCTCAAATGAATGAAAATATGCCCAGTGACACTAACGTTTATGCAGAGACAAAGCTGAAAGGAGTAATAAAAATATAAGTGACTCTGACTGGCAAGATGATCTTCCTGATCCATCTCTTATTCCATCTGTCCAATTATTTGCAGTTACGTGACAACCAAAATCATCCATCTCCAAATCTCCTGAATTATATACATTAAAGCTCATGCACACATTTGGCAAACCATCCCCTCAGAGGACCTTAATATGCCTTTCACGTTCGTGAATATTTGAAATCACACTCATTTTCCTAAGCATCTGAAGGGAGCATCTGCATACAATAGCAATCAAAAGCATATTATTTTAGGTCCTTTTCAATTACTTAGGAGACTTTGCCAATCTCAGGATCTCCTCATGGAAATAGAAGAACACCATTAGAACAATGTATGGAGAGACCCAGTTTTGAGTTTAAGGCTCAAAATGTATTAGAAAAAATTTCAATAACTAAATCTGCATAGCTCTTTCTATTGATGAGAAGTACCACATAAGGGGTATTCCTCATCAAAGTTAAATGACTATTAAGCTTAAAGATCTTAGGCTTTGAATTCTTCACCATCTCCTCATGCATGTACATGTAAACACAAAAGAAACTTCAAAAAGGGCAGAATCCATTTTAAACATTTTCATAAACAAATGAAATAGAGGGGTTTTGTCTGTTAATCAATAATTTAAATCAGCCACATCATCCAAAAAGCAATCCAGTAGACATTTTTTAATGCTAATCAATACTCAACTATTATTTTACTCTCTTTACTAATTTTTGTATCTGGATTAAGAAAAAAAAGACTTCAACATTTTTCTCAGATTGTTTATCAACTTTCTTACCATCAAATGTTAAGTAAACTCTTGCTTGGGGCTGAGATGATCCTTTCACATAGGTAGAACAAACAAATACTCCAACCAAGATGCAAACTGCCTGGAATGCCATTTCTTCAGATTTGCAAGGTAATATCCAAGGGAAAATACCTTTACAATAAAGATAACAAGTTTGTTATATTTTACTTCACATTTTAGGAGCACACACCCACCCATACACACAAAACCAGCAATCTAGACAGCACCTTATTCATAAAAGACATATCTGAGCTTTTAGAGTCATGCAAACAGTAGGATGTGCTGTGACTTTCTGTCTTACATGTGAAAATTTGGATTTGATTTAATTGTGTCTGGAAGTCTTTGTTTAAGTGAAATTATTTCATCATCCAGCAAAATAATGTAAATATTAAACAAAACATTGGAAAACGTTGTCAATTCCCAAAGGAAAAAACAATATTTAAACTTGTTATTCTCTTTAAACAGCAACAATAAAAAACACACTACGTTGAAAAGACTTCAGAATGGTGCCAATAGGTATAAACAGATGGAAACGTCTCTTTCTACCATAAATATAGTAGCAGTAGAAAAATCTCACATAAAATTTCACTTCCACACACTCATTAGCTCTTTGGAGTAACCATCTCTGAAGTGATATTTCTACACAAAAATCTACCAGTGCTCAATTCCTGATCACTTGTATCACTGGAATTAGTTATCTGCCAGTTTATACAGATGACCATATAGCTGTTAAATTATGTAGATGAGGTAACCATGAATTTGTGCCAAATTCAAACCAATGACTTAGTGGTGAGCAATCCAATGAATCATGTATCTCTCAATGCTTTTTTAAAATAAATCAACTAGAAAGTGGGCTGTCAAAATTTCAAAAGATAAGTCAGAGAGACAGGTATTACTGTTTAAAACCATATCTATATAATTGATACATGCTATCAACTAATGTCTGAAGACTAGAGATCACATAATGTGTAATATCAAATCTGTAGGAGCTCCAGTAGCCACAATATGCAAAATAAACTCAGGACCTTAAAAAAAAAACACATCATTTTGAGTCTAACACAACTATACAATGATATGACATGACAGAGTTTAATCTAGGAATTTATTTTTACTGGTTACAACAATACTGATCTTCAATATTATGTGCCTTTTAAAATTAAAATTTTACCACTATTGCTATTCAATGAAGAAATGCCACTAAAACTTGAAAAGTAATACAGTACAGAAGTAATAGAGAAGCTCAGTAATACAGAAGCAAAGGAACAATTAAACTGAACATGCCACTGCAAACAAAACATATTGATTTCTTAGCTGGTACACATAAGAGGTAGAAAAAAAATTGTATGCTTCTTTTACCACACAGATGGAGAAAACCCTAGAGATGTTTGTGTTCATAGTTTTCAAAAGAAACACTTTCTTCCTGCTTCCACAACCTCTTCACCTTGTCATCCCTAAATTAACTTGAAAGAAAACCGATTTATAGGGTGACTTTCCCTTAGTCATTTGCTCCCTGGTTTTGTTGACTTTATAGTTAAATTCCACCCCCCTGAAATATATAAATATGCTTAACCTTTGCCTCTGTATTAAGCTGGCTAATAATCACACATTTTTACATACTGTTATTATCAATATCCTATCTGATATGTCCCCATGAAAGCAACATATGCCACAAATTGAAAAAAATAACATTGCAGATGAAATGACAGGTCAAGTGGAGTAAGTATAAAGTGCAACGTGATTTCAAGCCATCCAGAGATGAGAAGTAAGGGAAAGTCAAGTATCTTATACATGCCCCCGCCCCTAGTATTTTATGACTTCTTCCCTTTAACTCAAACACTTAAGACACGATGCTTATTGTTTTCACTTGTAATGATTGAACACTAATAACACGTAATAAAAGGCCTCTTATAAAATTCTCTCCAGTAATTTTGCCTTAGAAGGCAGGGATACTCAACTTTAAACTCTCCGCAGGTGTCATAACCTAAAAAAACAATTCCAGCCAGGCTCTCAGCAAGGGAAACACTTCCATGACAAACTACATGCGCTCTTAAGAAAATATCCAGATTTGAGAACACGGATGTGTGAAAAGTCTATACACAGATCCAAAGTTGTATTTTGCTAAATTTGTAATGCTGAAAACAACGAATCCAGCTTACCGAGGTGGAAAGAGACCAGAGCGGACAGGTCGTCAATGTGCTACAGGTTTGGATCCTCGTTTCTAGCCCTTTCCCCAAAAGACCGTAATTTCTAGGGCGTCCCAGCGATGAAATTCTTTCTTTCCTGCCTTCTGAGTTCCTTTGTAAAGGAATCCTCAGCGTTGCAGCGGCACGGCACCCGGAGCCCGGCTCCGCGTCGCTCAATCAAGCACTCGGGAGTGAATGGAAAGTGGCCGGCGCATGGGGCGAGCGCTCGGGTGTCCGATTACAGCTACGCGGCGCGCGGCTCCGGCTGCCCCGGCGCGCCGCCCCGCCAGCTCACATCACCCGCCCAGCACCCTCGGCCGCCTCTCCACCGGCCGCGAGGCCCCACCCAGAGCGCGCCCGCGAGCGGGTGGCAGGGAGCCGCCAGGGCGGGGCCGACCCCAGGACACGCTGCCCCCGAGATACAGGAATGTGCTGCAGCAGGCTGGGGGGCCAGCTGAACAACCCTGCTCCTTCCTCACTCCGCGGTGGAGTGAGCAACTTACAGGGTGTGTTCCAAGGTTTTTGTTTGTTACCGGCTGCTCTGGGAAAGCATTCAGGATTAAGCTTGGCCTTAAATATCAGAGTGCAAAGCAGTTTTTGCCAGAAAAGGATCACAGCATCCTTTTAAGGCAAATAGATGGGTTTTTGAAAGGCATGAGTCTCGTCTTTTTCCTGTAGAACATTTTCTGAAACCGGTCGACATAAAACAGTCTCATCGCAGAAGTTTATCCTTTTAATGGGTATTGTTTCCTATTGTGCTTCCTTAATGTCCCAGAAGCAGTGTCGACCTCTCCACGTTCACTCATATACAATACCCTACCTTCCGGGATACTCCCAAAACATAATTACAAGAAATTATTTCACAGTTGTGTAGAGGAAGCCTGTTTTGAATTATGTCAACAGATAGAAGTTTACAAATCTAGACATCAAGGGTATATATTTCCAGCACTACCTTCAGGTAACCTTGTTAAATTCTGGAACTAATGTTAATGTTGAAGTGAAAATTATTTCTCTGGATCACAATTAACTAGCTATTTGTACTTGGGGAGAAACGAGCTTCCACGTCCATAAAATGAGCAGGTACTTGCTTAAAAATCACTGCGAGCTACAGCCCAGTAGATGTCACTATACAGAGAGCACATGGAGTGTAATTTCTCCACCGTGTTTCTTATAATTTTCTTTATGATCTGAGTTAGATCACTAAATTCTTATAATCTATCATAGAAAATACTTCTGAGAGTGCAAAATCTTTGATGGAGTGGGACAGCTGAGCTAAATCTCACTAGAAGGAAGAGAAGAAGTGATTAAGACACATCTTTCATGTATCTGAGCACTACTTCTTACGTAGACATGTTATGTCACTAACTTTTTCTGTGCAGCGAGATATGAAGGGATTATGCCAAATAAGAATGCAAGCTTAACGTTCAAAAATTATATTCCATGACCAATATTATCTTTAGTCACAAACTATGTTTATGAAAGAAATTTCACATTAAGTGGATCTTTTCTTTTAAAAAGATCTAATAGAGTTAAATTATTTTTGTGATAATTAGTGAACTAAAAATGTGAGCAGCTCTTTGACATGTTTGTGATAACGAATTTAACTGACAAAACATCTGACAGTATTAGAAACCAGATGTAAACATGAGTAAACACTATGCATGGTTTTCTCTGAAATACTTCTGAAACTTATTAAGATCTGAGTTATAGTGACCACTATTACTTTCGTACTAATGTATTTGTATATATCCTTCAGCATTTGTAAATTAGGAAGGGAAAAGAATGAATCATTAGAAAGAAGAATGCAGTGAGCATTAATAAACTGTGTAATCCTTAATTTTAAAATGTAGAGTTATTAGACACTTTCTGCTGCAGTTGCTTAGTTGCTTTAGTCGAGTCTGACTCTGTGTGACCTTATGGACTACAGCTCACCAGGCTCCTCTGTCCATGGGATTCTCCAGACAAGGATACTGGAGTTGGTTGCCATGCCCTCCTCCAGGGATCAAACCCAGGTCTCCTACATTTCAGGCAGATTCTTTACTGCTGAGCCACCAGAGAAGCCCCATTAGACACTGATTAATCTGTAAACCCATACAAAGTAGAATATATTTACACAGGGAACCAAGATAAAGAAATGCAAGGTGAAATGCATGCCCAATTTACTACGAAACTCACTTAACTAAAGCTGGAAGAATCATCTCAATTCTTCAAAAGGCTTTAGAGGGTATGACAACTAGCTTATATTTAACCAGTCTATGAAACTTGTGCTATGATTCTCTGTTTCTTTGCTGAATAAACTTCTTTCAGTGTATTTAACTGAATGGTATTTGCCCAGTACTGAGACATTAATAGTATTTGCACAGGACTCAGACATTTACCATTGACCACACCTCAAAATGAGTCATGAAAATATTGATAGGCATTACTCAAGTCAGAAGCAATTACTTCTCATGTTTGACTGAAACTTGGGCCATATAGTGAAATTTTAAGAGGGTCAATAGGTGAACATAATAAGATTTATCTCTGCCCCTCTTTTCCCAAACTACTTAGAAGGCTAAAAACCATGACAAGACTTATATAAGAAACATTGCTGGCCGGTGCCACTTTTCTTGGGTGCAGTTTTTGACCCTGTCCTCATAGGTGGGAAATAACATGAGCTAATTGAGTAAAAGGGCCTTCCCTGGTGTTTCAGATGGTAAAGTATCTGCCTGCAGTGCAGGAGACCCTAGTTTTATCCTTGGGAGGGGAAGACCCCTGCAGAAAGGAATGGCTACTGACTGCAGTATTCTTGCCTGGAGAATTCCACTAACAGAGGAGCCTGGTGGGCTATACAGTCCGTGGGCTCACAAAGAATCGGACATGACTCAGTGACTAATACTTTCACACAATCAAGTAAGCCAGTTTGGGAAAGGTGAACACTATTAGGATATAAAGGAGTAATGACACTATTAAATTCCAAGGCTACTAAATACAAAGTCTACCCTCATCAAAGTATTTTTGGGAAAAAATCCAAGTAAAAATACTAAAATAGCTCTCATTGAGATGTTAAAGGAATGATGCTCTTGTACACTGAAATTTTCCTAATGAAGTATAATGACCTTATTTTTTATTATTTTTCATATTTTTGGTGGTCCTAAATTTAAATTCTTGGACTTATTTTGAGTAACGTACCCATCTTTTCCTTATTAGTTGTACAGCTATGAAATCCATTATTTTAAATTTAAAGAAAGATTATTTTCAGGTTTTTCCCACCATACAGATGAACCATATGAATAAACTTTACTTCAGGAATCTCAATCCGGAAGAGACTGAAAATTCTCCTCTTATTAGTTACATTTAATATTTGTCACAGGAGAAGATATATCATGTATATTCTAGTAATTTTGCATATATAGCATTCCTGAACAAAATTATTATTTTACATATGAGAACAGAGAAGGTTAGCCCAAAGTCTCATGTATAGTAAATACTGAACTAGAAAGAGAAACTCTAGCATGAATGACTTGCCTAATTTTTTTCAATATGAGTTATTATTGTAGGTTTCCTCCCTTCTCTAATTCTCTTCTCCTCTTTGACTTTCCTGCCTCCTAACTTCCTTATTTGCTCAAATTCTAGATGATAGCATTTTAAATCTCCTGAACCATATCTTTAGAACATTTGTACTGCAAACGGTTATTGACTTTGTTCACATCAGCATTCTCTTTTGGTTACCTTAATTGTTATGAGACCAAGCCAGTCAAACAGGTCTGGTCTAAAAATAGGTGTGTGGAATGGCTATCTGTATGGTTAATAGGCTTTAGTATTTTCTCCATTAAAATAATTCCTTACTTTTCAACATGATGAGTGTATATCTACTTTCATTCTTAACCCATTGCTAATCTATATCCTTGACAGTTGATCTCTTTCTCTTTTGATGTGTTCTAAACCCTAGGCCTCTCAACTTGCAAAGTTCCTGGCATTAAACAAAATAAACTGGTGATAATGGTTTGCTCTGGAGAGAGAAACTGCCAGAAAGAAATTGCTGCTTTTTTGCAGGTTTTTGCCTTTGTAATATTATAGCAGGTGAATGTATAAGATTTTTATAAAATGTGAAATCTAGTTCAGAATTACTTTAAATACTTTTAAATTGTTCATATACAATAAAGTTCTATATTTCCCAACTCAACCAAAATAAGAATATGTTCTCTCTAATGTCTATATATTACTATATTTCAAACACAGAAGTAGAATGGTAAGGTATTTCAGTAGTAAGAGTCTGTTAGTGATTTTATTTTTTATGTGCACATGACAAGCTTGTAAAGGAGTGTTGTGGTCACTCATATTATCATCACGGGATAAAATGTGAACTCTGCATTTGTTTATTTCATGGGAAACTTCATGAGGGGAGTAGTATCTGTCTTCAAGATCAACTATAAACAACTGCAGTTGCCTTTTCATACTGTTCGTGGCAGAAAGTGAAGAGAAACTAAAGAATCTCTTGAGGAATGTGAAAGAGGAAAGTTAAAAAGCTGGCTTAAAATTCAACATTCAAAAAACTAAGATCATGGCATCTGGTCCCATCATTTCATGGCGTTAGATGGGGAAAAAAAGTGGAAACAGTGACAGATTTCATTTTCTTGGACTCCAAAATCACTATAGACAGTGATTGCAGTCACAAAATTAAAAGACAGTTGCTCCTTGGAAGAAAAGTTATGACAAACCTAGACAGTGTATTAAAAAGCGGAGACATCACTTTGCCAACAAAGGTCTGTCTAGTCAAAGCCTATAGTTTTTCCAGTATGTATGTATGGACGGATGTGAGTTGGACCATAAAGAAGGCTGAGTGCCAAAGAACTGATGCTTTCAAACTGTGGAGAAGACTCTTGAGAATCCCTTGGACAGCAAGGAGATAAAACCAGTCAATCCTAAAGGAAATCAATTCTGAATATTTATTGGAAGGACTGATGCTGAAGATGAAGCTCCAGTATTTTGGCCGCCTGATGCAAAGAGCTGACTCCCTGGAAAAGACCCTGATGCTGGGAAAGATTGCGGGCAGGAGGACAAGGGGACAACAGAGGATGAGATGGTTGGATGGCATCACTGATTCAATGGACATGAGTTTGAGCAAGCTCTGGGAGTTGGTGATGGACGAGGAAGCCTGGCAAGATGTAGTTCATGGGGTTGCAAAGAGTCAGACAAGACTTAGCAACTGAGCAACAACAACTGCAGTTGCAAAGTAAATGATAGTTTTTTAATAAATAGTGTTTGTTAATTGAATATATGCACACACACACACACATACACACACCATCAGGCTTTGCTTAAGAAAGGCAAACTGCTTTGCTAGATCTTTTGTATCCTGAGCCCTGTTTCTCTATCTGGCAGTATAAAACTCTTTCCCACAATTTCTCACAGAAGAGCTACAAGAGGCCTATGTAAGTGCCTCTGATTGTCAGATGTGTGTAACAAGACTCAAAAATAATTACCAACTGGAGCAAAGAGTTCAGGATTGTTAATTATACCTGATTCCCATCTACAGTTTTTTAACCTGGTCAAAGGCCTTTTCTACATTATCTTCAAATTTTACTACTTTTTTATTCTTCATGTACCTTAAGTGGTTGATTAGAAAGTAGAATGTTAAATTGTATAAACAACTTTTACATTCTAACAAAGGCAGTCTCATAATTAAAATTACATGACAAAGTTGTCTTCTCTACCATTGATCTCTGGGAGACAGAGAAGGCTGTGCAATAAATTTAAAAAGCATCAACTACTTGTTATTAATTTTAGTCACAATACTTAGTGCTTTGAAATTTCAAGTGGCATTTAATAAAGGAGATTAACAATTTTCATTTTTTTAAAAAAATGTGACATAAGATATGCAACTTTGGGGTACATGTCAGCGAAGTAGCTTTTCTTTGATGGATTGTATCCATTGCAATGGGCTTGTTGAATTTTAGCCCAGAAGTGTACCAGAAAAAGTAGTATGATTTAGAATAGAATATGTTATTTAATGAGCTTCCCAGGTGGTGCCAGTGGCAAAGAACAGGCCTGCCAATGCAGGAGATGTAAGAGATGCGGGTTCAACCCCTGGTTTGGGAAGACTCCCTGGAGGAGGGCATAGTAACCCACTCCAGTATACTTGCCGGGAGAATACCATGGACAGAGAAGCTTGGCAGGCTACAGTCCACGGGGTCACAAAGAGTCAGACACGACTGAAGCAACTTAGTACACACTCACATGTTCTTTAATAGATAATTTACAAAGACTATTTCTTTTAAAGTCCTTAATGGTCCTAAAAAGAAAATATAAGTGCTTACATTGTGTAAATAGAAAGCCAATGCAAAAAACTGAGTCACCTGCTCTTACTTGGGCCCTGTCTCTAGGCAGTGAATTCAGATCTGCCTGTGTCAGAGTCCACTTCTCACTACTGTTAGTACATTGGTTCAGTCCAGTAAGCAGGAAGAAGTAGAAAACTTTACCTTTCCTCCTAGGCTATTTAGGTCCTGAAGAAGGTTTTTTGTTTTTGTTGGATACTAAACACTTTATCTCACACATCTGAATTTGTTTTACTATCACCATGAAATTATAGGAAGTTTCAAAGCAAAATCACTATGTATTTCTCCTTTGCATTTACAGAATAGCTAGAACTGCGATGATTAATGAACAGCCTTGAAATTTAGATGGAGAAGTATTTCAGGAAATATAGGTAGAAGAGGGAATCAATAACAAATTGACTAGGTAAAAGACCCCACAATTATGAAACAAAATTCCTGAATAATTTTTTTATCATCTATCCAAACACATTGATAGTTATATATTAACAGATTAGTTCTCTTCCTTTAAGTCTAGTGTGTTACTTGTGTAAATACAGTAAAGACCAATCCAGAAACAAATATGCACAGTGAATTCAAGCCTAAGTAACATGAGGTTCAGTGATATCAAGGAAGGTCAAACCTGATTTTTAAACGGCAAGTTACAGGTTACCTGTTAAGCCAGTTGTCACCAGGGTTACTGAATAGTCTTTTGTTCATTCACTGGGGATAATGTTCCAGCTTATTTTCATGGCTCAGACATTCCCTTTCACTGACTGGTCCAAGATAATCCTTCGTTCCCCTCTCACCTATTCCTTCCCCTTGCTCCTCAAACTTCTATGTATCAAATGCCTCTCCTTACAATTGTTTGACCATACTATACCTCATCACCTGTGGTTTTCCCATGCCATTTCCTCTGTTTTCCTCCATCTCACCCACTTGGCAAATTCTCTCATTCATTGAGACTTAGCTCAAATCCTCTCGGTAGAACACTCCTACACTCCTAGGCAAACATTAATGAAGTCTTGGATATTATACGTAAAATGATAAGAATATAAATTTTGATGTCAAATAGATTTTGATTTATAGTTTTGATGCATAACTTACTATTTTGAGTATTGTGTGATTTCCAATTTTATTTTTATTATTTTTAAAATGAGAAATATACCAACTACTGTTAGCTTGATGGTTAATTAGCTATTACAATGTATGATAACACCTTCTCTCTCATTATTCCCATAAATTTGTTTACCTCTCTGCTGTATACTTTTAAGAAGTATGTATTTATTAATTTTTTTGGCTGCGCTGAGTCTCTATTGCCGTGCCGGCTTTCTTCGAGTTGTGGTGAGAGGGGGCTGCTCTTCCTTGCAGTGTGCGAGCTCCTCACTGCAGTGGCTTCTCTTGCTGTGGAGCACAGGTTTTATGGACATGGGCTTCAGTAGTTGTGGTGCACGGGCTTAGTTGCTCTGTAGCATGTGGGATCGTCCCAGACCAGACATTGAGCCGGTGTCCCTGGCACTGGCAGGCGGATTTTTAACTACTGGGTGACCAGGGAAGTCTCTGCTGTATATTTTATGTTACCATCATGTGAAAATGTTCTCCATTAACTCGACTGCCACAGGAAAGGACACAAACCTCTAGACATTTTGTAGCCAGAAGCAAAGCCAAGTCTGTACACAGTGAGTGCTTGATAAATGGTTGCTCTATTAACTACATCAAACTTTTCTTTCAGTAATGTTTTGTAGACCTGAAGAAACCTAAATAATATATTTTATTGTTACTAATAGTGTTTCATTTCAATACATGGAGTTTCTTACCAATTTTTTAAGTAACTACTTTCGAAGGTTCATAACTTTACTCCCAAAGGTAATTATGATTGTATTTTCTCTTCAGGCTGTATTTGAATTTTAATTTGAGTTTGTAAAATCTGTGAGAACATTTGAATTGGCTTCATTCTTGACAACCAACTGCTATATGAACATGTGGTATGAATTAATTCAAATTTTAAACTTTGAGGTTTAAAATTAAAATTCAGAAAACATGTTTTGAGTTCTCCGTTTAAAATTTAAAACAAGGTTCTGGGAAACTCCTATCACATTAAACATAAAAATAACAGCATACACGATTAAAAAGAACCTAGTAGCAGCAATTCTTGGCATAGAAAGGGAAAAAAAATCTATTTCTAATAACTGAATATAATTTTGTTTCTTCTCATGTTTTACTCTAGTGTTGTTTCATTTAAGATTAATTTAAGGTCATAATTTGAAGCAAAAAGAACATAATCTTTTAAGATTTAAACTTTCTACAAGTTTTATTTTCATATTCTGTAGATTTCATCCCAATTTCATTACTTTTAAGTATATACCATTTAACAAAATAGCATATATTAAATATCTTGGATTATCTAATGCCGTAATAGTAGCATGAGTTTTAAAAACTTGCTTTATCAAAGGGTTCTTCAATCTATCCAAAAAATGTATTTAGTTAGCATTCATGTTAAAAGCATATATATTTTCAGAAAATATCTATGGTTTAAATGAACAGCTATAAAAAATAACACCAGTAATACCAATTCAGTTTTAAAATTCTATGAAAGGTCTTCCTTGATAGTGTAGTGGTTAAGAATCCACTTGCCAATGCAGGGGACACAGGTTCGACCCCTACTCTGGGAAGATTCCACATGCTCTAAAGCAACTAAGCCTTTGCACCACAACTGCTTAGCTCTCCTTCTATAATCTGTGAGCCACAAATTACTGAAGTCACCATAATGAGAAGTGTGTATGCACCGCAACTAAAGAAAGACAGCATGCAGCAACAAAGACTCAGCACACCCATAATTAATCAAATAAAAATAAAATTCTATGATGAGTAAACTAATGCAAAACATTTATAATTATAAGCATATTATTTTAGGAACACATGGTATATTATTTTATTTATCTACAGCAAATTCATTCATATCACCTAGAAAAAAAAGCATTTGTACTTCCTGGTAATATAAAAGGTCCTACTGGCAATTAAATCTTTATTCTGTAACTCTTTTAAGAAAGGAGAAGATAAAGAAGAAGGAATGAGAAAGAGGGGAAAGGCGTAGGGGATCACTAAACCTGCCTTTACTTAGTTGAGCTGGTCTTTTCTTCAAGGAAATTTTTTAAAAGTTTGATAAATTTTATAATCTTCAAAGATTTTATAAAACTTTTGTAACATATTATAAAAGTTTTTTATATAAAATCTTACTGAGAGACATTGAGCTCCAGCCATAGAATTAACTGCTAGTGTTGGATATTTTGCTATCGATCCCTTAGAAAGTATAAATGTGCACCTGTAACCCCAGAAAATTCATTACATTGTAAGATTTTTATCTGGAAAACTTTTCTTTTCATAATGAGCTATTTATTTTCCTGGAGTTAAAAACACCACCTCTCCTATCCCTATATATAACCATATATTTTGAAGAAATATTAAAAGTTTCTAGGAATATTCTGACTCTGGATCTACAGTTTAAGAATAAACACTAAAAGACAATATAATTCTATTAGAACCTAGGAATACTGAAGGTATCACCTCAGTTTTGAAAATACAGATTAGAATTTGCATCCAATAACTGAACTGAACTGAACTGATGCTGTCATTTGTCTATGGATGTATGTATAGACCGAATATAAAGGTTTCTAAAGGGCAACATAAGGGTGGTGTCGTTGGCATATCTGAGGTTATCGACATTTCTCCTGGCAATCTTGATTCCAGCTTGTACTTCTTCCAGCCCAGTGTTTCTCATGATGTACTCTGCATATAAGTTAAATAAGCAAGGTGATAATATACAGCCTTGACGTACTCCTTTTCCTATTTGGAACCAGTCTGTTGTTCCATGTCCAGTTCTAACGTTGCTTCCTGACCTGCATACAGGTTTCTCAAGAGACAGGTCATATGGTCTGGTATTCCCATCTCTTTCAGAATTTTCCACAGTTTATTGTGATCCACACAGTCAAAGGCTTTGGCATAGTCAAAAAGCAGAAATAGATGTTTTTCTGGAACTCTCTTGCTTTTTTGATAATCCAGGGGATGTTGGCCATTTGATCTCTGGTTCCTCTGCCTTTTCTAAAACCAGCTTGAACATCAGGAAGTTCAGGATTTGTGTACTGCTGAAGCCTGGCTTGGAGAATTTTGAGCATTATTTTACTAGCGTGTGAAATGAGTGCAATTGTGCGGTAATTCGAGCATTCTTTGGCATTGCCTTTCTTTGGGATAGGAATGTAAACTTACCTTTTACAGTCCTGTGGCCATTGCTGAGTTTTCCAAATTGGCTGGCATATTGAGTGCAGCAATTTCACAGCATCAAATTTTAGGATTTGAAATAGCTCAACTGGAATTCCATCACCTCCGCTAGCTTTATGTGTAGTGATGCTTTCTAAGGCCCACTTGACTTCACCTTCTAGGATGTCTGGCTCTAGCTGAGTATGAGTGATCACACCATAGTGATTATCTGAGTCATGAAGATCTTTTTTGTACAATTCTTCTTTGTATTCTTGCCCCCTCTTCTTAATATCTTCTGCTTCTGTTAGGTCCATACCATTTCTGTCCTTTATCGAGCCCATCTTTGCATAAAATGTTCCCTTGGTATCTCTAATTTTCTTGAAGTGATCTCTAGTCTTTCCCATTCTGTTGTTTTCCTCTATTTCTTTGCACTGATCGCTAAGGAAGGCTTTCTTATCTCTCCTTGCTATTCTTTGGAATTCTGCATTCAGATGGGAATATCTTTGCTTTTCTCCTTTGCTTTTCGCTTCTCTTCATTTCACAGCTATTTGTAAGGCCTCCTCAGACAGCCATTTTGCTTTTTTGCATTTCTTTTCCTTGGGGATGGTCTTAATCCCTGTCTCCTGTACAATGTCATGAACCTCCATCCATAGTTCATCAGGCACTCTGTCTATCAGATCTGGCCCCTTAAATCTATTTCTCACTTCCACTGTATAATTACCAGGGATTTGATTTAGGTCATACCTGATTGGTCTAGTGATTTTCCTTACTTTCTTCAATTTCAGTCTGAATTTGGCAATAAGGAGTTCATGATCCAGCCACAGTCAGCTCCCAGTCTTCTTTTTGCTGACTGTATAGAGTTTCTCCATCTTTGGCTGCAAAGAATATAATCAGTCTCATTTCAGTGTTGACCATCTGTTGATGTCCATGTGTAGAGTCTTCTCTTGTGTTGTTGGAAGATGGTGTTTGCTATGACCAGTGCATTCTCTTGGCAAAACTCTATTATCCTTTGCCCTGCTTCATTCTATACTCCAAGGCCAAATTTGCCTGTTGCTCCAGGTGTTTCCTGACTTCCTATTCTGCATTTCAGCCCCCTATAATGAAAAGGAAATCTTTTTTGGGTGTTCTAAAAGACCTTGTAGGTCTTTATAGAACCGTTCAACTTCAGCTCCTTCAGCATTACTGGTTGGGGCATAGACTTGTATTACCATGATATTGAATAGTTTGTCTTGGAAACGAACAGAGATCATTCTGTCATTTTTGAGATTGCATCGAAGTACTGCATTTTGGACTCTTTTGTTGACCATGATGGCTATTCCATTTCGTCTAAGGGATTCCTGCCCACAGTAGTAGATATGATGGTCATCTGAGTTAAATTCACCCATTCCAGTCCATGTTAGTTCACTGATTCCTAGAATGTCAACGTTCACTCTATTGCTGAAAGTGAAAAAGGAGAGTGAAAAAGTTGGCTTAAGGCTCAACGTTAAGAAAACTAAGATCATGGCATCTGGTCCCATCACTTCATGGGAAATAGATGGGGAAACAGTGGAAAAAGTGTCAGACTTTATTTTTTTGGGCTCCAAAATCAGTGCAGAGGTTGATTGCAGCCATGAAATCAAAAGGCGCCTACTCCTTGGAAGGAAAGTTATGGCCAACCTCGATAGCATATTGAAAAGCAGAGACATTACTTTGCCAACACAGGTCCATCTAGTCAAGGCTATGGTTTTTCCAATAGTCATGTATGGATGTGAGAGTTGGACAGTGAAAAAGGCTGAGCACCAAAGAATTGATGCTTTTGATCTGTGGTGTTGGAGAAGACTCTTGAGAGTCCCTTGGACTGCAAGGAGATCCAACAAGTTCATCCTAAAGGAGATCAGTCCTGGGTGTTCATTGGAAGGACTGATGTTGAAGCTGAAATTCCAATACTTTGGCCATGTCATGCGAAGAGTTGACTCATTGGAAAAGACCCTGATGCTGGGAAGGACTGCCGGCAGGAGGAGAAGGGGATGACAAAGGTTGAGATGGCTGGATGGCATCACCGACTAGATGGACATGGGTTTGGGTGGACTCTGGGAGTTGATGATGGACAGGGAGGCCTGGCATGCTACAGTTCATGGGCTCACAGAGTCGGACATGACTGACCGACTGAACTGAACTGAAAAGGCAACCATTTTTGACATAAGAAATATTTCATAATTTAATGTATAGACCAACTGTTAAGGTTTCTAAAAGGCAAAAATTTTTGATATTGGGAAATATTTCATTATTTGAATTATATTTAAGTCTCTCTTGGGGGCTCCCCTGGTAACTCAGCTGGTAAGGAATCCACCTGCAATGCAGGAGACCCTTGTTCTATTTCTGGGTCAAAAACATCCCTTAGAGCAGGGAACAGCTACCTACTCCAGTATTCTGGTCTGCAGAATTCCATGGACTATCCATGGTGTCGCAAAGAGTCAGACATGACTCAGAAACTTTCACTTTAAGTCTCTTGAGTGTGCATAAGCTCTTGTTCACAATATATTGTTTCTCCATGGAATTTATGTTATTTATATACTTTAATATTATATGCACATACATACCCTGGGATATGATTAGGTTGTATGTCACTTTTATACAAAATATGCTTGTTTGATTCTTATAGTCTTTCGTTTTTATTTAAGCCACTCTAACTCCAAAATGTTCCATAATTTTTTTTTGCATTTCCTCCATTATCAAAATTTTTTTATTATTATTTTAGGATTATTATTTGAGTGAAACCAAACATGATGAGAGTATCTGCAAATTGAAACATAATAATTTACTTATAGGAGAGAAAATAGCCTTTGGCAATATTTTAAACACTGACTGCTTCAACAATTCACTAGCTAATACTCAGTGAAGTTTTTGCATGTGTTATGATTGTGTCTTCTCAGATTTTGAAGGGGCAACAAATGTGCTTTACTTTTAAAGTTTAGCATTTTCTTCATATTGAGACTTAGAGGAAATAATCTGTTCACTACTCAGTTTCACTGTTTTTAAGTTATGATACAAAATCACAGATTGGCATAGATTTAAGTATAAATTTACTTTTCTCAGACTGCAACCTGGTAATTAATCGAGTCATATATATGACCCATATTTTACTCAACTTATCAATTTATATAATACTTTAACCCAAAGAAGGTCCTCCACTAGTATAAAGGCATTTCTCGAAATGTTTGTTTAACACTCTTACAGTCAGGTTATACCTTGTCTCTTTTCTCTTCTACTTTTGAGTCATAACCTCCCTATCTGTTATTAAATATGGATGTCTCTAAGGAAACAAAGTTTTGCTGTGCAAAATGCCAAAAAATGTTGGAAGTCGAGGGAAATGGTGACACTTCCTAACAGAGAGCTGTATGAGATAAGTTTGCATTTTGCAAGGAATAGCTCTGTTAGCACTTACAGAGTGTTGCATTCAGCATATCTTACCTTACACTCCTCACCTAAAAATTAAAAACAAGGAAAGCTAAGCAAGGGAATAAATCTGAATGAAACACAGGAGAAACAGAATGTAGTACTCAGGAATCTACATTCCTTTCCACCTCCCTTAGATCATCACTGTCTGGCCCTGCTACATCCTTTTGGACATCTTTTCTCTATGTAAGTCATTGTCACACTGTCTTGACTATAGTTCCAATGGTTTTTTAAATTATGTCAGCATCACTTGGGAGGAACTGTGGATTGAACTGAATCCCGCAAATGATATGCTGAAGTCTTAACCCTTATACTTGTGAATGTGATCTTATTTGGAAATAGGGTCCTTGCAGAGATAAGTTAGAAGGAGGTCATTGGAGTGGGTCCTTAATCCAATATGACTGCTGTCTTTAAAAGAAGAAGGTCATATGAATTATGGTGACAGACTGGAGTTACGTTACCACAAACCAAGGAGCACCTGGGCCTACCAGAAACTGAAAGGAACAAGGAAGGATTCTCCTATAGAGAGTTCAGAGGAAACATGAAACTCTCAACACCTTGATTTTGGACTTCCAACATCACAACTGTGACAGAATAATTTCTGTCATCCTTTGAGCAAGAAAGAATTCTGCAGCAGATGACCACTGCTAGTAAACTGCAACACTGGTTCTTCGAATCTCCTACCTGCTGGGCCATCTTGCAGATTTTGTATTTGTCAGTCCACATTAACTGCATGAGTGAATTCTTTAAGATAAATTTCTTTCTATGATACACACACCCTACTGGTTCTGTTTTTCTGGAGAACCCTAATGCATATATCCTCAAGGGTTATGGTTAGTATATATATATGTGTGTGTGTGTATCACCTAGCTACATACACTGGTAAGCAATAACACACAGTAACAGCAAGCACATCCAAAACCTAGATCTTGGCTTCAAAATATTATTTTCCAATAAAAAGGTACCATGGATCCTTGGAGAAATAGCTGATTTTAGGATCAAGGTGAAAGAGAAAAAAAAAAAAAAAAGATAAACCCAGATCATCTTATACCTCCAAAGAAAAAGAAATGTTCAAAAATGAAAGGATAGAGATACTTCAAAGAGACATGACTAACTTAAAAGAGTTCCCAGTGGCCTAAACTGGAATAATTTGAGCAATAAAATAAATAACATTGAGTGTGTGTACTCAGTCATTCAGTCATGTCCCACCCACTCTTTGCAACCTCATGGACAATAGCCTGCCAGGCTCCTTTGGCCATGGAATTTTCCAGGCAAGAATACTGGAGTGAGGTGCCATTTCCTACTTGAGGATTTTTCTAATCCAGGAATTGAACCCACATCTCCTGCATAGGCAGGCAGATACTTTACCACTAGCGCCACCTGGTAAGTCCAAATAGCATCATACTGGGTTCTAACCTAAACTATAAAATAAGTATACATGAGTTCATACTGATATAAATAAATGACTGAATAAATAAATAAAAGTTTCTTCCCAGAAGAATTTCTAATAATATGTGTAGATATTCCATGCTATAAGAGATTAAACAGTAATTCTTGTCCCTATCCTCAGTTAAGCCTGGACTAGACCTAATAGTTTACTTTCAAAGAACAGAACATCAAAAGGAGAAATAGTGAGTGTACAGTGGCGAAACGTACAAACACTACCTTAACCAAAACAGAATAATGCCATGAATGATGTAATCATGGATTTTGTAAATCCATCTCTACTATTTTCTTTTAAAATGGTACTACTTTTTAAAAAATAAACTTTGTATCTTGTAATAATTTTAGATTTACAGAAAAGGGGCAAAAAGAGTACAGACTTCATATACACTTGCTCAATTTCCTCCATTAATAATTTATATTACCATGATACATTTATCAAAACTAAAAAGCTGACATCGGTATATTGCTGTTAACTGAACTCTAGACTTTATTTGGATTCCACCAAGATTTTAATAAACATCTCTTTACATTCCAGATCGAAGGTAGCACATTGCATTTAGTTGTCAGGCCTCCTCTGGCCAAGTGCTCTCTTTCTTTAGTCCCATTTTAAACATGTATAAAGGCCTATGTTAATATTTCTTAATTTTAGAGATCATCTTTCCTGTTCACGGAATGAACCTATATTTATAGACTCTCAGCATTTTTTGTTATTATAATCTCATCAAAGGAGTTAATGATATTTTTAAAAAAATATACTTTCATATATGCTATTTCACCTAAGATATGCATTATAATTTACTTACTCTTATTTTTAAAAATTATTTAGTTCCATTTCCTTTTTCTTTTTGGTCTAGATTAAAGTTTATCAACCTTGGCAATATTGACATTTTGGCCCAAATAATTCTTTGTTGGGTATAAAGGTGGGATTCTATCTCTTGCACTGTAGAATTTTATAGCTATAACCTTGATCTTTACCCACTAGTAACTAGTAGTTTCTCCACCTCCAAGCTGTGAATACAAGAGTGTATACAGATATCGCCAAATCAAATACCATATCTCTAAATTAGGCTGCAACAAATACCTTTAGGTATAAAGCTTCTTTCCATATGTAACAGTATTTTTTAGGGTCAACATCTCAGATATGTTTTGTAGATGGAAAAGTAGAGGCTTAGAGAGTAAAACATCTTGCCAGTGGTAACACTTATGAAGTGGCAAAGTTGGAACTTTATCCCCAATCAGCATGAGTTCAGGACTTTGTGTTTAACCATCATGTTTCAGAATACCTAAATGAAGTTCCCATAAAGTCTGGTCCCAGGCTACAGTATCTTGCATTTTGATCCTTTCCTTCACCCTATTTCTACTCTTTTTTCTCAAACTATCCCGTTCTCTCCCATCCTTCTTCTAGTAATATATTTTGCTATTTTGTACTTGGAGATTCCTATTCTCCCTGTCTCTTCCTTTTCACTCACCTCTCTCTCTGTTTTGGTCAAGTTCCAAAGAAGCAGACCATGAGCCAAGGACATATGTGATTTATTTAGGAAATGACCATGAGGAATACTAGTTAAAGAGTTGGAAGAAGCAGGAGAGAGAAGGGAAGGAAGCCAAGCAACAGTGCAGACTCAGTCTAAGGCATAAGTCCTGCAGAAGGTAATGTAAGCCTGATCATGCAGGGAGCTCTGGAGTTATATACATTATGCTTTAGAGGTGCCCCGACAGAAGGCAAGAAAGTTGGTTTTCATAGCATCTATCAGTCTTCTGTCAATGTGAAGGAGGTAGAAGATAGGCTGTTGAATACACAAAAACCACTAACACCCCACAACTTCCACACAGAAAAAGTAAAAAGGATCCAAACGAATGTGTGAAGAGCCCTCACACTGATGACTACATACTTCTGAGGTATTGAGTCAACTCTATCCTAAAATTTACCATCTGCTTACTGTCTTCTGTTGCTGTTACTATTCTCTGTGCTGTGCTGTGCTGTGCTTAGTTGCTCAATCACATCTGACTCTTTGTGACTTCATGGACTGTAGCCTGCCAGGCTCTTCTGTCCATGGGATTCTCCAGGCAAAATACTGGAGTGGGTTGCCATGCCCTCCTCCAGGGAATCTTCCCAACCCAGGGATCAAACCCAGGTCTCCTGCACTGTAGGTGGATTCTTTACCATCTGAGCCACCAGGGAAGCCCAAGATTATTAGAATGGGGAGCCTATTTATTCTCCAGTGGATCTTCCTGACCCAGGAATCAAACCATGGTCTTCTGCATTGCAGGTGGATTCTTAACCAACTGAGCTACCAGGGAAGTCCCCTACCACTCTACTAGGTCCTGGTTAATAAACCAGGAACACTTAAGCTAGCTGTGAGCAATTGTTCTGAAACCAGGAGTTCTAGGATTGTCTCCTCTGAGAATATTTTTTCTTTATTGCATACAGACAAAAAAACTGAGTTTGTTTATGTGTGTGGAAATTCACTGGCACTCTAATAAGAGGTCCCTGGACCAAAAGCAGCCTCTTGGGAACTCCAATTTCAAGCCTTTGTCTTAGGCAGAACTGGAATGTTTAGCTTGAGGAAAATGATAATTCCTTTACTTACGGACAGCTGGAACTTTCATGGAGAGCTAAATTTAATTTTACAGCTAGAAACTGATCATCTTTTGATTCATAAATAGGAATTCATTGTTATAAGAAGTATACCAGGGACAGGCAGAAAGGACACAGCAAAGCCAATTACTGTTGTATTTCAGTGCCATAAAGAAATTGTCACATGAGCCTTGACACACAAATTCCTACATACTGAAGATCACGCAACTATTGCCCAATAAAACAGAATGACTGAACTTGGCCTTAGCTGTCCAGTTTCTGTCATAAGAATCAGGCACTGAATAATACCATGATAGACAACTGAGAAACACATTTTTGAACTTCTTCACATGAGAGACTGTGAACACCATCCTAAAATATCAAACCATCAAAACCCCAATGCAAAATATATGTTCTCTTACATATCATATTACTTACAAGAAAAATTTATACACTTGATAGCCTTAACAATTAATATAATGACATTGATACAATGTCATCTGATACAATGAAAATTGATACTGTTTATATGACAATACAATGACAATTGATAGACAAGTGTCATTTATGACATACTTCTTTCCTTCTCTCTGCTGTGCTGTTTGGTCACTTTCCTTTTCTCTCTTCTCTTTCCTCTCTCTTTCCCTCCCTCTCCAAGTTAGTGTTTATTGTTTAGGAAACAAGTTTATATATCCTTTAGTTACCTCTTTGCCAACAGAGATATCTCACTTTTTAACTGCAGAAATCAAGGTACTTTCTAATGAATCCATTCTAAAGAGGAATTCTAAGTCCACTGATTAAATAATTGTTTTCAATGTGCTTCAAATAAATTGATGATATTTGAGTAAGTTATTGTAAGCAGAAGACTTCTTAATATTGTAGTGCTGACAGAAAGCAAGTTTCTATAATCAGATTGTTATTAAAGAACTCTGATTCTGAATAAAAGGCTCAGTTTTCTCTTCTACATCCAAGAAACACTGCCTGATCCATGACTGTTGCCAGGACTCTCATAGCTGCTTCAGACAGCCAGTTGCAGAAACTCTGGCTGAGTCATGTCTCTGCTCAACTACTCAGTAATGAGCCATCTCTAGGGACATTCCTGAAATGTGTAAGAGATGTATTTCTAGTCTCCACCCATTTCTCTGTCATGCCGAAGGCCATGTCCACATTGGTGGCATTTCCAGTGCAATGCCCACTCCAGGGGATAAAAGGAAAGTCTGCAGAATAGCTACTGAATATTACTCAATAAATCAGTTACTGCAGCAATGAATAGAATGGAATGCAAAATTCTTGGCTGCTAGCCCTAAATGGAACCACTTCCTTCCTATGAGCAAGTAGTGGTTAATAGATTGGCTTGGATAGCTGGGGAGTAGAATAACTCTAGGTAGTTAATTTTACTCTGAAAATATGGAAAACACCCTTTTCTAGGGGAGGAATTATGCTATTTCTTTTCCTTTTTCCCTCTTGAGGCATGGAGTATTTATTCAGATAATATAATCAGTAAATAAATGTTTGCTGATTTTATTAAACAAATTGATTCAAAAGAGTTACTGAATGAACATTTGCTGATTTAAGAAATAACATTATGATTCATGTATAAAGTATATAGTTAAGTTCTGAAAATACTATATTCTTTCCCTGGAACCAATATTCTACCTTTATCCCAGGAAAGCCTCCAAAAGAAAATTGATACTGGCAATCTGGAAAGACAGTCATCTGAGAATAGAAAGTATAAAATGTAATAAAAAGATGTTGGAGACAGTGAATTGTAGAGAGAATGCACCAATAACTCTTCTTTTCTCCCCTATTTTCCTAATAGTCATATCTGCATGAAAACCAAAAGATAGAAATGAACAAATTTTCTTTCAGACTCAAGATAACTGCTTCATATCACTGTTCCCTAGTTATCTTTTTCAACATGCCGGATGATGTTAACTTCTAAACTATTTCTAATTTGAGCACTTCATTTGATGTCCACCACCTCCATCTCCCCTCAAATGTTCTAGAGCTGTTAGAACTGCTCCCTCCTGAACTTCATCTTTGATTTACAGATAAAATCTACTTGCTCCAGTAATTGTAGCCATTCATCCTTTTAGTCCATGCTTCAAAATGCCACCAAGTTTTTTGTTTTTTAATATATATAAGTATTCCACATGCATATGTGTGTGCTAAATTGCTTCAGTCATGTCTGATTCTTTAACCCTATGGACTGTAGCCCACCAGGCTCCTCTGTCCATGACATTCTCCAGGTAAGAACACTGGAGTAGGTTGCCATGCCCTCCTCCAGGGGATCTTCCCAACCCAGGGATTGAACCCAAATGTTTTATGTCTCCTACACTGGCAGCTGGGTTCTTTACCACTAGTGCCACCTGGGAAACCCTGAGTCTTCCACTTCTCTGTTTAAATCTTATATGGCATACCATTTCTCAGAATATAAAATACAAACTCTGGCATGGTAAAAGAACTTTCCAGGGTGACCTTAACCAGCCTTTTCCTTGCTTGTCATATGGCGGATTCCAAGCTCAGAGTGCTCTAAATCACTCATTGTTATGACATGTGGTTTCCTTTCAAGTCTCTATGTCTTTGCATTTGCTCTTCCCTTTAGCTGAAATAATTTCCTCTCTCACACTACCACTTTTTGTCAGTTTTAGGATTTGGCTTGAGTGCTATCACATATGTGAAATCTTGCCTGAATCTCCCAGACAGAGATAATTATTTACCTACTTTGTTCTTCGGAAGCCAACAAAAACACTGAGTATCTAAACGGTGTTAGGTTGTTGTACTAAGCATAAGACATGATTGCTGTCCTTTGAAAGATCATGAAGTACTTGGATCTGTGAAGGTATTCCAATTATAACTTTTGTTTTTGTTCTGTTTTTACTTTTTTTCAATAGTCCTCCCTAACCGCTGAGCTCTTTAAAGAACTGTTTGTCAACACTGAATGTGACGTTTAGGCAGAAATCACTGGAGGCATAGCACTTTGGTTTTGAGAGAGAGGCAGAATGCACATATAAGAAAGAGCACTGCAAGATCTTCCCATTACTAGCTGAGTATTGACCAATGTATTAATTAGATAAACATTTACAACTTTCCAAAAAATCATCAGGTTTTAAAATTATTTAGATGGAGCAACAACTGCAGATCTACCTGGGAATAATCTTGCTATTAATTATCTTTCAGAGAATAGGACTGAGAACAGTAGGCAGTTAAAGAAAGTGGATTATGGATATCATTTTAGAAGAAAGCTAAGGAATTAGATTTACTCCCTTAATAAAGCAAATTTCCTTTAAAGGGGTAACACAACACATTAAAGAGTATCTTAATATGCATTTATTTATTATCTTTTCAAAAATTTATGTTAATCTTCTTCCTCTGTGTAAAAGAAAGTGTTAGATAGAGTTGATATAGCAGATAAATATAATCTCCTATGGAGTTTACATTCTGAGGGCAAAGAAAGACAATAAAGAACTAATGTGCAATAACATAAATTATAAATAATCAGTTAACTATTTCATTGTAATTTCATTTTTATTTTTTCATTTAATTTCTATTTTATATTGGAGTATAATCGATATGGCTCAGGTGGTAAAGAATCTGTCCACCATGCAGGAGATCCAGGTTCAATCCCTGGGTTGGGAACATCCTCTGGAGAAGGGAATGGCCACCCATTCCAGTATTCTTGCCTGGAGAATTCCATGGACAGAGGAGCCTGGCAGGCTACAGTCTATGCAGTCCCAAAGAGTCAAACAGAACTGAGCAACTAACACTTTCACTTTTTTCTTTCATAGTTGGTTTACAAAGTTGTGTTAATTTCACGTGGACAGCAAATATACATATACATATATATATATATATATATATATATATATACACACACACACACATACCCATACATACTACTATATATAATCAACAAGGATTTACTATACACAGGGGAACTCTATTCTATACTCTATGATAACCAACATGGGAAAAGAATCGCAGTTTTGAGACATGGGTGAAGAAAGAATAGAACAGAATAATGCCATCTAATCTTGTAGTCAGACAACTTGTCTATGAAGACCTAATATCTAACCCATGATGTAAGGAATAGCAGGACTTAGTTAGATGAAGAGGGGATGACACACTGTTCCAGGCTGAGGGAGTCATCTATGCAAATGCCCACAGTTTAAAGGTATAGAATGCATTCAAGGATATAAAGGCAGATACAGTTGGAAAAAACCTAGGGAGAACATGCATTAACCTGGGGTGTAGAAAGTAATCAGATTTTGGAGGATCATATTCAGAAGTTTGAATTTCACTATCAAAGCAAGGAGTAGGGATTTTTCTCTTACTTCTAAGAGGAAGAGATTTGAATAGAACACTGATCTCATCAGATATTCTAGCTAAAGAATCGTAGCTCAGACTTAGATAATGTTGACATGAGGAGTCTAGATAGCATATAAAAGTGAAAACACTTGAAATTCATTTGATATAGAATTTATTGATTGGACATAAAGTTTAAAGGAGAGAGAAGTATCAAATGATTATTTGCTTCCAGGCTTAAACAATTAGGTGGAAGTCAAGTTACTCTATGCTAATGGAACAATAGGAGG
Organism: Antilocapra americana; assembly: GCA_007570785.1. Classification (NCBI taxonomy): domain Eukaryota; kingdom Metazoa; phylum Chordata; class Mammalia; order Artiodactyla; family Antilocapridae; genus Antilocapra; species Antilocapra americana. The sequence continues at coordinate 3,971,033 of ML660214.1, forward strand.
GGGCCTGCTGGCTACAAGGAGATCGTATGTTTACTTCTGGATACTTTGGATGTGAAGTAGCTATAGTACATCTGGATGGTGCTGCCAGTAGGCAAATGGTTAATAGTAGAGTGGAGTCAGATGACATTATAGGATTCAGATTTCTAGTTTAGACTTTTCTACCTACAGTGGAAAAATAAACTCATTGGAGAAGATAATTAAGCCCTGGGAAAAGTGTGGAATGGTAAAGAAAGAAGGCCAAAGAAGGAGCCCTGAGGAACTTCAGCTTTTAAAAATTTAATAAAGAAGGAGGTGTCAGTTATCAGACTGAAAGTATATATAAAGTACTTAACCAACTATTAACCAGATAGCAATTTAAGAGAACAGAGCACTTTTACAAAAAGAATACAAAAGACTTAATGGCGTTTTATTATGATTTTTTTAAGAAAAGAGAAATTACCTTTCTAGCAAATTACTTATGTGACTCCCAACATTGTGTTATTAGAAAAGCATTATAAATGCCTATGTGCTGTATTTAGTCGCTCAGTCATGTCCTACTCTTTGCAGCCCCATGGCCTGTAGCCTGCCAGGTTCCTCTGTCCATGGGGATTCTCCAGGCAAGAATACTGGAGTGGTCCATTCACCATCGAAACAAAAAGAATAAAATACTTAGGAATATATCTACCTAAAGAAACAAAAGACTTATATATAGAAAACTATAAAACAGTGATAAAATAAATCAAAGAGGAAACAAAAAGATGGAGAAATATACTGTGTTCATGGATTGGAAGAATCAATATAGTGAAAATGAGTATAATACCCAGAGCAATCTATAGATTCAATGCAATTCCCATGAAACTGCCAATGGACATTTTCAGAGAACTAGAACAAATAATTTCACAATTTGTATGGAAATACAAAAAACCTCGAATACTCAAAGCAATCTTGAGAAAGAAGAATGGAACTGGAGAAATCAACCTGCCCGACTTTAGGCTATACTACAAAGCCACAGTCATCAAGACGGTATGGTACTGGCACAAAGACAGAAATATAGATCAATGGAACAAAATAGAAAGCCCAGAGATAAATCCATGCACCTATGGACACCTTATCTTTGACAATGGAGGCAAGAAAATATAATGGAGAAAAGACAATCTCTTTACCAAGTGGTGCTGGGAAAACTGGTCAACCATTTGAAAAAGAATGCAACTAGAACACTTTCTAACATCATACACAAAAATAAACTCAACATGGATCAAAGATCTAATCATAAGACCAGAAACTATAAAACTCCTAGAGGAAAACATAGGCAAAACACTCTCTGACATAAATCAAAGCAGTATCCTCTATGACCCACCTCCCAGAATATTGGAACTAAAAGCACAAATAAACAAATAGGACCTAATTAAAATTAAAAGCTTCTGCACAATAAAGGAAACTAAAAGCAAGGTGAAAAGGCAGCCTTCAGAATGGGAGAAAATAATAGCAAATGAAGCAATGGACAAACAATTAATCTCATAAATATACAAGCAACTCCTGCAGCTCCATTCCAGAAAAATAAACCACCCAATCAAAAAGTGGGCCAAAGAACTTAACAGACATTTCTCCAAAGAAGACATACAGATGGCTAACAAACACATGACAAGATGCTCAACATCACTCATTATCAGATAAATGCAAATCAAAACCACAATGAGGTACCATTTCACACCAGTCAGAATGGCTGCCATCAAAAAGTCTACAAGCAATAAATGCTGGAGAGGATGTGAAGAAAAGGGAACCCTCTTACACTGTTGGTGGGAATGCAAACTAGGACAGCCACTATGGAGAACAGTGTGGAGGTTCCTTAAAAAACTGGAAATAGAACTGCCATATAACCCAGCAATCCCACTGCTGGGCATACACACCAAGGAAACCAGGAGTGGAAGAGACACGTGTACCCCAATGTCCATCGCTGGACATGCAAGCAACCTAGATGTCCATCAGCAGACGAATGGATAAGAAAGCTGTGGTACATATACACAATGGAATATTACTCAGCTATTAAAATTTTAGAGTACATTTAAATCAGTTCTACTGAGGTGGATGAAACTGGAGCCTATTATACAGAGTGAGGTAAGCCAGAAGGAAAAACAACAATACAGTATACTAATGCATATATATGGAATTTAGAAAGATGGTAACAATAACCCTGTATGTGAGACAGCAAAAGAGATGCAGATGTACAGAACAGTCTTTTGGACTCTATGGGAGAGGGCAAGGGTGGGATGATATGGGAGAACGGCATTGAAACATGTAAATTATCATATGTGAAATGAATCGCCAGCCCAGGTTTGATGCATGATACAGGGTGCTCAGGGTTGGTGCACTGGGATGACCCAGAGGAATGGAATTGGGAGGGAGGTAGGAGGGTTTTCTGGAAGGGGAACACATGTATACCCATGGTGGATTCATGTCAATGTACGGCAAAACCAACACAATAATGTAAGGAAAAAAAAAAAAAGAATACTGGAGTGGGTTGTCATGCCCTCCTCCAGGGGATCTTCCCAACCCAGGGATTGAACCCAGATATTCTACATTGCAGGTGGATTTTTTACTATCTGAGCCACCAGGGAAGCCCATGAATACTGGAGTGGGTAGCCTATCCCTTCTCCAGGGAAACGTCCCAACCCAGGAATAGAACTGGGGTCTCCTGCATTGCAGGAAAATTCTTTACCAGCTGAGGTACTAGGGAAGCCCCATAAGTGCCTATAACTATTAAAATATTTAAAAAAAAAAAAAGGTTAAAATGTTAGTCTTGGGAAGAAATGAAGTATTTCATCTCACAGATAGAAATCTGTAAGCTAATAATCAAACGTTTATGTTCTATGTCAACATTTTGACATTCTCCATTGTTTAGATAATTTAATTAATTTTGTCTTTACCAAATACTGACTTCATAGATCATCGCATTTGTTTAAACATGAGTTGTTTTATGATTAAATGGCATCTTTTCCTGAGAACATAGTAAGGTTCTTAGAAGTCCCTGATGAAACAGTGAGTTGGTTTTAAATCTACCTGCCTGTGATGAGATGGCATCTTTTCTGAGACCACAGTAATGTCCTTAAACATTTCTGCTGGACTTCTAAGAAGTCCATGCTAGAACAGTGAACTAATGTTGATATGTGTAGAAAATTTGTGTACAAAATTAAATTTTGTAAAAAAAAAAAAAAAGTAACATGATTAAGCATATGCCAGAATACCATTTGCAGATTTTTATGTTGGAATTTAATCATTTAGTTTAGAAAGTAATTTTTAGTAAAATCTAAATTTTGATTCACTGACTGCCTTTCTAATTCATTAAAAATCTTTTGAGGATTAAATTTTCCTTTGCAAAAATCAAGTAAAATGAATGGCCCAGAGACAATGTCACTATTGTCTATTAGCACCATAGATAGATTTGAACTAGACAGTAAACTTTGTATTCACAAATTTCTCTAAAGCAAAACCAAATATCCTGGATTTTTGGAAAGCACTTGAAGTAACTCTTGAAATGGGAGACAATTCAGAAACAGGGCAGACAAGTACAAACAAATCTTCCAAGTCAAGAGGGTTTCTGAAATATTCAAGCAATGAGAAAGAACAATATTTACTCTTGGAATCATGACAACATGATTTTTAAAACTTTCATTTAGTAGTAACTGGTTTGAATATTTGAGAACTAGACAGTTTCAGAAATCCACTTCTCTTCTAGAAGAAGTAACTTTTGAGTTATATTTAGAAGAACGAGGATTTCTATGGCAGAGAATGACAAGAAGTCTGTACTATCTGAGAGAAGATATGAAGGGTATGTGAAAGTGAAAAGATGTTGGAGGAACCAGATGGTATTATGGTGTGTCTAGAGCATTGGGTGCCTAAAAGGAAGTACCAAGAGGTTAGGGTGAAAGGAAGGACACTAGACAGCCACTATTTGGTCTCCCTTATTCTGAGAAAAGTTGTCTCCTCTCTCAATCATCTGCTCCTTATCTAATTCAAAAACATGTGATTCTACTTGGGGTTGTCAATTATGACATATTGCCTGGCTTCCAATCCCATTGCTATCACTAGAACAGAGAGGTGGCTCTTGCCAGGTTGATTGGAATTTTTCTCTAAGATTTTATTTTTTAGTTGAAACAAAGTGCAGATACACCTCTGTCTTTTCTGCAGTTTGCAGAATTGTAACCCTCCAAGATATCCATGTTCTAATTCATGGAGCCTATAGGTATGTTAAGTTATATGGCAAAGGGAAATTAAGGTTGCAGATAGAGTTCAGTTCAGTTCAGTTGCTCAGTCATGTCAGACTCTTTGCAACCCCATGAACTGCAGCATGCCAGGCCTCCCTGTCCATCACCAACTCCCGGAGTTCACCCAAACCCATGTCCAACGGGTCAGTAATGCCATCCAGCCATCTCATCCTCTGTCGTCCCTTTGTCCTCCTGCCCCCAATCCTTCCCAGCATCAGGGTCTTTTCCAGTGAGTCAACTCTTCGCATGAGGTGGCCAAAGTATTGGAGTTTCAGCTTCAACATCAGTCCTTCCAATGAACACCCAAGACTGATCTCCTTTAGGATGGACTTGTTGGGTATCCTTGCACTCCAAGGGACTCTCAATAGTCTTCTCCAACACCATAGTTCTAAAGCATCAATTATTTGGCACTCAGACTTTTTCACTGCAGATAGAGTAAAGGTTACTAAAATACTGATGAGATTGGGAGGGGACAGGGAGAGGCGTTCAGGATGGGGGACACATGTACACTCATGGCTGATTCATGTCAATGGATGGCAAAACCCACTACTATATTGCAAAGTAATTAGCCTCCAATTAAGATAAATACATTAATTCAAAAAATAAAAATTAACAAGGGAGATTATCCTGAAGTATCCAGTAGAGCTAAGTGTAATCACCAAGTCTTTAAAGGTGGAAAAGGAAGGAAGAAGTTGTTTGGTCACACAGCTGTGTCTGACTCTTTTCAATCCCATGGACTGCAGCACACCAGGCTTCCTTGTTCTTCACCATCTCCTGAAGCTTGTTCAAACTCTTGTCCATCGATTCGGTGATGCCATACAACCATCTCATCCTCTGTCATTCCATTCTCCTCCTGCCTTCTATCTTCCAGCATCAGGGTCTTTTCAAATGAGTCAGTTCTTCGCATCAGGTGGCCAAAGTATTGGACTTTCAGCTTCAGAATTAGTCCTTCGAATGAGTATTCAGGACTCATTTGCTCTAGGATTGACTGGTTTGATCTCCTTACAGTCAAAGGGACTCTAAAAAGTCTTCTCCAGCATGACAGTTTGAAAGCATCAATTGTTTTGGCACTCAGCCTTCTTTATGGTCCAGCTCTCACATCTGTACGTGACTGCTGGAAAAACCATAGATTTGACTATATGGACCTTTGTCATCAAAGTATAATGTCTCTGCTTTTCAATACACTGAAGAAGTCAGAATAATAAATACCAGTTTATTTGGGAGCCTTGAGAAACTGTAAGGTCTTCAGGTAATTTAAAATTTCAGTTTCCAATTCTTCCTTGTATCTTGTGCTTCCTTGAGCACATTTTCTTCCTTTGGTGTCCTTGTTAATACAAGGTTAGGTACCACGTTTTCTTGGTCCTCTGAGTTAAGCTTTATATCTTAAAACATATATTAGTTTGAGCTGTATAGTACCATGGACCCTTGAACAACATTGTTTTGAACTGCAATGGTCCATTTTTTCACTAAATGCATACCACAGTACTATAGACACTGAGATGATTAAATTCAAAGATGTGGAACTGCAGATAGGAAGGGCCAACTGTAAAGTCAATACTCAAAGTTTATACTTCAAGGAGAGTGGAAGTCCCTAACCCCCATGTTGGGGGTAGGGGTCAAATGTATTATTGATATCACATTTAAAATAATACACATCATGCTCCTATTTTTCTTTGAATGTTGCTATCAAATCAATACTCCCTACAACCAATAATATCTTAGAATTGAGGAAATGTGCTAATTAATGTCTAGTTGTCATGAGAATTAAATGAGTTAGTACATGTAAAGCACTGAATAGTACTAAGTATATAAGTATCATTCAACAAATATCAGTTGTTATTGCCAATAAATATCATCATTAATTATGCTAGGCAGAATAGTGAAATCATTAGGAGCAGTTTTTGAAGCCTGTGCTCAAATCTTACTTTGCCATTATGGCCTGTGGATGATGACTAGTTACATAATTTTTTTAAGGTTTGGTTTCTTCTTATTAAAAATGGAAATATAAGGCTTACATTAAAAAGACAATGGGATTAAATGAGACCATCTACTTTATGAACCTATCATAGTCCCTGAAGCAAAGCAAAATCTTAACTCAGGAAATAGCAATCTGCTACCAGTTAGGTGCCAATCAAAAGAACATTCAGCAATCTGAATCTTGGGCTCTGTTCACAAGACTAGAATTTGTCAGCAGGTGTTTTCAGGAAATGGAGAGAGAAGAGAGAGCAGAATGTATCTGATGTGTCTGTCTTGGCTTGTATCCTTATTCCTATATCCAGTATCACTGCTTCTGGTTTTAAACTTGATGACATCTCTGGGCCTAAAATGACAGATGATCACAGTCTTGTTGCTATTGTTTATAGAAAGGGATAGAAAATTGTCATGGGATATTCTGATAGTGACCTTGAATACAAGTTTTGGCAGATTCATGCTGTGACCCTTTGGCTTCTGTGTAGAGGTCTCTTAGTTTGGTGTGTGATTCCAAATGTTTTCATTGTTGTCATATAATTGGCGGAAGATGGGTGGTTGGTTGGTAAATACGGCATGCTATGTAGACTGGTACTGGCCTTGCAGAACTGATTGTTAAATTTTCAGTTTTGTAAAGCCAGTTGTCACACACAGTCATTGCTGTAAATTAAATTACAGAAATTTACAATTAAAATATATTGAAAGCAACGTAATAAGCCCCTAAGCTCACCATTTCCTAATTATTTTGACTACATAATACTATTTATTCTGGTGTGGCTATTTACATCAGTTGTGTTTGTGTGGTGAAATGTTATTTAATGGTATGCTATTATGTAGCATCACTCTTCAACCCTGCTCACTCACAGCACGTTGGTAGTCTTAAATCAGCCAAAATGGAAGTATACGCTACAGAATAGGATCTTGTTTCCCAAGTTGTTTCTGAAGCATTTACCAGGACAATACTTAAGTTAGCATAGCATTGGGCACATTAGAGTTTAATGGAACTATTGTTAAGCAATCATCACACACAAGGGCTCTTTCTAGAGGGATAAACTAGGAGTTTGGAATTAACTTATACACAATACTATATATAAAATAAACAGCAAGGTCCTGGTGTAAAGCACAGGGGACTATACTTAATATTTTGCAATAACCTATAAGGAAAAAGAATTTGAAAAATAATGTGATTAACTGAATCATTTTGCTTTACACCTTGAACTAACACAACACTGTTAATCAGCTATATTCAATCAAAACAATTTAAAAAACTGAACCTATAAAAACAGTAAAATCATTTATTGCCACAACACATGTATATAATACAATTATATACATATATATATATTTCTGTTGTTTTGATGTTGTTCTTTGCAGTCCTCTATCACTTATTTCATTTGAATTCTGTCTTCTACTATGCACCTGAAAACATATTGGAATTTATTTTTGTCTTGTTAATGGTTTCAGTAAGTAGATAACTTTGGTAAGAGGAATAAAAACATAAAGTAAAATGCTTTGTACTCAGTTTTCTAGGCACTACTACAAAATCTACATTTTAAAGAATTTGAAATAGAACTACTTACATTCCAATACATATTCTGAGGGTCAAATTCTAGAAAATAATTTTGAAAGCAAGTATTCATAAATTGGTTGCTAGAAGTTTTTCCTTGGTTGTGTTTGGTTTGGATGATTAACTAATGATTTGCTAATTTTTGGAGATCTAAATATTCACTCATTACTAGCTGAGAGATGAAAACTAACTTATCTTCCTTTAATTACTACTTCATTTATAATACTGAAAATGCTAAAATAAGTTATCATAGAAATGTCAAGTCCAATCAGTTTTAACTTATCTGATAATAAACTAGCTAATAAAAAAAATGCCATTTACCAAAAAACATATCTGTAGGTATATTTTTAGACTTTTGGAGAATCCCTCTTAGAATATCTTTAAGAGAAGAAACAGTTTGATAATACAGAAGATCATCAGAACTCTAGTACTTTATCTTTTAAAATCTCTAGTATAACTGGTTCTGTCTTTCCTATTTTGAGTACGGTGCATCATTGCCAGAACATGCCTGAGGCTTTTGAAACTTTATCCTCAGATTCCAGAGGGTCTTTCATATCACGGAACCTTCTTTGATTTTGTATATCTACTAATCCAGTGTCTACCCAGATGATGTTCCCAGGATAGAACCAGGGGGCCCCATAGTTTGGTATTCAGTTTGTATGACATGGTATGAAGAATTATAAAACATAGCAAAGCTATATATTATTACCTAGAAAATTCACTAAATTTATTTCAATGACAAACTGGATTTGGTTTATATACTGTATATATTTCACATGATTTTAGAATTTTCCCCATTTTTGAGATTATATTCTATTTTAAGGACCAAGAGCCAGTGCTTAGCTTAGTCATTGAAATGATTTTGAGTGATAAAGCAAAAATTATGCAAAATCATGAAAATTAATGATTAATTTTTTGTGCCATCTTATTTATTCAATATCTATCATTCATGTACTTAGAATGTGCTGGATATTGAATATGCTCTAGAGAGCAGTGATTTTTTAAAAAGAGAGACATATTTCTTGTTCTCAGGTACTATGGAGTGTTGTGGAGAAGACAGGCACTAGAGAATAATTATATGTGCATAATAAGTGTTACAAGAAGCATAAGGTAAAGTGGTACTCCATAACACAGGAGTCAACATAATTTGAAGAAGTTAGGGGATGCTTTGTGGAGGAAATGATGTTTCTATTCAAGTTGGAAGGAATCAAAGGTGTTAATTAATCAAAGAAGAGGGTCAGCATTAGTGGATTACAAGCATCTCTCTTTCTCACTCATATTTTATACTACTGTCATCTTATCACTTGTCTTAGTCTGTTCAAGCTACTATAACAAAATACCACATGGGTTATGATCAACAAACATTTATTTCTCACCATTCCAGAGGCTGAGAAATTCAAGACCAAGATGCAGGGCTGGGTGTCTGGAGAGGGCCTGGAGAGGGCAGTCTCCTAGCTATATCCTCACATGGGGGAAGAAGAAAAGGAGCTCTCTGGAGTCTTCTTTTATAAGAGCACTAACACCATTCATAAGGGCTATATGTTCATGATGTAATCAACTCCCCCAAGCCCCAACTTCTAAATCAATCACACTGAGAGTTAGGATTAATCATATAAATTATGGGTGAACATAAACATTCAGTTTATAGCACCACTTTTTGAACTATTCTGGAGAATATGGCTGTTGAGGGGATTCATTTATAAAGAGAAGTGAAGAGACTATGCTTAAACTGAGTCAGTATACTGAAAATATATATGACTGAGTGTATACTGAGAATACACTTAAACTTATACTCCCCTACCCTCTACCCCATGCCGCCTCATACCCATAACTTTCTCATCTATTATTCTGAAACTTAAGCAGGGTTGAGTTGAATTCAGGAATCCACTGGGATAACCTAAAATAAACTGATTTCTGGGGGGAAGGAATGAGAGTAGTCTACCTGACTTACTATTAATACTTCTCTTTATCCTCTACTCATTTAACCCCTCTCCAATATTTACATATTAAATATAATTATAAGCAAGATGTTTTATGTATGCATATAAATGTTTCCCTTCCCCTGCTCAGAGAGAGGCTTCATAGCCAGTCACTTAATTTTCAAATAAGTCTGAGCTTAAAATAATAAGATTGTCAAAAATGTCGGAAGAATGAACTAACTTACTATCATCAGTTAAGTATTTACCTGTATTTTCTTCTTATTCTTTTGTGGCATAATTTGAAATGTAGTTATTTAAATACATATAGTTTAACTTGTTACATAATATAAGGCAAATACTGATTTTATCATATATTATTTGTAGAATAATAAATGTCCTCATCATCAATTTACAAGGCATCATTTGTTATGTACTATGTTCCTATATGTTATAAGGTTCATTTCAGGGCTCTTTATAATTATCTTTCAATCTGTATGCTGCTTTTTAGAACAACCTCTTTGATATTTTAAGTCATAGAGTTTCATACTGAACTTGCACAGCTGATCTAATTCTTTTATATATATATATATATATATAT